>JAUMHE010000221.1:153102-185500 GCA_032359235.1 Enteromius mattozi
GGGGAGCAGTTGGGGGAACGGTGCCTTGCTCAAGGGTCTCACCTCAGTTGTGGTATTGAAGGTGGAGAGACTGCTGGGAATTCCATTAGGCCACGACTGCCCCTAATAAGGGGTAATAGGAGGATTTGTGCTGCTAATAATTGTACCCTAATAAGGTACACTTTGCTTCCGCTTTTTTAACACACACTTAGACGTGCTTATTATCGAGAGTGGTTCTCTAGAGCGATTACTGTATTATACTGTATTTCCAAGCAATCGCTTGGACTGGATCTAGTAGTTATTTTACAGATGATGGTGTGTCTGTTTTTGCCTTGCACTGATTCATAATTATTGTGTAGCTGTAGTTTAGGAACAAATGTGTTCCTTTAGCTACATTTGACCCTCCTTTGGTAACATATAAATGTGCTCATCTGAAAAACTAACTTTAAATGAATAAATATTTTTTTGTAATGCATTTCAAAAAATGCAAAGGCTGTTATTTTTTGATGTATTAACTTGTCCATGTTGGTGTCATTTTAATAACTAAGTAAACATTCCTCAGACTCATTTAAATGCTGAGTATACATGGGTATTTTGACCATTATTACAATGATGAAAGAAATATGATATCAGAATAGCTCTTGTCACACCATCATTCACTGGATATTCACTGGATTCACTGGAGCCATTCTCACAAAAGCCATTCTCATATCATGTTTCACTGGATATCATAGGTATTATATTGGCTGCATCCGAAAGCTATAAAATGCTGCTTTCGAAGGCAACATTCCAAGGCAGGAAAGCATTAAGGCACGTCCGAATCCAAATTCTGCTTGACTTCCTGACACCGGAGGTACCTTCTTCTGATCAAATTCTGAAGGCAGCATAGATGTATCCTTCGCTGCCTTTGATATCCAACAATTCTGTGCGTTCCATTCTGTGACAGTTGAGAAAAATAAATAAAGATGGCATCTGAAAGTTGCTTTTGGTGGTCAGTTTATGTGTAAATGTATATTTCTGATTAAGTTTTTGCACTTCTGATGTTATTTCTAGTGAGAAATTAGCATTTTAGTAATTTAATATTCGTTTAGTTATCATTGTACCATTATGCTGCCTAAGAAGCTTGTCCGGAATCGGTTTCATGCGATGCATTCATGCAAAACCACTGCCTGCAAAGTCATTGCCTCATAAGGCAGCAAGTCAGCTTTCCAGGCATTCGGACGCAGTCATTATCAGAATGGCTTTCACTGGAATGTACAGTGATGGTGTGACAAAAGCCATTCTGATATCATATTTCAATGGATATCATAGTTATACACATTATATCAAAATTACTATTGTGACATCATCACTTCCTCCTCCAGTGACGATGTGATGGTGTTAGCAGAAGGGCTGTTGTGACATCATCACTAGATTGAAATGTAGTGATGATGTCACAACAGCCTTTTTGCTAATGTTTATATCATACCTATGATATCCAGTGAAATATAATATCAGAATCACTGAATTCAATGAGTGTGTGGTAAAATCCAGTCAGGTGTCACAATAGCCATTAACATAGCATATGTCACTGAGTGTGAATTCCAGTGAAATCCAGTGATGATATCATAAATGCATCACAGTGTCATAATGGGTATTATGAGGTCACGATGCGTATTCATAAAGGGCATTGTAATTATTTTATAGAATGTAATGTTTTAATAGATTTCATAGAAATGTACTGATTCTATATGTGTACTTGTTTTGAAGATTAGTTGTATGTGCCCCCAGTAAAAAGAAATGCATATGTTAGAAGTGTGTGTGTGTGTGTAAGCGCTGAGTTTAAATATAGCACCACATAGTCCCTCCCACCCTCTCTCTCTTTCTCGCTCAATCTTTCACTCTCTCTCTTGGATTTGCTTGAATTCCAGCTTGACCTTCTCTTCAGTTAGGTCTTGCTTTTATCAAAAGTCTACTAGGAGCTACACAGGAAGGCTGTGCTTCCTTGAACTTGCGGTCTACTTCTCCCATGACTCCAAGAGCAAAGCCCTGCTATCCCAAGTTCGTGGCTGTTTGATAGGGCTGCCCGGTATGGTGCAGGTCTACAAAGACAGGGTGGGAAGACAGAAGGAAAGTATGGAGCTCTGGTGGAGGTAGAGGACTAGTTTTGTTTTGGATTACTGGAACTGACACGGCCGCATCATGGAGCTTTCTCCCGTGCGGTGGAGTCGGGCCAGCGTCATCAGCTTCATCAAGGGCCTTGGTAGGTGCCACATGAGCGAAGGGTCTGCGGGTGCGTGGATGTTGTTCATGTTCTCAGCGCTTGCTGTAAGGAGGTTGCATTCTGTGGATTCCTAATAGTGTGTTCAAGGCTCAAAATATTTCACAATTCCTTTCCAGCAACTCCCCTCCTCGTTTAGTTTGAACCATTCGGGCTCAACTGGGTGTCAACTGACGTCCGCTGTTTGTCCATAAATAACGTTGTTGACGTTAAAGTTATGTACAGATGTCTGTCAAGCCAAATTGACGATTAACAAATGTTCAATGTCTGTTTTGGTCTTGTTTGATAATAAGCATTCAACAGATGGTTTCCATCTAGGAGGTTTGTCGCATGTCATTTAGCACAAGTACTAATCATTGTTCTACCCTTGACCTGAGCAGTGGTCAGGTTATGAACTCCTATTAACATGGTGTGAAGTTTAAACTCTGAGGTCTGCCAGAGGGATTTTTGCATAGCAAAATGTCAGCCTGACATGCAGTGCATTTCTTCATTGGAGCATACCGAAAGAATGTCCTAACTATATCTGAACATCAGAATATTACAAAGACTGCATGCAGTGGCAGTGCTTTGACGAACATCCACTACACTGTAACTTTGTGTCAACAGGTTTTGCACAAGCATATTCTTAAGAAAGCTGAAAAGGTCTAGATAAGACCTAAGAAGTGTAATTATGACTGTCTAGAATTGTCTACTTTTGATGCCAATTTTGGGCGGTGAGCAATGCGTCACTGTTTTGACATGGATTGCTTTATTTCTAGTTAATGAACAGTCCTTTAGCAGTTTTAATCTCTAACTGTTTGTAAAAGCACTTACGCAATCATCATTTTTAGGTAACTGCCTCATTTTAAGCTGCTGCACATCTCTAAAAACTGCTCATATTAGGGTTTTTTCCCCTATTCGTTGTGCAGCTTGTGACTTGTGAGGTTGCAGGGGTCTATTCTAAGAGGAGCACATGCTCGAAGCCCCTGCAGCCACATGACGTGGGCTCCCCCGGCCCCGGACTGCCTGCTGACCCCCCTCCCCCCTTTGGGAGCGATGACATGGTCATGCCAAAAATGAAAACACCAGCTGCTCGATGTGACATGGTGCGCTCAAGGCATAGACTCAGGCCTCAACCCTAACATTGGCAGCACCACTTTAAGTATCTCATATCTGTCAAAATATCATTTAAATTTAATAATCTGACATGTTGATTCAATCTCAGAGCATTTGATTGGTCTGGCACTTTTGCTTCTGTGTGGGATCAGAAAATCACCCAAGTTGTATTCACTAGAGTGATTAGCACCACACAACATGTCTGCGCTTGTCAGCACAGCACAACAATTAAGCTACCAATAGGATCCTTAATAAACTAATCCAGTTTTTTTGTGCATTCCCAGCATCCCCCATAGGAAAGCGCCCCCTCCCCCAAGTGAGCAGCGCTCTGGGCGAGAGGAAAGGTCCAGTTGCCACCATGCCGGTTACCGTGGACCCAGAGAGCAAACCGGGCGAGTACGTCCTCAAAAGCCTGTTCGCCAACTTTACCACCCTGTCTGAACGCAAAATACGCATCATCATGGCAGAACCACTGGTAAGAGACCCTTTTTTTTGTTTGATGTCAGGCTATTTTCAGGCAAGACGAAGTTTAACATCTCTTGGGCTCTAATTTTCCAAAGCATTTACATGCAGATCATCTGAGACACAAGACCTCAAATTCAAGTAAATAATGTCTAGCCTATATTAAAACCACAAGTCAGAGTTTGGTTTGAGGCTTTCTTAGGCCTCGTTTTAGCTGATTCTCTGGTATGCTGAGTAGTCTAGAAAAACAGGAAGTGTACAGTATGCTGTCTTAATCAATTAGAGAAAAGAGGAGAGGTATGTAACAGCCATGGCATACAAGTTATTAATGACTGTGCTTTGGCTTTCATTAGTAATTGCTTTAGTTGGCAGGCATCGAATGTTAATACTTCACAATATATCTTCAAACTGCACTAATAGCCGTGAGAGACTGTCTGTTTTTGCTGCAGTGGCTCAGGTTGCCTAGTCTCTCTGTATCACTGTAATTCCATTATGCTGGAGTGCAGATTTAAGTGGACAGGAATGGGTTTCATCTGCTTGGTATGTTCAAGCCAAAAAGCTCACGAACCAAACAGGAAGCAGTCAAAGCTCTTAGCACACCCAGTTAAGTAAAATCAGTGTGAGCTTTAAGTTAATTTGTGACTTTGTCATCACAACTGAGGTGCTGAGTTTTATCAAGTGCATTTTCAAGTCAACAGCTAGTAATGTACTGTTCACAATTTATAGATCACAGCAGTAACTTCACATCACATTCAAAGTTCAACCATAATAGAATCTTTACGTTTAGAAACAGATCACAGCCATGAGCTAGACATCTATATTCAACCTGTTTGTAGAAGCCCAGCTCTCCTTTGACCATGGCCACCCTTGTTAACCTGAAACTGTGTGTGCGTGTGTCCACAAGTGTGTCTGTGTGTTATGGGGTTAATCACTTGATTTGACCTTCAGACCCAACCCCAGTTAAGTTGTCCTCTTGGCCTTAAGGGCTTCTTTCCCACGCCTGCATGTTAAAGCTGTGACATCTTCAGATTAAGTTCAGAGGATAACAGCTGTTTTAGTACTAAGAATCAGTATAAGAGTCTTCTCTGACTTCTTTCATTTAATGATAAGGCTCATGTGAGCTATAGGCTCTTAACTTCTTTTTGATGTTCTGCAGGAAAAGCCCCTCACCAAGTCTCTACAAAGAGGAGAAGACCTACACTTTGATCAGGTGAGATCAGTTGACATTTTCCATGTCCTTCCTGACATATAAGACTTTTATCCTGCATGACACACACTTTTTTTTTCCACCAAAAATTGACATCTCTAGAAATGATAAAGTAATGTTGGAACAGAATAAATGATGTGCTCCCATACCATCCGACTTCGCTTGCCTTTCTATCTTGGTAGATTTTTAGTCATCATCAGTCAGACCCTAAGAATAGCATTCCTATAGTTGGTGCAATGCTGTCCCGACTTTACCCCTCTGTACTGAATTCTTAAGCAGTCTGAACGTGAGTGTGTGTGTGTGTGTGTGGATGAACATCTCACAGTGGTTGGGGGGAATACCAGGCCGTCTCTGCCCAGACACCCCTCCCTTCCTCTATTTGGTTTAGCTCAGCTTTTATAACCGCATCCACTCCCTGGATTTCAATTCTGGCTGTTTTCTGATGACCCGAATACCACCCATAATAGCATTTTATTTATGCTGCGTCTCAATTTGCCTAGTTAAGCTAGGGCATAAGCTAGTATGCCCTAAAAGTATGTATTCATTTTCTGGAGAAACAGTACATATTTTTGAGTGTGCAACAGAAGAATTGACATGTTTTGGGATATAATGCTAAATCCTAATATATAAATATTTACCAGGTTACTTTCTTTAGATCTACGCTTCAAATTTCCATTGTAAATAGTAAACCATCCTGATATTTTTGGATAATTATTTCAGCATACTACAATTTATAACACACTATTTCTTATTTCAAATACTATTTAGGATATAAAAATTGTATACTTCATATTATACAAACTGAGACATACCATTACAGTGTAATGCAAAAGATTGAGTCTTTTATATGGGTACATTCAAGCAATGTTGGAAATACTGTACTACTTTAAATTAAGTGCTATGCACAAAATGTACATTTTCTGCATGCATAAATTACCCAGATAACTTATGTTGCTAAAATATAGATGCTGCATAGTTTCACATACTATTTTTTACAGTAAGCGGGATACTAATATTCTATTCCGTGGATAAAGTTAATTTCCCTTTGCATTAGTGCTGTGACAGCTGATGAACAATTTCCTGAAGTTGCTTCCTATGTTTCCCCACAGCTGATCAGCACTATGAGCTCTCTTGCTGAGTATTGTCTTCCCTCCATCCTGCGGACGCTGTTTGACTGGTATAAAAGACAGAACGGCTTGGAAGACGAGTCTCATGAGTACCGCCCACGTGCAAACACCAAATCAAAAAAGTGAGTCTTCACCAAGATTGCTAAAGTTACTTTAAAGTTTCTGAACTATTTTTAAAAAGTTTCTTCTTAGATAAAATAAGACTCTTATATAGAGTATGGTGAAATGTTTGGTTAGTTTAAACCTTGTCTGTATGGAGTATACTTGAGATAAAACTAGAGCACACAAAGTCAAGTATCTGCTTTTTAAGTGAGTTTAATTTGATTTAATGTCTTTTGCGTAAGTGTATTATCCTCTTAAGTGTATATTTGTGTGTTTATGTATGTGTAATCTAGTGTGGATGAAAGTTTGTGATTGATGCCTGTCGTCAGGAAGCTTTGCCTTCATCTTATGAAATACAATCTCTACTGTAGTGCACTGCACAGCAGCTCATCTGACATTAGGTCAGTAATAGCTAAAGGGTTGTGATGATTGGCTGTTTTTGAATAGTTGCGCTAACAAGATTAACATCGTCTGCTGGATCTTTTTCCTGTGGACATTTTTATGTAAGTCTACTTTCATAATAGTGCATTTTTAGTAGTGTATTTTAGGCCGCATGAAACATTTTCATGGCCTAAATTCTTTACCACATATTAGTGGTAAAGGCAAGGTAGAAATTCCTCAGCAGTGATATGCGATCTCGTGTCCGCAGACTATAATCAAATATCGCTATTGGCAGTTAGGTTCGGTTACATCAGTGCTTTGGAATCAAATACAGGCCATAGAGGATTTCAGAAGCTCTCATGGCACAAACCCCGGAAGCATGTTTATATTATTGACTTAAGTAAGCAGTGATTGTTTATCAAAATGTGATTTACTCGGTTTCTTGTTCCCGCTCTGTTTCAGTGATGAACAGCAGAAAGATTATCTGATGGAAAGGAGGGACTTAGCAATAGACTTCATATTCTCACTGGTGCTTATTGAGGTTTTAAAGCAGGTAGGTTATGAAAAAAAAAAAATACAAGAAAAAGCCAAAATCTAAAAGATTTTTTTCTATGTGTAATGTTTAATTTACATGTATAATTATTAATTTAATTTGAATAAAAATATTAATATGTTGATTTATTAATTTACATTTTATTTTATTGTACTCATATAAAGTAATAAATAAATATATGAATTAATTTAATGCATTATTTAATAACATTGTATTATTTAATTTATGTTTATTTATTTCTTTTTACTCATCCTTTTTCTGGTTTTCTTTATAGATCCCTCTTCACCCCCTTCTGGACGGTCTCATTCAGGAAGTCATTAACCTGGCCTTCAAACACTTCAAGTACAAAGAGGGGTAACAATCTATTGAAGTTGTTTACTGCATCCACCATAATCCATTATTTTCCTGCACGTGTTTGCATGAATAAAGTTGCCTAATAAGCATTTTACATGATTTTAAATTTCCATCAATCAAGTGTACTCACTGTAAATGTAAGTGCTGTTAAGGCAGTAAAAATAATGGTCTTTCTCTGTCTTGCAGGTACCTTGGGCCCAACACAACCAACATGCACATAGTGGCTGATCTGTATGCAGAGGTTGTCGGTGTTGTGGCCCAGTCCAGGTAAATTATGAAACAGCAAAATGATTTAAAGTTTAATGTGGAGTCAAATTTTGGACCAGTGAAACCAATGTTGTGTTGGGGCACCACTATAAAACCTGGATCCTGAAGCAAAACCGCATGCGTTTGCTTTAAAATTCCCACCTCACCTCGAAATGAATGATCCATGATTCCTTTTGAAGCCAGCGACCTGATTTCAAGCTCAAAATGATGGCAGCATTCTTCTTCCTGTGACAGAGTGTCTAGTGTTAGATGAAACACTAATGGGAGCCCATTACACTGATAGACGAGACATCTCGTCATGTTCGCAGGGAGCTTCATCAGTGCCACAAAGATAAAGCTTCTCACTATAAGTATGAGAGCACCGGTACTGACAGTAATGGCCTCTTTCCATATTTAATAGTGTGAAAAATGTCCTTGTGGCTGCACTAATAATAAGGAAGTCTTAAAATTCTGGAAGTGTTTATTGAAGTTGAACGACATGTTAGGTATGCATGGGTCTGTTCTTCTCCCCAGTGCAGTACATGATAAATAGCATAAACAGTGTGTACAGTGCAAATGCACTTTATTTTTCTGAGTGGGAAAGTAGACAGTTAGTTTGTAGCTCACCTAAAACAAACATTAAGTCTTGCAGAGAGAGATGCCTCCCTATTCCCCCTCCAGATGCCTTTCTAAATATAGGGCTGAAGATCTCTCCCTCTGTCAGAGTGAACTCACAAACACACAAACACTCCCTAACACATGTGTACAAGAAGCATTCGTGTCCCGGCCGAACAGTATTTGCTGACATTGGAGGAATGGATTGAAACTCAAATTAAAATTTGATTTAATTACTTTACTGATATTTCAAATATTAATTTAGTTGAAGTTGATTACATACGTCATTCATCCTGAGATAAACCCTCAAAAGAAGACAATTAATTTTAGTAAATTGTGAATTGCGTTTTGGTCAGTCTATCTAAAGTAGATGTGGGAAACATTTTTGTACAGTGCAGTATTTTTTAATTATGTCTATGTTCATGTGTCCGTTTTTTTTCCCTTAAGCATAAATTTGCATCGATTCATATAGACTTCATAAGCATCATAAGCAATTTATCGTAAGATATATTATGCAAATAAAAATTTGTTGCAACAATTTGTAGTTAAATCACCACTGCAGAATGAACTTTGCTGTTATGCTATATTTTTGTATTATTGTTATCCAGGTTTCCTGCAGTGAGGAAGAAATTCATTTCAGAGTTGAAGGAGCTCAGGCAGAAAGAGCAGAGCCCGTATGTGGTCCAGAGCACCATCAGCCTTATTATGGGGGTCAAGTTCTTTCGTATTAAAATGTACCCAGTAGAAGATTTTGAAGCATCTTTCCAGTTTATGCAGGTACACAACAAATCAATACTACTGATGTTATTTTTTAATTGACAAACAGTGTAGATTATAATAAATACAAATCTTTCTATTGTACTCTTATATGTTTATAGGAGTGTGCTCAGTATTTCTTGGAGGTGAAAGATAAAGACATTAAACACTCTCTGGCTGGACTCTTCGTAGAGATACTCGTTCCTGTAGCTGCAGTAAGTACAGCCGTCTTTGCTGCGGTAAACTCTGCCAAGTATTTGAATGTTTAAATATTTTATATATTTAGACATACTTTTTATTTATGCACTAAATTAGAATTTGAGTAAGAAAATTTTGATGCTGAGTTTCCTATTCAAACTGTAATTCATACTCAACATGACGTTTCTCTTTAGACAGTAAAGAATGAAGTGAATGTGCCCTGTTTGAGGAACTTTGTGGAAACCCTCTACGACACAACCTTAGACCTGTCATCCAGGAAGAAGCACTCTCTGGCAAGTCTGGCTCTCTTTTCCCATGCTTTAGAGCAGTCGTGGGAGATGCGTCTACAGTAATTGGCTCATAGCTGACATGTTTTTGCTGTCTGTGATGTTTCAAACAGACATCTGTAAACATTTTTTACATTTTTTTTTAAAACTTAACATTACAAAAGCTAATTTTGTACATTGCTGACCTGTGGAACACAGTAGCTGCGTCATGTGTGTGAGTTGTGCATTATGCATTCTTGTTGAAGGGCATCGTTTCAGTTGATTTGTTTGCCACAAATTGGCGCTAAATATTTTACAATCCAGCTTAAAGATAACAAGTGACGTGGAAAATTATTATGACAGCAAAGTACTTTCTAAAATATGTATGAGAGCAGTGCTTCTAAAAGTTTAGGTCCTAACCCAAAAATACCTGTATACACTTAAGTAGAGTATATGAAATGATTTAATAATTTACATTAATGACATGAGTAAATGAGCTATCAGAGCTATGTCAAGCCATGGTATGTTTTATTTTGATTAATAATGATATTAAGTAGGAATTTGTGTGTTTCTGAATTGTTACGAATATAAAGGGATGTAGGGGAAAGAGAGTTTGAGTACACTTTGTTCTAAAGTGTTTCACTGGCTTTGATCAGTCATCCAATTATGTTATTTTGGTTAAGGACATATAATGTAATCACTGATCTGTCTTTTTTCTTTCTCAGGCTCTTTATCCATTGGTAACATGTCTGCTGTGTGTGAGCCAGAAGCAAATCTTTCTAAACAGATGGCACGTCTTCCTCAACAACTGCTTGTCCAACCTGAAAGTGAGTCTTTGTGATACAATAGACCTGAAATGACGTCAGATTATAGACGAGCATATTGCAACAGATCACATGAAAAAATGAATGCAGTTTTGTTGTGCAAGGCAGTTGTGTAAGCATCATGTGATTGCATGTTCTTTTAATCATTGGAGACCATCATTCAAGTGCACAGATATTTAAAGTGGCAGCAGTTACAAGCAAATAGCTGTTAAAAATGTATGAAATGCAGAGGGAGGGCAGCAAATTGTTTTGTTTGTTTGAAAGGGAGGCAGGTAGGACAGTAGAATCCTTTATCACTTGCTTTAACATCTCATTGAACATTCTGTACTCTGCAATTTAGTCTTTATACAGTTCATGTGTGGGGGTGTGAGAGAGACAGAGTGAAAGAATGAATGAAATGAGTCGGGGGAGATAACAGCCAATGACCTTCTGGCAATGATGTTTAACATGTTACTGGATCTTTTCTTCAAGCTTTCAGCTTTTATCGGATTTCTGTTGTCTCTCAGTTGTCATGTTGTACTTGCAGCGGTCTGCTGCAGTTAGTCTGAGAGCTGCTGACTTGTTATGTAATGAAGGTTTCGACCTGTAGAAAAAAAGATTCTGTTCGCTTCAGTTCCCACGTTTGGTCAAAAGTCAAAGGAAAATTATCTCAAAAGCCAAGAAACACCAAACATGAAAGAACGATTAAGGTTTAAAAATAACGAACTAATGAGCTAATACAAATTATGGAATTAGTGGAAATTATACAGAATTACTGCACACATTTGATGAGCATAATTTATTAGATGCATCAAAGGACCATAACTGGAAATTACAACAAAGTGCTCTTCTTTCAGAACAAAGACCATAAAATGGCCCGCGTGGCACTTGAATCACTCTATCGGCTGCTGTGGGTCTACATGATCCGAATCAAATGTGAAAGCAACACTGCAACACAAAGGTAGCGTATTGAAAATCAGAAACATACAAGCCATAATTATAGAAATGTATTTCTAATATAAGAAATATTATGGATTGCATTCTTCAAGTAGCGATGAAGAATACAATTTGATTATGTTGATTCTGATGATTGACATCTGTTAATATGACATTTTTATCTTTTTATCCATTCCAGCCGCCTCACCTCAATCATATCAACACTGTTCCCTAAGGGTTCACGGAGCGTTGTTCCTAGAGACATGCCGCTCAACATCTTTGTCAAAATAATTCAGTTCATTGCCCAGGTTTGACACCCACACACCTTTGTTCATCTGATAAGCATCTGATAAGAAAATATTACACATCTATGTTTTGTGTCATGGCTTTATCATATAACACACAGTAATATCATCTTTGTTTCTCTTCTTATTACAGGAAAGACTGGATTTTGCAATGAAAGAAATAATATGTGATCTGCTGAGTGTTGGAAAGTCAGCCAAAGCGTTCAGTTTAAATCCAGAGGTAATGTTTACTCTCAAACACACACCTTCACATGTTTACTTTAAATGTTCTAAGTTCTACCTAATATGAATAGTATGTAGATTTGCTGAGTGTTGGAAATTTCTGTATAACAAAGAAAATGAAATGTTGTTAAAGAAAATGTACATTTGGTTTATCTATTGATATTTGTGTTGTGTGCATGTTCAGAGAATGAACATTGCTTTGAGAGCATTCCTCGTCATAGCCGATAACCTGCAGCAGAAAGATGGTGAACCACCCATGCCGAACACAGGGGCCACTTTGCCTTCTGGGAACACACTGAAGAAGAAAAAAACCTACCTCAGCAAAACTCTAACTGAGGAGGAAGCAAAACTAATAGGTCAGGCCACTTACATTTTGAACACCTGCTTCTGTGTGCTTGTATTTGTTGTATAATTTGCAGTTTTAATATAGTCTGGATTGTTTATGCCGTTCCCTGCAGGTATGGCACTGTATTACTCCCAGGTCAGGAAGGCCATTGATTGCATCCTGAGGCACTTGGACAAAGAGGTGGGCCGCTGCATGATGCTCACCAATGCCCAGATGCTTAACAAGGAACCTGAGGACATGATCACGTAAGCAGCACTTTCTGCCCTGTCTCCACCTGTTATTTACCTCTGAGTGTAACATGAGTGGGTGAAGGGAAAGCTCACAAACAGACAACATACTGTATGAGTCATATCCAGCCCACACACCTTGTTTAGACAGTCTGACATTCTCTTTTTTTCCTGTTTCCTTTTCTTTCTCTCATTGTTTACTTTTGCATAACTCATCCCTTGTCTCATGGGTCAGGGGTGAGAGAAAACCGAAGATTGACTTGTTCCGGACGTGCGTTGCAGCCATTCCCCGTATCCTGCCAGATGGCTTGTCTAAAATTGAGCTCATCGATCTCTTGGCCAGGTGAGGTTCACCATGCACCCTTTGACTAAACAATGTACCTTGCAATAAAAAGCCATAATCGTCACTGATTGTTTTTCTTTTTGCATTTTGCAGGCTGACAGTTCACATGGATGATGAACTCAGACTCATTGCCCAGAATTCCCTGCAGAGTCTGCTGCTAGACTTCTCCGACTGGCGAGAAGACGTGCTGTTTGGGTACACTAACTTCCTGCTGCGTGAAGTGCAGGACACACAGCAGGGCCTGCAGGACTCGTCTGTTAAACTGCTGCTGCATTTCCTGACTCAGTGGAGGTTGGCGATACAGGCGCCTGGAAAACGCTCATCGGAGGTATCAGCATTATGTGCCGCTTGACGTTGTGCATGAAAATGTTCTTTGCTGGCTATGCTTACTTAGCCAGTGTAAACAGTTCTTGGGAGTTGTGGGCATGATCGTGTGTATGTGTTTATATTCGTTGACCTCAGATGGGAACTCATAGCAGCGGGAGCTCCAGACTGCAGCCTGAGCGAAGTCCTCACTCCACGGTGCTGCACGCTGTGGAGGGTCTGGCCCTGCTGCTGCTGTGCTCCTGCCAGACCAGCACCCGCAAACTGGCTGTGTCTGTCCTCCGAGAGATACGCTGCCTGTTTACAGCCATTGGACAAGCCGAGGTGAGACAATCAGCTGGAATCAGAAAAACTAAACAAAAACAAAATGTTGTTAACTAATTTAACCTAACGGCTAATTAGAATTATGCAGAACAAGGCAGAATAAAATATTATAGAAAAATACAAAATGTAATAGACAGAATAAAAGAGAATCTAGTCGAAAAAGGCAATATAGTAAAGAAATAAGAACAGCTTAAAATAGTGAAAAGTCAGCAGAATAAATTAAGATAGAATAGAAAAAGACTAAGTAGTAAAAAAGAAATTTTAAAGATAGTATAGAATAGAAAAAGAACAGTATAGAATAGAAAAGACCGAAAAACAAAAATAGAACACATAAAATAGAACAGAAAAGGATTGCATGCAATAGAATAAGACAGAAAAAACTGAATAAAATCAGTTAGATTAGAAAAAAGAAAGAGTAAAGAACTAAATAGGTCAACAGAATAGAAAAAAGACAATAAAATAAAAAAGGAACAGAAAAGATATAATAGAATCTGATAAAATAGAAAAAGAGTTTCAAAAAACAAATTAATAAAAAGATAATAGAATAGAATACATATCAAATACAAAATAAAATAGAATATAAAATAAAATAAAAATAACTAGTCAAAAAGTTAAAAAGACAATATAGTAAGAATGGAAAAGAGAATAGAAATATGAATAGAAAATGAAAGAAATACATTTTATGGTTAAAACAAAAATGTAAAAAATGAAAACATACAGATTATAACCAAATGTTGGTTATCACTAAAGCTTATTGACTGATTGTATTGAATGAGATGTCATGTGACTAGTTTAAATCATCCTAAACATGCATTTGGATTGATATCAGATACAATACTAATCAGTACTAGACCTGTTAGTGTAACATAAACATTATTCAACAAGAGCCTCATAGCTGTCATGTGATTCTGCTCTCAGGATGATGATAAATCCATGATCGAGGTTATGGACCAGCTGGCCCCCTGCGTGCTGGACAGTTTCGTCCATGTGGCCCACTCTGACTCAGTAAGCATTTCCCATTAACCCAGCAGACGTGTTTCTGTTGGCATATCTGTTTGTCTTTTTCTCAGTATTGACCTCTAGTTGCATAAAATTGATTTGTGCCACAGGGCTTATACAGAACTCAATCATAACACTCATGCTTGCTAGCTCAAGTTCAGCTATTAAAATCTGTATTCTGTGAAGGCCACCCTGCCCTTGAGTCATCACGTGGACCTGCAGTGGCTGGTGGAGTGGAACGCACGCTTGGTTAACAGCCACTATGATGTAAAGAGCCCGTCTCATGTGTGGATCTTCGCTCAGTCTGTGAAGGACCCCTGGGTGCTCTGCCTCTATAGCTTCCTTAGGCCGGACCACCTCCCTAAGCACTGCTCCACAGCGCTCAGCTATGCCTGGCCCTACGCATTCACACGCCTACAGCTGCTTATGCCACTTGTTGACCCAAAGTGAGCATTTACATTATCTTTGCTCTTAAAACTTGCCATTTTGATGATTTTTTACTGTCAAAAAATTGTTTAAAGTAGTAGAAATGATTTTTGAGCCCCTTTCTCTGGTACCCCTGCAGCAGTCCAGTTTATGCCAAAAAGACCAGCACACCTGGTCCAGCCGATGGCTACGTGACGCTGTGGAGGAATTACTTGATATTGTGCCTCGGTGTTGCCAAACCTAGTATCATGAGTCCAGGCCATCTGAGAGCCTCTACACCTGAAATCATGGCTACGACACCTGATGGCAGTGTCACGTATGACAACAAGGTACATTACACCCATAGCACTCATGATTCGGAAGATGAAAGAACTGTGATGTCATGAGAACATGTATGTGTTTATGATCAGGTGATAGGCACACCATCAGTGGCGTGGCTTCTGAAACAGCTGGTTCCTCTCATGAGATCGGAGAGTTTAGAGATCACAGAGTCTCTAGTCCTCGGCTTTGGACGAACAAACTCCCTTGTGTTCAGGTATTGTTTTTAATGAAGAAGCTTCTTTCTCAACCCGATGAGCTGTTTAGCATATTTAAATCAAAAACCTAATTTTTATAGGTTATATTTTTAAATCACGGCAGTTTTTCATGAAATATATCAAAGAACTCAGGAAACCGCTCTGGTCTTTTGCCAAACACAGTCAGGAAGCTGTGAAAAATGTGTGTTAGAGAACAGCAAATGAAGAGAGCAGCAAGTAATGTGTGTGTGTCAAACAAAATAGCAGAGATGACTGTCATTCCATTCAGACGTGTGCCGTTACTTAGACGTGGACAGATATCTACAGATTCCGTAAGACTCCACTAGTAGTTCACCAAAGCAAAGGCAGTGTTGTTATTGTTAATTAAATCTAAAACTATTAAAAAATAGTTACAGTAATTTGAATGCAGGTGAAACTAAATATAAATATTATATGAAAAGCTATTAGAATCATAGAATTTAAAAAACTATTAGAATGTTGGAATTCACTGAAATTCGAAATGTTGCTCTGGCAACTACCTAAAAATAGAAGCATACATACTTTAGCATAACTACTAAACTGACTAAAACTGGAAAAAAGCTAAATATAAATTTTATAAAAAAATAAATTTACTAAATCTTAAATTAAAATAACAGAAAATGTAGAAATAAAGCTAATTCAAAATATTAATAAATGCTATAGTATTGTATAAAAAATACTAAAATAGCACTGAGCACAAACTATTTAATGTAACCTTCCAACTCTAGACATATTGCTTTTAATTTTGACAAAATATGTTAGTTATGAATTTATAGCAGCACACTGCAGAATAAAGCCATATTCACACCAGGCTTTGGAGTCAAAAACAAATTTATTCTGTGGATTTCTCATGACTGTTTCATACATGTGTGTTTGATTAGGGAGCTGGTGGAAGAACTCCATCCTCTAATGAAAGAAGCTCTGGAGAGGAGACCTGAGGTAAGAGCTCTGTCCTAATGCAGCTCTTTTGAAGCTTCCGAAACCCCACAAATAACATAATGGTCCGTAGTGCAGTGGCAGTGCTCATGTGCATTTTCAGATGTAAACTGACTCTCTCTTTGTTATCCTTTCTTTCTGTCTCTGTAGAATAAGAAGCGTAGGGAGCGGAGAGATCTGCTCCGGCTACAGCTGCTGCGTATCTTTGAGCTTCTTGCTGACTCAGGGGTCATCAGTGACAGGTGAACTTGTTCACTCTCCCCAGGCTGTTTTTTTGGACTTAAGTAGTCAAATCCTGGGTTAACCTTTCTAAACTCATCTTCTTTTACAATAAAGCAGGTCTTTGACCTCTGTTAAATTAAAAAGGGAAAGGGAAAGTCTTGTTAAAATCCTTTGTGCATCTGTTTTACTCAGTTTTTTTTTCTCTGCAGTACCAATGGGGCATTGGAACGAGATTCTCTGGCTCTAGGAGCCCTTTTCCTTGAATATGTCGATCTGACCCGGATGCTCTTAGAAGCAGAGAATGACAAAGAGCTGGACATTTTGAAAGACATGAGAGCTCATTTCAGTGGAATGGTGGCAAACCTCATCCAGTGTGTTCCAGGTAATTTAATAATTAGCATTAGCATCTCAACTATCTTTCCCAGAGTACAATAAATACTGGAAATACTCCCAAATACACTCCATAATACCAAAGAGCATAATGAGAGTGGGTCAGATATTTTAGCTGATATAATAGAGCCATTGATACATGGTTCTTGGTGTCTAAGGTTATCCAAACATGCCGCCTTTTCAAAGGCTCAATAGGCTTTAACACTGAATGAGTCACTTATTAAATGCCCAGAAGCAGAGCTAATCAGCATATTAAGATGATTTCTGAGGAATTATGTGACATATATAAAACAGTCATTTTAAATTGTAGTAATATTTCACAATTTTCTTTAAATTAATTTAGAATTGGTTAGCATTGGAATTTTTTTTTAAAGCATACCAACCCAAACTTTTAAACTGTAGTGAACATAACCTGAAATAATTCCACTCATTTTTAGATTTGACTTAAGTTGCCTTACCATAGATGTTTTACACTGTCTCGTTGCAAGTCTCATTGGCTTTTTTCTATTTAGTCCACAACAGGCGGTTATTGTTCCCCCAGCAGAGCTTGAGGCATCACCTCTTCATTCTCTTCAGCCAGTGGGCCGGGCCCTTCAGTGTCATGTTCACACCTCTGGACCGCTACAGTGATCGTAACCACCAGATCACACGCTACCAGTACTGTGCTTTGAAGGTAAACATGGATTAAAATCTGGCCAGGCATTTGAAGGCATTTTATCAAACAAGACTTAATTCCCTTATACTTATACAGACATTTCTTGTAACTTAAGAAAGAGGAAGTTTAGAATTTGTTTGGTGCTTTTTGTCTCTTTGGCTCAAGTCAGTTGAAGGAAGAAAAGATTCATTTTAGCAGTACTAAATCAAGTGAAAAACTCTGAAATCCAATCTGGAAAGTACCTGTTTGCTCAATTAACAACTGGCGGGTGTCTTGTGGAAAATTCCCCAAGCTCTCTACACCCTCTTTGTCCAAAAAGTGTGCTAAATTTAAAAGTCTCATGATGACGATTTATTTTAAAGTCTTAATCCTGTTGGAACTGTGGTTTATCCACATGCTCCAAAACACTGAGCTCTGATTTGAGGTTTTCTTTGATGTAATGCTGTGTTTCTGTATGTACATGGTTTGTTGTCAGGCTATGTCAGCGGTATTATGCTGTGGCCCTGTGTTCGATAACGTGGGCCTTTCTACAGATGGATATCTGTACAAGTGGCTGGACAATATCTTAGCCTGCCATGATCTTCGGGTAAGCATTCACTCACTCTTTTTTATTGTTTCAGCTGTAGTCTTTGTCTTAACCTGTTGATGCTAAACAGGCTTCCTGTTCAAATTTTATAGCTGCTTTTTCTCTGGTCTATTACCTGTCATTAAAACTTAACCAACAAGCCTGTCAGGATTGGCCTGTGAACGCATTTTGTTTTATTTAGCTTTTCTGCATTAGTGACTTTATTGGTTCTGTGTTGTCAGCCATTTAAATGTTTATATCACCGTCCTGGGCTGCAGGTGCATCGGCTGGGCTGTGAGGTTGTTATCTTGCTTCTGGAACTGAACCCAGACCAGGTGAATCTTTTTAACTGGGCTGTGGATCGCTGCTTCACTGGATCATACCAGCTCGCTTCAGGGTGCTTCAAAGCTATTGCTACTGTGTGCGGTAGCAGGTAATTAGACCCTTCATCACTGCCATGGTCATATTTTCAGAAAGCAGATAATACATTTTTTTTTCAATCTGTGTTTTGTTCTTACTTTTCAGGAATTATCCATGTGACATTGTGACCCTTTTGAATTTGGTGTTGTTTAAGTCATCTGACACTAGCAGAGAGATTTACGAGATATCCATGCAGCTTATGCAGGTACCTTATGCTTTTATCGTTCAATTGTCCAGATTTTTACTTGCCGTTCTTGTATTTTCATTTACTTATTTACATTTATTTATGCATGTGTTTATAAATATCAGAAAGTAATGTTTATACAAGTTTTCTGTCCAAAAAATGCACAAAATAAATACATTGCCAACTCCTAAAATATTTTTTCCCATTTATTTTCTCTGTCATTCAGGTTCTGGAGTCCAAGTTGTCCGTTTACTCAAAGAGGATTGTGGGGCAGAAATCAGGAAATATCCTGTATGGCACGCATGGTCCTTTACCGCCACTATATAGCGTTTCTCTCTTCCAGCTCTCAAATCAGCTGGCCTGCATGTATCCTGAACTCACCCTGCCACTCTTCTCAGGTAGGTTGTGCTTGTCTGTGACACACTTACTCGTGCTTTACAAGAAATAGCTTTTAGCCACATGTTTGGATCCGTCACCAAACTGTTGCTCCACCAAAAGCAAATAAACACCTACATGCAAAAGAATGGGCCTGGTCGAGTGCATTCTGATGTTGTACTGCAGTTCAACTTTTGACCTTGCACTAAACCTGCTATCATTTCACACATGCAGAGGTCAGCCAGAGGTTCCCCACCACTCACCCTAACGGCAGACAGATCATGCTGACCTACCTGCTGCCGTGGCTGAACAACATAGAGCTGGTTGATACAGGACTGCTTCCCCCGACCTCCAGCCCGTGCACTCCAGAGGAAGAGGCTCGTGAGCAGTCTGACAACCTGGGAATCACCCACAGGCTCAAAGGCAACGGTTGGGGCTCTCTGCAGGCCACCTCTCTGGTCCTAAACAACCTCATGTTCATGACTGCAAAGGTGAGATGCACTACATTGCGTAAATAGACAGCTGTGGTAATGACTCAACCTATCCAAATGAAAAATGCTCAAATTGCTGTGGATATCTTCAGTATCTTAGTTGATTCTGCCACACTGCAAAGAGAAGAGGAGAAGAGGAAGTTTAAATTATTACAATGTTTATGCAATAACTAAAATGTTGTTTTTGCATCAGTATGGAGATGAAGTCCCAGGTCCTGAAATGGAGAATGCCTGGAATGCTCTTGTGTCCAACGACAAGTGGAGTAACAACCTGAGAATAACGCTGCAGTTCCTCATAAGCTTGTGTGGAGTCAGCAGTGACACTACACTGCTGCCTTACGTAAGGAAAACACACACATATGGACACTTTTCATTTTCTTAGATCTTTATAATGGACTAAATTTGTTTTGAACCGTTTTTAGATTAAGAAAGTGGTGATATACCTGTGTCGGAACAACACCATTCAGACCATGGAGGAACTGCTTTTTGAGCTTCAGCAGACAGACCCCATAAACCCAGTGGTCCTACACTGTGACAACCCACCGTTTTACCGCTTTGTTGCCAGCAACAAGAACTCTGTTGTGGCCTCAGGTAAGGCACAGATCCCTGGGGGGTTTTAGCAGCTTTTTTTCATTTTCAATGCTGTGTCAGAATTTCTTAATAAATGATTTTTCAAAAGAGAATATGTATAATTTGTACATTTTTCAAAGCACTATTTAATTAATACATAATTCTATATTCTATAAATTAACGTATAGGTAGTACTAGCTTAGTTGAGTAATGACGGTTCTGTGGCTTTGGCCCATCCCGTTGCAGAATAATGTATTGATTGCTTTGAATTTTATAAACCAATGTACTGTATGGTTCTGACCTAATAATGGTTAAATATTCTGTTTGTTTGTGTTTTTGTTTGTTTGTTTGCTTGCAAAGGCACGACATCTAGCAGCAATACAGTAGTGGCTGGGCAAGAAAACTTCCAGGAGACAGATGAGGCAAAGATCGTCAGAGAGAATGAAGAGAGGTACATCTTTCTTCATGTAACTTTGATTTCCTTAAAAAAATGCAGAAGGAGGCTGAGAAAAATCTTTTTTTTTTTTAAAAACTAAATGCTCCACCACAGATATACTTAATAGGCAGCTACTAAACAGCCAATTAATACATTAAGTCATAATGAGTGTGCATTCTATGTTCCCTAACATGTATTTTGTGCACATATTTTCTCAGGTTGAGCAACGCAGCCCGGGCTCATAACCGACTGGAATCACGCTACAGCAACAGCTCAGGAGGTTCTTACGATGAAGAGAAGAGTAAGTTTTTCTTCTGACCTATATTATGGATGTAGTCATGGACAACTTACGGTTCACAGAGTCGTGTGTGCAACTTCAGACTTTATAGGTTATAGTCAGTAATCCCCCAGATTACAAGAACAGAGCAACAGATGGTTCACAGCTGTCAATCCACACGCTGACACATACGACTAAGGATACATTTACACTCATTGTGTTACAGCTTTAAATTTCTAACAGCTGACAATTGTACATGTGACTTACCATTTGGTGCATACTCTATATACCAATATTAATTCATGCTCACTAGAGCATTGCGTCTCCGTATTAAGGAATTTGGTACTGAAGTTAAGGTCACGACGCATGCCTTTGTCTGTGTATTCTCTCATGCATGTGCATGTCAACTCATTGTGCACGCGTATTTGTGAGTTTCGGGTGTGGAAGCTGCAAGCTTTTGTCCTGCCTACATACCTGTCATGACAGCTGATGGACGAGTGGCAAGATGGCAGCTCTAATGGAGATGAATGATGAATGACTTATTTGCATGTTGCGCTCTGAATTGACTCATCACACCAGAGGGTTATACAAAGTGACAGACTGAAATTCCTCTTTAATTTAAATTAATAATAAATTAAAATGTAATAATTGTATTATTTATTTTTAACGTCTTAATCTTTTTTAATTCTTTTTTAGAATGATTAATTTTGCAGGTTAATATGAAGATAATTTATTTTGGTTATAGAATCTCAGATTCAGATGATTTGATGTTAAATTGTATGTAACACTATAGACACATTTAAAAACTTCTAATTATAAAGCTTTCTGATTTGACTTGATTGTTTGATTTTCTGACTTGATTGTGATTGGTCATTCATAGCATTCTGTGTATTTTTTTACCGTTGTGTCCTACATAGCCAGTTTCACATCTCTTGGTTCACTCTGGCCTAGTTCCACTTTCTGAAGTCAACATTTAATGCCAGTTTATTCAATAATGGTATTTGGTATGGTATTATGATACTCTGTTCACACTGATGTCCTGGTAACACTGTAATGCCCAGCTACGTTTTGACTCCTATTGTATATGTTAACAGATGACCCTCTGCCTCCGTATGCTGCTTGGTTGATCAGTGTATTGGAGAGTAACAGACCTCAGCCTCTTCCCATGCCTGTGAACGGAGGCTGTTGGGCCCCGCTGGTAGACTACCTGCCTGAGACCATCACCCCACGGGGACCCCTTCACAGGTACCCCCCAAACCTTCCTTCTGCTTTTGATTTTATTCGCGTTTTAATGATGTCAGAAAAAATAAAATGGTCCTAAATGTCCAACCCTCCTACTTTCGAAACATTTATTCAGACTTAGACCATATGGATTTAGACCATACACTCATCCTAACAGAGTTGCTTTTGTTCATGTGCAGCGAATGGATTTTATTAAGTCAATCCCATAAAACACACTTGTGTTAGTTTGCTCTGGCATTTTACAGCGGTTGTCCAAAACTCTGTTTTGTCTACAAGAGAGGAACTGTTGTTCCGTTACCATGCCAAAAACTCTTACCAGCATCCTTCTGACGATTAATGACTTTTCAGGAGGGAGGTGCAGACAGTCAGGCATGCATCAGAGGGTGATGCAACAACATATTTGGGATTTTTATAAACTATCTGTCAGGTTCATCAGATCTGTGCAGACTTACACTGACACCTGAACAGTCGGATATACATTAAAAAAAACTCATGTTATTGAAAATATGAGTAGAAATGCATAACAAGAATACCTGCTAAAAATAAAATCCACTTTTTGTTTTCTGCATGGATATCCGCAAGCCAAATGAAGAGCCATCTGTAATTTTAATGGATCTTGAATTTAATTTGGTGATTTATAGTAATAGTATGCCTTCATTTAAGGCCTTTTTGTCATTTTGGGAAAAAATGCTGAGTATACAGTAGATAAGATTTCAAAATGGTGCATGCCAGATTCAAACTTGTATCTCCCACATGAGCACTAGGCCACAGTTTCCTTATTGTATATGTACATGCTCCAACCAATCAGGTTAAGTGTGTAACGTGTGTGCTTTTAGGTGTAACATAGCTGTGATCTTCATGACGGAGATGGTTGTTGACCACAGCGTGAGAGAAGACTGGGCACTACACCTGCCACTGCTTCTTCATGCTCTTTTCCTAGGTAAGCATTCTTTTATTTTCTCTCACTCTCCTTGTTGTGGAGAACCGCCTGATTTAGACTATACCTTTTTCAGGTAAAAGAAATGAGGTAGTTTATGTTTCTCTCCGTAAGATCTGGTCTATATAGTGCCTGCATTCTCCACCGTAATTAACCTCAGCAGTCTTTCTGAATAACACAGCACAACAATGCCAGAAATGTGAAAAATGTCTGTGATGAAAAACAAGGAGGAGAAGGGAAAAAAGATAGGGCTGGCGAAATACCAGCTACTCATGGCTTATCTCTCTCAGACTCTTAATGTCGTCAGCACCTCCTGCCCACAACATGCTTCTCTTTATGTCTTTTGACTAGAGGCGCACCTGGGAAATTTTGTTTTTTGGCCAAAAATATCGAGCACAACAGTGACTGTTCACTTTTTCGACATCCTTTGTTTCATGAGGTTTTTTTTCCATTAACACATCTCTACAGACTTTTATTTGATGTGAAAAGATATTTTAAACTTGTATTTAAAAAATAATATGAAATTGACATTAAAATATTGATTTATAATATTCAGGTTTTTTTAGATGCTTTGTGGGAGTGGGCAGCTGCTTTGTTTTGATTATTTTGTTCCAAAGTGAAAGATAACCCCATCAGTGCAGTGCAAGGCAGTGGTTAGTTTAGATCTTAAAGGGATAGTTCATCCAAAAATGAAAAGTCTGTCATTAATTACTCATCCTCATGTCATACCAAAGCCATAAGACCTTTGTTCATCTATGGAACACAAATTAAGCTATTTATGCTCTTTGACCCTTCATAGACAGCAACACAATTGAAATGTTCCCAGGCCCAGAAATGTAGCAATGACATTGGTAAAACAGTCAATGTGATATCAGAGTTTTAACCCTAATTTTACAAAACAATGAGAATACTTTTTGTGCGTAAAAAAAAAACAACTTTATTAAACAGTTCTTCTCCTCCTCATCTCATCTGTCGCCATTTTGGAGAAGATCACAACAGATACTTGTGTGTTCCTCCGCATGTAAACACTGTATGCGCATAATACTGCTTATACTGAACACGCATGTGTCATGGTACTCTCCATAATGGCAGAAGACTCATGCGAAAAATTGTTGAATAAAGTTATGTTTGTTTTCTTTGCACACAAAAAGTATTCTCGTAGCTTCATCACAATGTCGATTATGTCATTTTGTTTGACAGACCAGATGACAGCAAAGTAGATTTTTGTTGTTAACTTTAAAAAATGGTGATGTTCAGGGGGTGAAATGATACCTTCTGGTGTTCATGCATGTCTATTTTGTGATATAACTGTTAAAAAGGAAGAAACGATCGGTTCACGTTCCACTTGAATTGAAGCGCTGCAGCGATCTGTTACGACAAATGAAAGAGCCTCAAAACAATATTTTTTGTTTGAATATATTAAAAAATGTAAAAATTTAAAATCTTAGACTTTTTTTTATTTCATACCAAAACTAACCTGCTCTGGCTTGTCTGTCAGTGCACTATCAGTGTTTTTTTGTTCTGCAATGCATTCTTCACTGTGTGAGAACATGATGTGTGATGTGAGAGCAGCATGGCTTGTCGGACATAGCAGTAACTAATGGGGGCAGGTCTTTGCGAAGAGTCAAATTAGCATCACTTTTAAAATTCAAATAACAATAACACACTATCATACAGTATCATTTCTGCGCTCATGGTAAGTCTGAGCGTTATTTACTAAACTTTCTTGCACTCTATTACAAGAATGCATTGTTGCACAGAGCACTGTTTTGTGTTCTGTTTTTTTTCCTTAGAAACTTAATGTGTTATCCATGTTATGCAACTGTACAATGGGAACACCCTTTGAAAGTAGCTTAATTTAGGTTCAGAATGTTTTTCATTCCTGTCAACTTCCCTGGCTTCTGTTCAATTCAGCTCAAATCAGTTCAGTTCATTTACCTGTGCATCTCTGTCCTCTCAGGTTTGGATCATTACCGGCCAGAGGTATTTGAGCACAGCAAGCGGTTACTCCTGCATCTCCTCATCGCCCTCTCCTGCAACAACAACTTCCAGGTCATCGCCTCTGTATTGTTACTAACCAGAGAGATCGGCGACAACAAGACCCTCACCGTTAAATCCAGCTACCAACCTGAATACCTCTACACAGGTACAATCAGTTCTCTACCCAGAATCCAACATGATGTACTGTAAAAAACACACCAACAACTGGCAGAAATAAACATAGACTATTTATTTATAACATTGCACAAAAATAATTCAAATTTCTTGCTAGACGTTTCCCATAAGAATCAAAACCACAGTAGAATTACTGAAAATATGTCATTAGTATTGTGAATTGTGCTCAGATATACTAAGATACTAAAGTCTGGAGGAAAAACATCTAAGACAAAGTCAACACTCAAATCACTGTGACATATGGAGAGCAACCTGTAAACCTCTGGGCACAGTCTTTACCATTTCAAAATTCCTTGTTTTAAGTACAACAATCATGCTAACTTGCACAGCAAGACATTGTACATGTATCATGCACACATAGACATAGAGACGTTGCATTAAACTCATCTGACCTCATTTTGTCACATCACCTGCAGCAAAGAGCAGACAGGGTGAGTATAAGATTCACCTACATTTTCAACACAGCTTAAATGTACAAATGAGGGACTATTATGAAGCTAAAGCCCAAGGGTGAGAATTTTACTCTTTTTGGCATAGAATTCAAAGTATTTTTGGCAGCTGTTTGTCTTTCTCACTATAGAAGAGGTAATTAGGCCAGACACCCTGCCAAGCCCCAGTTTGCATTATGACTGAGTTTTTTCTGGCATTTAATCTTTTATCCTGAATGTCACAGACATTTCTGGTTCCTTGTTTACTGATTTCTGAATAGACACACGTGTGAAAAGTCGCAATACGAATCACATATTTTAGATGTTTTTGTATCTATTTTGATCGTACAGACATACAGTGAAGACTACTGGCAAACTTTAAATGGAGAAAGACCTAACAAAACAACAAGGCCATGGACACAATAATAACAAAAGAAAAAGTTTAAGCGTTTACAGATTTGCTCTACTGTTTATAACAGGGTTTCTCAAATCTTACCCTGAAGGTCCAATTCACTGCAGAATTTAACTAGTTCATCACAGGTAGGTGTTTGATCAGGGTTGGAGCTAAACTCTGCAGTGCATTGGACCTCCAGGGTATGATTTGAGAAACCCTGGTTTATAACCTGCATGCATTGCATAACAACACTCTTCATCTGAACAGGGGGGTTCGACTTTCTGCGGGAGTGGCAGGCATCACCAGTGGCGGATTCCGGGCTAAGCTCGTCCTCGACCTCCTCTAGTGTTAGCCTGGGAGGAAGCATCGGAAACTTGCCACAAATTACAGCTGACCTGGAGGAGCTGGACGAGTCCTCCACAGAATCAGATGAGAAAACCAACAAGCTCATTGAGTTCCTCACCACCAGGTGTGTGGCAAGAATACATAGCAGTTGTTTTGATATGTGCAGATGAAAATAGAGTTTTCAGGCACGCAAGACACAAAAATCTCTTTATATTAAATATTTTGGATTTTTAAACTGAATTCGTAATAATTATTCCATCATTTATTCTTAATTATTATTCTTTTAATACTTTAATTACTTAAATTAGTTACATTTTTTAATTATTAGTTTATATTAAATGTATTTTATTTGTTTCACATTTAAAATTCAGACAATTTTAATAAATATCTCTACATTTTTTCCCTGGCAAAACTATTGGGCATTTCCCAGAGTCATTAAATTAGGCATTTAGAAAGCAGTAGATCATGTATTTGTGATTTTGGTGGTGGTGGTGGTACAGTGCATGGAGTACTGTCCTGTCCTTACTTAGGGCTTTCGGACCGCTTTGGTGCCATGAAGACATCACGCCAAAGAACCCCAACTCTAAGAGCACCGAGCAGCTCACCAACTTTCTGCGGCATGTGGTTTCTGTGTTCAAGGAGTCCAAATCAGGTAATTACCAAACACTTTTAGTGCATTTATATTTCATATTTACAGAATATCTTGTTCGTTATATTGGCGTGAACGACTGATAAATATTATGTGTCAGATTTCCATCTAGAGCATCAGCTGAGCGACGTTGCTTTGCAGACGGCCCTCTGCAGCTCCTCCCGCCATTACGCCGGACGCTCTTTCCAGATCTTCCGTGCCCTGAGACAGCCCCTCTCTGCTCACGCTGTATCTGACCTGCTCTCACGGCTGGTGGAGGTTGTGGGGGAACATGGGGATGAAGTACAGGTGTGCATCCATCAGAAATTTGATAAACATCCATGCAATAAATGCTATAATTATATAGCTCTGTGGAATTCTTCTGTTTGATTAATTAAATGCATTTGGTGGTCTAATAATTCTTAAAATCATTTTTTTGCTATAATATTCATCTTTTTGTCTTCCAGGGTTACGTAATGGAGATTTTACTCACTCTGGAGTCTGTGGTGGATAATTTAGCAGAATGTCTGAACAACAGTGAACTTATGGCAGCTTTGACGAGGTGAGAATTGCATGCCGTACGTTATGCTTTGCTACCATTTCAACCTAAATTATTTTTAAGTTACAGTACAGTACCATTCAAAGGTTTGAATAAAAGATTTCATAAAGATTTTATTTAGCAAGGATGCATTAAATTGATCAAAAGTAAAGACTTTTACATTGATACAAAAAATGTTTATTACAAATAAATGTTATTTTAAACTTTCTACTCATCAAAGAATCCTACAACAATTTGTCAGCAGCACAACTATTTTCTCTATTAAAATAAAAAACAGCAAAAAACGTTTTTGGTACATTTTTGATTTTGGTAGTATTCCTAACAATATAATAGGAGGAAAATTGAATTATACCTTTTCCTTCACATACTTGCAATGTCTCCTCCACATACAGAGATTCTTCTCCAGACTTCCTGGTGAGTGGGAAGCTAAACCCAAACCGTAAGAGCACAGGGCAGCTGAACCTGCACCAAGAGGGCGGCACTAACGAACGGAACAGGCACCAGCGCAGCTACTCCGTCCCCAAGAAGTTTGGCGAAAGCGGGGAAAACTCTTCCTCCAACCCTCCTCGCAGCGCCACGCTGGACCGCATCCAAGCTTGTACTCAACAGGGTCTCGCCCGATCAGCCCGCAGCACGTCCTCTAACTCTACCCGTGCTGACACAAGTGTCATCACCGACCCCTCCCACTCCAGTCACCCCGCCAACCTGCTCGCCACCATCTTCTGGGTGGCAGTGTCACTCATGGAGTCGGACTTTGAATTCGAATACCAGATGTCATTGAGGCTGGTTCACAAACTGCTGGCACGGGTTCCGCTGGATCTGCAGGAGAACAGGGAAAGACTAGAGAAGCTCCAGGCCCAGCTGAGGTGGAGTGGCTTTTCTGGACTGCAGCAGCTGCTCCTAAAGGGATTCACTTCTCCTGCCACGAATGATCTCACGCTTCAGCTGTTCTGTCAGCTTACACCTGTTTCACGAGTGCCAGTGGTGGACACATCACAGGCTATAGGTGGGTAGAAACCTGTTTACATAGGTCTAATATGACAAAACTAGTGACAAAAACAGTGCTTACTTAATACTCCTGTCCATTTGTATACTCCGTCAGTGTACAACTGTGTGTATAAACTAAGAGTCATGTCATGTTTTGTTGGTAGCTTTTGTGTCTGTAAGCCTTTTTTAAACAATAATGTCTTCTTTGTTGCTATAAGTGATCTTTTCTGTTGTAAAACAACTGACTGTGTCCATTCCTTTAGCTATTTTCATACTAAAGTGAGACTGAAGAGTTAATTCTGTCCCTTCAACAGAAAACAAGATGTTGAAAAATCTTGCTATTTAAATGTGTATTTACCACTCTCATCATAAGAGTAAAGGCTGCTCAACCTGATATGCTTTTACATTGTTTTACTTTTAAAGTCTGTGATATTTAGCTGCTTTCCTTTAACTTCTATTCATGTTTTATCCTCTGCCTGCTCAGGTTTTCCTCTGAATGTGCTTTGTCTGCTGCCTCACTTGGTGCAACACTTCGGTAGCCCTACGCAGTTTTGTAAAGAAAGCGCTGAGAGGATCGCACAGGTCTGCCCTGCCTGCTCTTCTCTAAAATCTCCTATTACGAAACACACCCTGCACTTCATTGACTTTTACACCTGAAAATGAAAACAAACCTGACCAATTCTCTACACCTAATCCTGTATTATTTCCAACTTTAAAAGTGTTTTTCTAGACTTATTAGGCATTTAACAAGTATTTAGGATACTTTTAGCATATTTCTGCTGCCTTATTTAGATCAAGAAAACACTGGTCAGTAGTAGCACACTTATCTAACTGTATATAGTGACACAACTGACCACAATAAACAATTAATATTACACCATATAAGTATAAAATGATCTAATGAGCTCCCAAAGGCTTAAATACCTGCAATATTTAATTTATGACTGTTAATATAATATATTCTGGTGTGTTTTCTAGGTGTGTCTGGAGGAGAAAGACAAGAACACTAAACTTTCTCACTTAGCTCATGTAATGACTCTGTATAAGACTCGTTCTTACACCAGAGACCCCTTCTCGTGGGTGAATGTGGTCTGTCGCTACCTCCATGAGGCCTTTTCAGACATCACACTCAGTCTGGTGACATATATGGCTGAGGTGAGCTGTCCTGAGGCTTAAATATCCAAATATAAGCTACAAAATGATAGATATGCTGCAGCTGATATTATATGTGGAGAGCACCCTTTTAATACCAGCTCTCTTTATAGTTACTAGATAAAGGATTACCCAGCATGCAACAGCCCCTGCTGCAGATCATCTACAGTCTGCTGAGCCACATGGATTTAGCAGGAATTCAGGTCAAACCTTTCAATGTAGAAGTGCTAAAGACCATCGAGAAATTTGTACAGGTGAGATCCTTCTGCTGAAACACTTGATTTTAGGGTTCATCTGGTCATTTGCAAGAACTTCAGTCTCATTTGTGATATTATTATGTGTGTGTCCTCCAGACGGTTCACTGGAAGGAAGCTCTGAACATTTTGAAGCTGGTTGTTTCCCGTTCGGCCAGCCTGTCCCTGCCATCTTATGCCCATGGTGACCTAGCCCACCTGGAGGTTAGCCGCATGATGTGGGATGGCTCATCTAAAGCATTGCCAGGAAAGACACTGGAATTTCATTTTGACATATCCGAGGTACTTTACGCAGTGCACACAATACATTTATTCACATGCATGTCTTTTTTCTCTTTCCTTTAGGCACAAACATTTCTGCTTTTCAAAATATCAGTTTTCAGTTAGATTATACACCACAGGTTCTCTGACTCATTCACCTCTTCAGGTGTGGCAGTGTTATTGTTTTTGAACATTCATTGGTTATCAGATCCCATGAAGGGCGCTGCCTCTTTTCCTTTGTTTTTGGTACATTTTAAACCAAAGGGAAGTTGCTCAGGTTCTCAGCTTGCTTTCAGATGGAGAAATGGGGATAATAGTCAACGGAAGTTTGAGGAGATGTGTTTTGACTGCATTTGTGATTAATTACCACTCTGAATAAAGTGTGGTTGAGATCCTGCCTCTCTGAGGGCTTCAACTGCAACCTAATAAAGAAAAAGGATATGATCTTCACATGACATGACAGCTGGTCTGGAACAAGGAAGTTAATAGTAATTAGAGAAAAATACCTATTTGAATTCAGGTGGTGCTGGAACCACCAGAAGTGCTGCTTTCTCCAGAAATAGCAAAGACCTCTTTGCAGCCAACTTTTGGGTATGATTGCCCTCTAGTGGCTTCATGTACTACTACAGGAAACCTTCAGTTCCTAGAATTGAGTCTTTGCCTCTGGTCCACCCTGATGTAAGTAGTGATATCCTGTCCAGATGTAGAATGTGCACAATGATAAGGAGTTCAGCAATTAGGCTGTTTTTCCACACATGCTTGTTTATCTACAGGAAGGCTGTGGCTCATGGAGTCTATGAGTGCCTACAAACTGCTCAGAGCCTGTTGTTGAGCAGGAGTGCTCATGTTTGTGTCTATGTTCAGTCTATCTTGTAATATATATGTTTGTTTTTAAATGACTTACATATGTATTGTGTCCAGACGCCGGTTATTGGCCGCAGATATGATGACCTGCAGGGATCAGGAGGGAGAGATGGGAAAGCCCGCGCAATTGCAGTGACCCGTAGCACATCCTCCACCTCTTCAGGGTCCAATTCAAACACCGTCCTTGTACCAGTCAGCTGGAAACGGCCACAGTCATCACAGGTGACAAACATTTCATGCTGTTCATATTAGACAAGGATAAATAATAATTTCAGTCTCTGAGGCTGCTTTGAACAGTGTCTTTTTGCTTCTTCTTTGTTTCTTATTTCATTAAATCTGGGTCTGCTTTTTCAACTGCTGTTTTCCTTTTTTTATTTTAACAGAAGCGAACAAGAGAAAAGCTAGTGAATGTTCTTTCACTCTGCGGCCAGGAAGTTGGCCTCACTAAGAACCCATCTGTAAGTCCTCAGTGTCACAGTTGCTTTATATAATACTTATCACTTTGCTCTCATAGACTGCAGCAATAATAGATTAAATCTATGATTATGTTATATTAATAACAGCCCTACCTACTGTGCATCTAATGCCTTAACAAATAAAGAATAAGTCTACTGTAAGTCTTACAAGACATGTTAGTAATTGGACCGTTGCATGACTCCACTGTCATGTTTTTCTCAGGTGATCTTCTCGTCCTGTGGTGATCTGGACCTCATGGAGCATCAGCCCAGTCAGGTGTCCTCCGAGGATGGGACTCGGGAGGACACTCTAGATGATACAACATCAGAGCAGCAGTTCAGAGTCTTTAGGGATTTTGACTTCCTGGACGTAGAACTGGAAGATGGAGAGGCGAGTAGAAAATCTGATTCTTTTTGTCTCACACAAATTTGGCCTTACTTGTACATATTATAAAAAAATTAATTCTTTACATTACAAATACATTTCATTTAAAAATCCGTGCACCACTATTGAAAAGTGTAGAGTCAGCAAGATTTATTTATTTTTTTTAGGAAATGTATATTTTATTCAGAAAGATCGCATTAAATGTAATCAAAAGTCACACCATTTATAATTAATAATTAATAATGATTTCTATTATTCTATTTTTTGTTATTGAATTAATTTAAGTATGAATTAATTAAATTAAGTGAAGTTTCCTGTCCCTACCAGTGTTGGGCACGTTACTTTAAAAAAGTAATTAGTTATAGTTACTAGTTACTTATCACAAATAGTAACTGAGTTAG
>JAUMHE010000221.1:189697-213269 GCA_032359235.1 Enteromius mattozi
TAATAATAATAATAATAAATTATAAAACAGAATCTAGAAAATTGATAGAATATAAGATAACAATTTTTAAAACCCTATTATTGCAAAAAAATTATATACTTGTTTTATAAATTTTAAATAATTAGACAAGCTTTTGATTATAAAAATGTAATAACACCATTAAACAGGATCCTAAAAACACTGAATTTTGGAAAGAATAACATGCATTTCATCCGGCTCTACATATACACTAGTAACTTAAACGAAAAATGTGAATTAATCCATTCAAGTGGAACTCAGAAAAGAGTGAGAAACTAATTTATTGGGCCCTACGTAAAGGCCTGCCCAAGCATCCAAACACAAGAACGAAAAAAGCCATTACAATGCATAGTACTCACTTGCATGAAAGACAGAAAGAAAAACACAAAGGTTGAGTTCAACGGTGAACTTTACCTTGATAAATTATTTTAAGAAAGTAGACCAACCAGCATGCAAACAAGAGCAGAGCAAAACATCTCCCATGTGCATATCCTGGAATAAACCTGCTGTGAGGCAATTTATGAAGGTAATACAGGATAATACTGAAACCCTACATTACCTACGGGGATGTGTTTTCCCTAATGCTTCTATTTCAAAGGACCGAAATATTGCTGAAAGCCTCCGATTACTCTGGACCATGGAGAAGCATTACTGAAATGGAAAGCGCAGTCAGCAAATCTGCTCTCATCCACCATGCAGACTGCATTCACTGATTATCAGAGAGGGCCAAAAGGTCACACTAGTGTACGATATTACATCCATCAGTGAAAATAAACAAATGTAAGCACTGAAAAAAATAGGAACACGAGCACACAAGTACATAGTGGTTCAGCATTGTATCCATACTGCACTCCAAGTGTCTGGAATATTCGGTTTTCCAGCCATTCACTCAGCTGATGCACGCAAGCTCACATTCCACTGCTGTTACGTAAGAGGATGAGAGACGGCCTGTGTCTGCTGCGGGGAAACTGCTAGTCCTGCGTAAGTGCTCGGCGGAGCAAGAAACCAGCCAGCCATCAAGGTCTTTCAGGGCCAGTGGAAAAGAAGAGTGGGCAGAGACTAAGACAACAGTGCGATAAAAATAAAACCATTAAGAGAAATGGCCTTGACAGCACAAAAATGAACATGATACCCTCCTAAGTCATACAGCTTGTTGAGGAGAGATGAGTTATTACTTGGCTACACAATCTGACACCAGACCTGGAGAGGAAAAAAACAAATCCCATAGACTCTAAATAACAATGAGACCAGAGAAATATCGAGGGACAAGAATATCACAGACTTGGGATCTTGGGTTTGTTTGACTTAGCTGGTATGCAACACTCTAGCAGAGCACACTAGACACTAGAAATTCTATTCTATAATATGTGTATTGCCAGGTCTGCATCTGCCAGAGCCAAAGCTTCCTTTGTTAAATGTTTAAGCCAAAATTAGTCAAAAACTTTTTTATAAAAAAAATTTAAAATTAAAACTTTCTTTGGAAAGGACAAATAACACCAATCAAAAGTGACAGCAGATCATTTAAATTGTTAAAAATAAAATACATACTTCAAAAACATGTTCTATCGGAAAATAGGCTTATTTTCCAATTCCCATAGAGTTAAACAGTTGAGTTTTATCGTTTTCAAACGCAGCTTAGCATAGATCATTGAATCTGATTAGACCATTAGCATCTCACTAAAAGAAAAAAAACAAAAAAAACTTAACACAATAATTTTCCTATTTAAAACTAGACTCGTGTTCTGTAGTTACATTGTGTACCAAGACTTACAGAAAATGAAAAGTTGCAATTTTCTAGGCCGATATGGTCAGATGCAATAATCTATGGCTGCTTAGTTGCCGCTAAAGTGCTACTGCCAGACCCAGAGACCAGCTGAATGGATTCCAAAACGGTGAAAATTAGCCTATTTTCCAAAATAGTGCCATGTTCCTTTAAATCAAACAATCCTGAAATAACAGTAGCAAAATGTTTAAGCACCAAATCAGTATTTTTCAATGATTTCTAAAGGATCATGTGACGCTTAAAACCAGTAACGATGCTGAAAATTCAGCTTTGCTATCACTGGAATAAATTACATTTAAACATATTCGAACAGAAAATAGTTCATTTAAATTGTAAATGTAAATTTAAATGAAATAAATACAGCCTTTCTGAGAATAAGAATTCTTTCAAAAACATTTCTCACAGACATCAAGTTTTTTAAAAAAAGGTAGTGTATGCATATATCAGACCATAAAGCATAATAAACAAGGTATTGCTATTTGCTCATTTGTGTGATAAAACATAGGTTAATATAACTAAAATTAAAGCAAACACAAGGAGAACTCTATATCATGCAATAAACCACACAAACTGTCACTATAATTCAAAGCAAGCAACTGACGTTCAGAAATCAAACCCCCATGAAACATTTCCCAAGCTATTCCATCAGCTCTAGACAGCGTGAATCAAAGTGTTGTTAAAATAAGTAACTGGCTGCTGCAGTTATTTCTTACATAAGAAAAAAAATTGCAGCAATACGGGCATCAATTTTCAAACAACACCAGACCCTTGTATAACCATCCAAGAAATAAAACTCAGGGTGTACATTGTGTACTGCAATCTGCCCCATTCTTTCCTTTTGATTGTGCATTTCAATTAATATTGTTACTCTGCTTCTTTGAGTGCTTGAGGACATGTTTAACTCTGCATATGACTTCCTGTGTATTCTCAACATGCATGCACAGACATTAAAGCCTCTTTCGTCTTCTCTCTCTCTTACTGTGCTTTGAAATACTGCTTTGAGGAAACAGAAAAGCAGAACCGCCAAGCATGGGCGACATATGATAAAAATAGCTAGTGCAAGCACCTCTTCCGCAACGGACACAAAACATTTGGACCAAAAGGCCTCAGTTGGACTGTTTATGTGGACAAATGCAACCAGTTTGACAAAAAAAAAAAAAAAAAAAAAAAAAAACCCTCGACTGGCAAACTAACGAGTTTGGTTACTTACAGTTACAATTTTTTTTTTGAGGGTACGCAGGTGTGCGAGCAGGTGTGGCCAATTGAGCATTCAGGTCTAAACATGCACAGTCAGCTTGTTCTTGTTTACCCACGCCGAGAACATTGGAGTGTATTGTTAGTGGGAAGAGAGTGTAACTCGGAGGCCAACAGCCAATCAGCAGAGGAAGGCCTATGTGTTGAGACCACAGGCTTGTCAATGCCCCCTCACGGGGCCACAAGTGCTGTTGTGCAACACTCCGGCGTTCAGGCCGAGTGCTGTGGTGAATCACTCATGACATACAGCTGCCTGGTGGCTGAGCGACTGTGGGCTGCCTGGCCAGATCTCTCATGCGCTCTTCTGTTAAATATTCAAGAGCGGCAACCTTCTATCGCAGGCATGAATATTCAGTGTATCTAATTTGTGAGTGGACTCTTCGCTGGAGTCAAGGATTCTTTCTTCTCCAGCTCAAATCCAGATGCTTCATGAACTGAGATTATGTGTGTCAAAGATAAGCAGATAAAAACGCATTTGCAAAAAAAAGGCAGTCTGGCTGAATGATCCCTAATTTTTGAAACTATCCAGAGCATGCAGTTGAAAACCCAGCTTTTCTTTAGAAGGTCAAGGTAGAGGAACGCAAAAATAAACAGAGCCAATAGAGGAAGGGAGGTACGAAATTAAAAAAAAAAAAAAAAAGTTGTTTGTTTTTGTCTTTGTTTTTCAAGTGGCATGTGACATTCTCAGGAGACAATGTTTGTACGCCACACTGTTACACAATTCAACAAGGCTTCCAGCAGACGAACAGCTAACATTACAAATGCAGAGGTCTTTATGCATAGTTCCCCAGTATGTAATAGAATCCACTAGTAACGCTTTGATAACCTGACCTAGATTGGCCATTGACCCAACACAACCACAGAATGAATGCACAGGCCATTTCTGCCAGGACATGACAATCAATTCTAGAAAATAAAGCCACAAAATACAGATCCCTTGATAATAAAATGAGACTATTATTTTCATGTTACAACTGATAACTAAGTGTCATATTTTCTAAATAAAACTAAAATGGGGGCTCCAACTGGGAAATAAGTAATGGGGAAACATAAAATTAGGAAAGATTATATTACAGGAATTTTCTTACAAAACTGGAGATGGAAAAAAAACTAAAAAATCATATAGATGTATATTTCAATGTTTTTGTGAGTAAATGCAAAGTTTCTCAGGGGCATGCAATACTTTTGTAGGAGAACGTAAAAGTTTTGCAAATGAAATGAACGCAAGGTCACAGAATACTGAAACATTAAAATATATATTTTCGTCTGATGTTATTTTATTTCCTCAGCATGCCACCTGGGAATCCTTATCCACAATTAAACATTTCCTGTTTACCATCTCATTCGCAATCTTGAAACCTGAGAATCATATAACTGAAACTGGCGCCACATAAAAAAAGCCACAAAGAAGCAAAAGAAGAAATGCATAAAGCATTATTTTTTTATATATGGCATAAATACCCATTATATAGCATTTTCTAAAATTGAAAAAGTGAAAATAAACAACATAATGCAGAGTATAAAGATTTGTTAAAGATTATATTTCAGTGTTTCTTATTTTTCTGTGTTTCTTCAATTATCAGTGCTTTTTAAAGGTAACTTTAAGTGAGTGTTAGATTATATTAATATTAAGCCGCACAATTAAACACCTAATTCTGAATAATCTTCAGAATCTTTGTCTACAATCGAAAACTTCCTGTTTAGCCATCCCTTCTAAACTCTGAAACCTGAAAATCACGTAACCAAAACGTATGCAACGGCACAGAAAATTCCAGACAAAGGCATGCGATTCCTGCGAAAATTTCTTTACGCCCAAGATGCCTACTTTCTACCATGATGGTATAAAACCGTTTGAAATACAAAGTGCTCTTTTGGGGAAGGTTCAGTGCAAAAATTTTTTTTAAAAAATGACTGCTGCAACGAACAAAAGAGCTGCTCCAATGAGGCCCCTCAGGAAACTCTAGTCTACCCTTAATAAGCTGAACATTAATTAGATGCCAAAGTGGCACTTCAAACGCTCCAGTTCATTTTTTGAGCAGCTCATGAAGCGGAGGAAGAGAGTGCCTGCTAATACATGAATGAGGGGGATATGGATGGGAGGATGGAGAAAGAGGTTTTACTCATTTATAATTAGCATAATCTGACCCAGAACTGGCAAGCTGAGGACATTAAAAATGTTTTTACCCAATATTTACATTAAAAAAATTATACATTCTTACCCTCTATGCTCAGTTCAAAGCACACATGGCAGAAGGAAAGCGTTCCTGTGTCCGTCTCTAGTTTACAGATACTGCAGATGTTGTCATCATTCAGGTCTATGTTCACAAAGTGCTCCTCTTCCTCCATGGTGTTTCTGCAGAGCAAACAGAACAGTTATTCATTAAATTTTAATCTCACTGAAGCTTCTATTGATATTGATACATAAGACAATCAATAGCTACCAACCAGGTCCCTTAATCATGACTTCTGTATAAATGTGTGATTCAGAATTAAGTTCCCAGGAAAAGATTTACACATAAGCAAGAACGCAGAGAAGGTTTTTGCCCCATATAAACAATGCAATATAAGGAGAAAAACATGCTCAGACACAATCAGATTAACAAGACAGACGAGAAAACATTCAGAACACAACTGGTGTTAGAAGCCGCTAGAAGCAGCACTTTATTATGCCCAGTTTTACAACAGTCCCTTTCATGGGACCCACTTGATTTCTTATGAAGCCAAAGGACTCTAGTGTCCAGTGTTTACACAACTAAATTACCTTTGCTCTGGTCTTACATAAAACCCCCTTCTAGAATGTCACAGCCTGTTGAGTGGCCAAAATCAGTTAAAATCTGGAGATAGTCAAACCACTATCTGCTACTGCATAAAACTCTTTCATACTGCAAACAATCCAGAAAATAATAAAATAAAATAAAAAAACATATGTAAAAAATTATATAAAATTTAAAATGTGTGTTGTGCACTGATCTATAATAGAGAACATTCATGTATAGTCATTATATAGATCAGTGGTGTTGTGCTTGTGTGTATACACACATAAATCTTTTAAAAAGTATATATAAAGTTAAGTTAAAGTTAATTGCAACTTTTTCCCACTCACAGTTCTGAAAATCTGAATTGTGAGATATAAAAATCAAGTCAAAATTTTAGTGCAATTTTTAGTATGTGGCAAGGGGGAAAAAAATTACATTATGTGGAATCGTGTCTTTTTTTTTTTTTTTTCTCCAGAATAACAAGAAGTGTCAGAATTGTGAGATAAAGCTACCTAGCGGTTTTATTTATTTATTTATTTTTTTTCATTTTTTTATTCATTAAGAGAATCAGGCCTTCACTCACAGTGATATTTATTCAATTAACTATTTTACAGCAGAACATAATTAAGTTCAATTCAGTAATTCCCACAACTTTTAAGATTTATTCACCTCCCATGACTTTTCCAAAGCCTTTGAAATTCCCTGGTAATTTCCCATACTTCAGGACGCCTCTATAAACAAATTTAAACAAAATGCCTGCTTTTCATCAGGTCCAAACAAGTTAAAAAGGCTGATGATCCCCTTTAAAACACTGTTTCCTTGAGATCAAATACATCTCTCTAGCTCTTTGTTCAAACCACAAAACAGATGAAACAGAGCAGTTCAAAACTGTGTCAAGCGTGGGCTCATGTTGAACTGCATCTGATTATGAAGCCTTTAAACAGAATAACAACTTAAGGACAAGACAGTGTGGTTGTGTCTCAAAACTTAGTGTGCTGCCTAGTCAGCTAAACGGGCTGCACGTGCAAATGGTGAACACAAATGCTGACTAGTTAGTCAGCATACTACGCTAAGAGACACAGTCAGTGTGATTATTTACTTAAGTTAATTGGTTCACGTTGTCCTAAAATTAAAACACTTTGTGAATGTGTGTTTGTATTCATGTCATTTGTTAATTGCTGCAAGTTACACATTACTTAAACTAAAAACCAACATATTAGTTGGACCGAACCAAAGCTTGATGTGTAGATTAAACATTTAAACAATCAACAAAAAACCTACCAACAGTGTAGGTGGCTTTCATGTCAGTTTAAACTATATAAGTTGACTTTATTTGGTAAGAAAGAGCATCATATTTAGATTACAGCGGACAGAAGTTAACCTAACAACAACAAAGCTTGAGGATTTTCACTACTTAACGATAAACACACACATTTTGATATACCTGTTGACCGAAAGCCTTATTAACACAATAATAGACAACATAATACTTAAAATACCAGTTTTCAAGATATTTCGTGTTGAAATATAACGACACCGCCAGACGAAAGAACAGCGTAGACCCGTTATCTAGCTGTGTACCTATTTCTCATAATAAAAAAATCTACTGAAAACGTCATCTTCTCGAAAAAAAGACGACACATACGGACGTTATCGACGTTTATTACCTTATTCGTTACGTTGTCAGAAGAAATGTCGACACAATCCAGAGAGAAACACAGTGAAATTGGCTGACCTTAAAGGTAAGCCACGCTGGTAGAGCGGCGGGTGTTGTTATTGAAGCGGACTGCAAGCAGCTACAAGTACAGCAACGACAAAGAACACGCTAACAGAAGCCACTCATTCCACTCTAGTAATCCCGCCATGTTCGATCACGTGCTATGGATTCGCGCCTCTGATTGGTTCTGTGATTTAGTTCGCGCTTGGCACGCTGTTAGCAATACTGTACTCTTTCCACGAGCAGAGTGGGTAGGCTAGTCAATCCCTTCATTCGTTTAGAGAGGGTGGGTGAGGGTAACATTTCATCATGATTCATTACTTTTATGAGGGGAGTTATATTTTTATATACCGACTTCAGATATTTGTTAATTGCCTACCCCATTTTACTCAACATAAACTTAGGTACATCCTTAACTTGACAAAGAGTTACTAAAAAAGAAAGCAAAAAGAACACATAGTTTAAAGTATATAACATTTATACAAAGTATATTATTAAAAGAGTGCTGTCATTATTTATATAAATATTACAAATGAAGAAGCCTACGCTCTACTTTTACGTACTTTTAGATCAGCTCTGCTTCTTTTCTTGCTTAGTTTGATGATTAAGCTTCTTTTTTAAGTATTTCGGTTGATGGACAAAAATATACGAGCTAGTCAATTTTTTGTCTAGTCACTTAATTGTTGTAGAACTGTTGTGTAAAGCGATATAAAATTACTATTTTAATTTTACTTCTACACATTCCGGAATTTCCAAGACCGCTATTATGTTTTAAATTATTATTGTATTTTATTTCTTGACATTATGTAGCTACTCGTTCATGGAGAACACAATCTCGCCTCGAGCGTTTGCGCACGCGGGGAATTCCAGAAAGGAATTTCTCTCTCTCTCTCTCTCTCTCTCTCTCCGCATCACGTCAGAAGCGACTCGCTTCGATTGCTTTCGGTTCCTCGTCTCTCTGTCCTTCCGTCGATTTCTGTGCAGTTAAACCCTTACATAACTAAAATGGCACTAGAAACAGCGCTACACGTGCCTTTATGAATGTCTAATCAAGACAGCTATTCCGCTGAGGATCCCATTATTGTCACTCTATTCTGCTTTGATATAAAAAGAAATAGCTTGTGCTTTCATCATGTGCCAGTTTTCATGGGCCTTCATTTGGCACTCTGCGTCTCTGTCATCCTCATATTCAGACAGTCTGTGAGTGAGTGAGTGCTCGTGCCAAAATCCCCTGCTGCATTCAGAGTCTCTGTCCATGTGCAGAACTGTTTTTAATGGAGTCATTATGGCAAATCATTTGAACAATACAGCTATAAGGAGCACATTTAAAAGATAAAAGACACTCTTTTCGTTGATGAACATGTAGCCACTTTCTACTGTCCTTTTTTTTTTTTATTTTTTTTTTTTTAGTGTGCTCACTTCTCAAATCTTTTTTTTATTAGCCTGATTTAAATTTCATGAAACAATATGAGCAATTTTTAGTCATTTTGGATAATGATAATTTGTTTAATTGTTTAATTCTTCATTCATTCACTCTCTCTTTTTTATGGGAAGTGTTGTGCAGATGCTCCTTGATGTTACTGTTTGAAAAGCATTTTTTATATATATATATATAAAAATGTAGCCACTTCCTGCAGCCATAAATACAGTTTGAGCACCGACCTCTGGCCATATAAGATACTGCAACATTTGCTCGACATTATTCAGTTGTGCAGTTAGTATATTAATCTGACATAACACGTGACAGGAGCCATAAACCCTATGATTCATATTTAATCACTTTTTACCTCTTCAGTATCGGATATTTGGTCACATCTGTGCACGTGCCAGTATGTCTTACATGCGATGTTGTTGTTTTTTTTTAAATGTCCGTGTGTAATGCATACTATTTTTACGACCCTGTATTAATTTTGAGACTATATGGAATATGTAGGGTACTGTATTTTTATTTTTTTTAACGCCATAGCACCATATGTGTGCTGCAATAAAGCTAAAAGGAAATTATTAATGGTGAAAAGCTTTGGCTAGTTAGACGCCATATGATGCTGAGGCAAAGATTTACAGTCTTTAAAATGACTCCCTGCCAAATTTTCCCAATTCAGTTTTAAAAACTGGTGATTACGTCAGTATGTTTTTATTTCTGTCCCCCACAGCCTCGTTTTTATTCAAGTAAAAATAAACAAATAAATAAATATGACGCTTCCCTGACACAAATCATTATTTTTTGTGGAAATTCAGATGTTAAAAATGTTTATTTCTTTGCAGACATTTCGTTAACAAAGCCACATAAAAAAACTTTTGAAGCAGAAATATCTTGACTATTGCAACAAATAACATACTAACTTATTTTGACAAGAGAAACTTAAGTAATTCCACGGGACAGTATTTGCAAAAAGCATAAAATACAAAAATCCATAAACTACAAACCCTAAAGAAAAACAGAACGTTCTTATGAAGTTGCACATGTACTTCTATTTTTCCACAAGGTGGGGCATTGGAGAGGGAGAGGAGAGCATCAGGTTGATTCATTCAAGGAAGAAGAATGCAGTTCAAGTCAGATCTTGCACACAAGACATCCTTAAGGAAACACCTGTATGTTCAAGGCGTCACAGTCTATTACTCACCCTGACATCACCCATTTCAGAAGCTTGTTTTAACAATTTGCTTTTCATAGTTGAATTGAATTTCATCACTTCTGTTGTATGGAGAACAAAATCCCCTCGTTATACTGATTTTCATAACCACCAGATGCTGTTTAAAGAGTGTGGAGTCTTAGTTTACCCACTTTTAATGTTTTCTAATGCTTAAATCTGATGATATTTCTTGACATTTAACTAAAAGGAGAGTTTTATGCAACAAGTGGACCACAAACAGTAGCACATAAAGATTAGGGGGAACAACTATATTCTGCTCTTTCCTGTTTGCAGAGCTAGTCAATGAGTAACTTTCCATGATATCAACCGAGTACAGCTGTGAGTGTGTGCCGTGTATGTTTGACAGCAGCTCATAAATCAGTGAATTCATCAGCTTTCCGCAAGCACAGGTTCTGCTATCCGCTGAGGTTTGTACATGTCCGCGTGTGCACTCATGCACGTTCAAACCTGTCCCTGGGCTTTAAAGATCACCTCACAACCTGTCAGACGAGTCATACCAGTTCTGAAGAAAAAAAGTGGAAGAGGCTCCATATCATGGCTCCGCCGCTGTCTTTTTAAGATAATGAGGTGGTGGCAGTGTGTGTCACACACTTATGAACAGTAAGCCATTGTTTTAGGCCTGTTGTTTTTCCTGTGATAAACGTTGTAGACCTTCTGACATTAAAACAAGTCTATTTCGTTAGGTTCTAAGTACATATATGTTACACATTCTGTTAATTCAAACACAATATAGGAGTTGTATGGGAAAGAAGATAAGACTGACTTATATAATTATATAATATTATATAATAAATATAAATATTAACAGCCACAAATGCAGACAACAGATATTTCATATATGTGATGCACTTTAATTTTCCATCAAATATAAAAGTGTGCAAATATAAAACTGTGCAAACACTGGATAAATGAGAGAGATCTTTTTTGTTTACAAAAGAGAAATGACAAGGCAGCTTTATGAACTTATTACAAAAGTCAAGGTAAAACCTGAAAAAGGTGTGGATTACTGACTGGTTTGCTACGGAAGATTTCGTATATATACAGATGCATGGATGCTAACAACAATACTAAATCACATCCAAAAGACCTAGAGTTCAACAGCAGTTTAAAGACCTAGCAATTAAGAGGCTGTCTGTTCCAGACAGTGAAGGGTAATGATGGCTACGCCCCCACTGGCATAAAACAGGGCTCGGCGCACTGGTTTTACAGAGTGATGAAAAGATAAAGTGGTCTCAGGAATGAGCCAATGGCCTGAACATGAGGGTACATGGGATACAGCCCTCCCCCCCAAGACGTCTACCCACACCTGTGATCCTCCTGAGGGCACATTCCCATGGAACAAGCCAAATGGGTTTATAAATGCACATCTCTTTTTGAGCGAACCATTTTAATTATATAATTGGCCTCAGTGTGTTGCCATTTCTGTTTAAATTACAGCTTTGAAGTGCAATATTAAGCTGATATAGGGTGAGCTTATTCTAATAATATGCTACGACAGAAACATCTAAACAGTTAGAATCTATAACAAGATGAAGACGATGAAATCAAAGACATACATAAAAAAAAAAGAATTTAAATGAAGTACAATATCTACAGTGCTGATATATATACATGAATGCATTTCCAATCTCAAAATAACTCTATTATTAAGGAGGAAAGCCAATGAGAGCCCAAACCCTGAAGGAAATATCTGTCAATATTCCGATAAATGAGTACTTACAATATGTACATTAAATCCCAATGGATAAGAAGTCCAGCATCTGTCAGTTTTTACAATGTAGGAATAATGAAAAGAGGGAGAAAGTGTCTATGAGCATACTGGCAAGGGTTCCTAAAGTCCATGAGGTCAAACCCCGCTAGGAACCTCAACAAAGTGCCGATTCACATGGAGAGTCTACAGGGATCAGTGTGCCGTCAATGTTTTTGTGGGTGGTGAGTTTCAGGACCACTACTTTCCTCTGGAATTTTGTTGGAGTGAGAGGATTCGGACTCTCCGGCTCCGATTCTGATGTGTAGTCTAGCGAATGTTCTTCTATGGGCCGCGGAGACAGCGGTGCTGCATCGGCTCCACGTTCGAGCAGGACACAGATGGCGTCTTTGTAGCCGCCACGTACAGCCAGGTGAAGCGGAGTGAATCCATTCTGGTCTTGAGTGTTGGCGATGTCGGGGCAGCTCTGGAGAAGCTCTTTGAGGACCTCGCAGTAGCCGCTCTCGGCAGCCAGGTGGCATGCTGTGCGAAGGCTGTGGTTGGGTTTCTCAGGGTCAGCACCTTCCGCCAGAAGCATTTTAACTGTCGGTAGGTGGCCTTTTTGTGCGGCCAGGTGCAAGGCGGTGCAGCCATTGGCTGTCCGGCTGTGGATATCGGCGCTGTGTTTCACAAGCAACCTTGAAGTGCTTGTATGGCCGGTTTCGGCAGCCACGTGAAGCGGAGTGTGGAGGCCGTCAGAGGTGAGATGCACGTTAGCGCCGAGCTCCACCAGGATCCGTGCCACCCGGTACTGGCCCCTTTGAGATGCCAGATGGAGTGGAGTACGCCCATCCGACGTCTGGCCATCGACATCAGCACCTGCCTGTTTAACAAGGAGCTTCACAATTCCCAAATGGCCTTTCCAGGCTGCCAGGTGTAGCGCCGTCCAGTCATCTTTACCTTTTACATGGACGTCCGCTCCACGACTCAGCAAGACCCTCACTACGTTCTCCTGTCCATGGTGACAGGCGATATGCGTCGGTGTACGTCCCTGAGCATCTATTTCGTTAATGGCAGCGCTGCGGTCTATGAGTAAACGGGTGAGGGCTTCATCGCCGTTCTGGGCTGCGAAGTGTAGAGGTGTGTATTGGTCCTCGTCCTTGGCGTTGACATTTGTTGTCTTGCGGCTCAGGAGAATCTCAGACACTCCCTTCATTCGCTTTTCAGCAGCCAGGTGAAGGGGTGTGGCTCCGTGAATATTGGGCAAGTTAGGGTTGCAGTTGCTAAGCAGCAAAAACTTAACTGCTTCCTCGTTGCCCAGAGTCACTGCGAAGTGAAGCAGGTTGCTGCCGCCCTCCAACAGCAAGTCAACATCTTGTGGTTGGAGGATCTTCATCAGCTTGGCAATGTCCTCAGTGCGAATGGCTTCACAAAGCTTCTTCTTCTGCAACTCGCTGGAGTCTAAGTAGTACACAAACACAGTGAAGAATAATAAAAATAAGTATAAAGATTTTTATGGCACACTGGTTAGACTTTTATGATGATCAGATTCATCAAGTTTTTGCTCAACATATCTCTGACGAGCAATAATTCATGCAAAATCAAATTCAAAACAAGTAACAAAATAAAAATGAAACAAAAACAATCAAATCAAATAATAAAAAACTACATTAAAAACAAATCAAAGCAAGAACAAAAATAACAAAATAAAACAAACCAAACATCTAAAAAGAAGAAAAACAAAACACAAATACAATAAAAAAGCAATACAAATAATTAACTTAAAAAAAAAAACAAATCAAAGCATAACAAAAACATCAAAATAAAACAAACTAAAAAGAAAATAAAAAAGCAAAACAAACAGCAACACAAAATTAAAAAATAAATAAGTAAAATAAAGTAAAATACCCTTGTGTATATAATACCAAAAAAAGCAAGATGCTACTCTGGCTTTTTTCTTACCATTCACAGCATTTTCTTTTTCAAAGGACAATGTAATTGAGCCTTGGGACGAGAAAGCTGAGTCCACGGAGGAGATTCCTGACAGTCTCTTGCTGGTGTTGTCTTTGCTCTCAAGGGACTCTTCTTTGACGTTGCTAAAACTACGAGACAACCCGGAGTCAATCTGACACAGCAGCTCAGACAGGCTGTAGTCTTTCTCAGGTAACATGGCTGACTTTGGCCTCACTGGCTTTTGGTTGTTAGTCTGTATGGGGGAAAACAAAAAAGTAGAACAGAGAATATTTAATCAACAATGAAGATTAGCAACAATGCCTTTATATTTTAGAAACAATGGAGGGAGCCACATGAATTATAAATGAATAAATCACTGACTGCAGATGCAAAAAGTTAAAATGCAACATTTTGACAAGTGATGAACAGTGTATTCTTTAAAAATAAACAGTTTTATACGCTCACACGGGAAATAACAAAGGGGTTCTGTTAAAGCTATGCAGTTTGGTAGCATTCTCTGTTTCTGATGAAAGACTGTCATCATGGTAAAACATTTACACTATGTACTTAGACTAAAACAAACAAATACCAAAGAGTTGCCTAATAACTGAGGGACAGGAAATCTAAACTTTATTGGAGGTCCGTCAAAATGACGCATATGAACGTAACATGCTGGAAACACTGCTTTACGTAGTACACAGCATGACAATGGAAAATATTTTCCATTTCCAGTTTGAATGTATGCATAGCAATAAATCTGATATTACCTGTTCACTGGAGGCTGGGGCAGTGCAAGGGGAACAGTCTGGTTCTGAAGAAACGGAAGCTCTGGACTCGTCATGAGGTTTGGTGCACAGCTCCTCAGCCTCTGAAGTGATCTCTGTAGGTGAAAGCAAACAATGTTTCAATTAACAATGATACCTCTTTATAGAAACCTTTTCAGTATAAAAATGTACTGCAGAACAGAAATGGCACATTGTGTTATGGTAATTTATTAGTCTGGTTGCCTGGCATATTCTGTCATATCATTGTTGCAGTGCAACTCTGGTTCCTGTGACTCAGCAGGTTCATTACTGGTGTGATGGAAGTAAGTGACACTCACCTTGAAAACTGGGTCTGGCTTCAGGGGAATGTGCCCAGCATTTCTGCATAAGGGACAGGAATCCTGAGCAGGCTTGAGGACGACTGCGAGGAATAATGCTGAGATCTGGACGAACACCCTTCACCACCTTCACCATTATGTGCAGGATGTTATTCTCTCCTGTGAAACAAAGAGCAAATAAATAACTTTAGCTCATTTAGCATACGAAGCAGAACGTAAAATGGAGTTTCTAACTGAAACACACACTCAAAAAACATCTGTTTTAGCTGTGCATTTACTGAACGTGAGTCTGAGCTGATTGCACTGTATTTTATGTATCATCCTCTTATTAATTCTTAACTGATTTAATTACATTTCTAATTTTCTTTGCTTTTATTGTTGTGATTATTTTAAAGATTGTTTCGGTTTTTTTACATAAAGCACTTTAAATTACCATTGTGTATGAAATGTGTTGTATACATATACCCTGCCTTCACCACAAAAAATAAATAAATTAAAAAAAATAAAGCTCAAAATTGTAGGTAATTTCCCCTAAATTTGACTTTTTAGCAGATCTGAAATGTTTTACTGATTTTATTAGATTTTTGTAATGTTTGACATGTAAATACAACTACAATTTAAATGAAATTGAAATAATATATTGGTATTTTTATTCTAATGAACTATACTAATAAACATGAAGTGGAGGATTAATGTAAACATTTATATACATTTCTTGTTAGGGAGTGTTATATGACATGGAAAAAATTCAAGATTCGGAAGATATTGTTTTCACTACACCAGTAAAAAGAAATCAACAATTCTCTCAGAGTCCGCTAATTTCATATCCTGTGATTTCAACTTTCATTGTAAATCAGGACATTGTTTATGTTCCTTTTGGAAAGGGTTGTTTGGCAGCCAAATGATTCAATTCACTGTTGCCAAGCACAACAATTTTGCCTCTATTGACAAAACGTTTTCTGTTTCATTCTTTTACGCTGAATTCTTGTAACTGCTGGTTACTAAAAAAAACCCCACACATTTTTTCTTCTCTTTTAGGTTTACCTGGAAATCACAACCAGATAGACACTCCCTTAAAGAGAGCCAGTCAGATTGAAATGAATGCCAAAAATCCATGTTTACGGGATCTGATGCCGCCCATATAAAGATAAACAATAATAAGGGTTCCATACACTTCCAATACCAAGAAAAACTTTAAGAGACTGTTTTTAGTAGTCTTACCTTGATATGGCTTCTTCTGAGTGAGGATTCCCCAGATAACAATCGAAAAACTGTAAAACAACACATATGCGTTATACAACATTGACTTAATCATTAAAAGCTGGTTTTGCCAAATAGAAGCTGATCTTGTATTTCATTATGAGCAATCCAAAATGGCTGACCTGTACACGTCGTGTTTAGTGTCAGAGATTCTGTCTTTTTCTATGATCCTCTCTGGAGGAAGGTAGGCGATGGTGCCACAAAACCCATCACGGCTAATATCGTCGTTCCTGGCAAAGCCATTCCACCTCGCCAGGCCGAAGTCAGAAATCTAAAACAAAGAACAACAGTCTTTAAATCAAATTGGATCAAATTGGGTTTTATGTAAGTGTAATTTACTGTGACCTTTCTAGAAAGTCAACCACGGGTGCTCTGTTAGGTGGGGAAGCCCTGATTTTTCTGTAAATGTGTGCACGCATATGTAGGCGTGTGTGTGCCAGCCCTTCATTAACACTTGTTCAGACTGGTCCAGGATGCGTGTTTACATCTAGCCTTTTCAATCCGACATGATGATTCCCACCCATCCCTCGTGACACCTGCTTACTCATCTATGGGAAGGCTGGATATAAACGGGATAAAGCATGGGAAAGCTTTTCAGCCCTCTGGGAAATTTCTGGAAAGGTATGTGGGGGCTGTGAAAAGAAAATGATAGATGTGCCCTTCCCCCCGTCACTTTTGAAATCCTTACGAATTTTCCCTGTCATTAAAATTCTGTCATTAATTACTCACCCTCATGTTCCAAAACCTTCTTTGGAACAAAAATTAGGGTATTTTTTAAAGAAATCTGAGAGCTCTCTGACCCTCCCATTGACAGTAAGGTTATTACCATGATCAATGCACAAAAACGTAGCAAGGACATCAGTAAAATGGTTCATGTGACATCAGGGTGCATTTGGAATTTTACAAAGCTACGAGAATACTTTTTGTGTGCAAAGAAAACAATAATAATATAAGTTATTCAACAATTCTTCTCCCCCAGGTCACAGTCTTACGCCATTTTGGAGAGTAAATGCTCTCAGATTGTATCAAAAATATCACAATTTGTGTTTCAAAGATGAACAAAGGTCTTACAGGTATGGAACGACATGAGGGTGAGTAATTAATGACAGAATGTTCATTTTTGAGTAATCTATCACTTTAAGATAATTTATAACCTTTTAAAACAGTGTTTCCCGAATTGGGGTCTGTAAAAACGCAAGGGGTTCATTAATGAAAATCTGCTAATAAATTACATTAAAAAAAAAGTAAAATAAAAATGAAAAAAACACAAAAAAATATAGAAAAAAGATTTCTCTGTATGTGCATTAATTTACATCAGTGAAATGTAATTTTGCGTATGTGTTGTAAAACTTGTACAATATTAACTTAAAATCTCTTTAGTAAAAGTGTTCATTTTAACTCTTAATTAATAAATAAATAGTTTGAATATATATAAAACAAATATATATATATTTTAAAAAATTATCAATTTAATGAATTAGTTGTAATAAAAGACACAAAAGAAGCTCATTTGAAATGTTTTGGGGAAAACCTTATTAAAGCATTTCTTTTTCTGTTTTATGTGTTTGTATTTGTGTCAGCTTTTGCATTAAAGCTGCAGTCCATAACTTTTTTGTGTTCAAAATTGACTAAATTCATATAATTAGCGAGTACTCCCTGAATCCATTTTCCAAACCAAGTTTTTGGCTTGTTCTGAATCGCTACGGCACACCTATAATAAGTTTTTATATATTTAAACAATTAGGTACTGCTGCGGAGTAGCCTTCGTGATTCGCCACAGAAATCATCTCCAGCTACAATGTTCTTTCACAAGACGCACACAGTTGTTTATTAACCGCTAGAGTGCCAAAAGTTACAGACTGCAGCTTTAAGCAATCTATGTAATTGAAAGACATGTAAAAATCCAGACAAGAAAACTTGTAGGTGTTTGTAATCTCTGCATCAAATCAGTGCAGTTTACTCAGGTAGTGATGAATCACTCTTACTGAAGCTTTAAAGCGATAAATCCGCTGTGATTGATTCCTTGGAAGTTCTAAACCATGAGCAATAAGGTCACCACCTTTACAGCGAAGGAGTCAAGGCCTCGTCACGACCAGACGTGCTCACCTTGATGTGGTAGTGCGCGTCCAGCAGGATGTTGGCAGGTTTGAGGTCAAGATGAAGGAGGGGCGGGTTCATGCAGTGCAGGAAGTTCATCCCCACTGCCGTCTCGTGGATGATACGGAAACGCAGCTCCCAGGGCAGCGGCTCCGAGGCCAGCAGAGTTTCCAAAGAGCCTGTCTCCATGTATTCCATCACCAGTCCCTGCGGATCGCTGCAGATGCCGTAAACAGGGAGGATGTAGCGGAACTTAGCCGCCTCCATCTTTTTAGCCTCCTCTAAAAGTTCAGCACGCTCCCTAAACGACAAAAAACCCTATATCAGTTCAAAGTCACACCTGTCGTGGAATGTAAATGGCATTTATTTTGTAAGGATTGTTTTTAACATGGGAGGGATCCAGCTGGATTTTAACTGGATAACTTGCAACGCCCCATTAATTAAAAAGATCATAAAGAAATCACAGCAAGGCGCTTTAATACAAACAACAAGAGAAGGTGCTAAAACCCGTTGGACCTGAGCACAAGCTGACTCATTGATATTATCTGGAGGCATTTTATGAACAATAACACAATGTTTTTTAGCTATGGGCTAAATTTCCATTATGAAATATAGACAGGTCATCTGAAACAAATAGGTTTTTCACAATGCACTTGCCCATCCAAGTGCACACACACAGCAGTGAGAAGTGAATAACCACACACACACACACCGTGAACACACACCCAGAGCAGTGCTGCGGCGCCCAGGGAGCAGTTGGGGGAACGGTGCCTTGAAGGTCTCACCTCAGTCGTGGTATTGAAGGTGGAGAGAGCGCTGGATATTCACTATCCAGCCCACAATCCCTGCCGGAACTGGGACTCGAACCCGCAACCTTTGGGTTACAATCCAACTCCCTATCCATTAGGCCACGACTGCCCCCTGACATTATATCTGATATCTTATTATATCTTATATTTTAATTACATTCCAGCCTTTAGCACTGATAGATAAGGGGTTGTATGAATGGCCCTTTTGTACTTTATTACACAACTCCTTTAATTAGTAAGTCAGACAGAAGTCAGACATGTAGGTCACATATGCTGGACTTACAAAGGATATTTTACGAGTTTATCTGTTTGCTTACTTAACAGAACCAAGAGAAGGCCAAAAGGTCTCTCAGCCACGCAACTCAAGAAATCAAGCACAGATATTACCCAAAAATGTGCAATGTCAGTAACTCTGAGATTCACTTTGAATTAAAACTAGGTTTAATAAAGCTGAGGGAAAGCATAATTCTTAATTAAAATTATTCAAATAAAAATGTATTTAAATAAACAAAACAAAAACAGTAAATAATTTAAATTTATTTTAATAGACTTACTGGTCGCAAAGAAAATCAATAAGAAATACACAATGAAAGCAAAACTCATTTTGAATTAAAAAATACCTTATTTTTAAATGAAAAACTACAAATATAAAAAAATTATTATATAAAAATAATTATTTTTAAATACATGTATGCATTTTTATATGAATATATTTCATACAATACCCAAAAAATACACAGGGAGCGCAAAATTCTTAATAAATTAAAAATCCCCTCAAATGTATTTAAAAATAAACAAAAAATGAATAATTAATTTCCATTTCATAATGCTGACATTTTCCACTTAAAATAGTTTTAGGAAAATTGAGGGAAAGCAGATCTTCTAAAAAATAAATTAGTAAATAATGTCATATTAATATACCTAAAAAAAAATTAAAAAATACACCTAAAAAATTAGCTTTAAAATGGCAGAGGGAAAGCATAACTCCAAACAAATAAATATATTTAAAAAATGATTGAATAATGTCGTTTTAATGCACATAGTGCTGATATAAATGAGCTTTAAGTAAGCTGAGGGAAAACATAATACCTGATAAAGTCTGGTAGGACACATTTGTGCAGTTCTGACAGGGATGGATAAGTGGGAGGTAAGGAGTGAGAAGATTAAGAGGGAGTGCGGAGTTAAACGCTTAAATCTATCCATTCTACTGCCTCTACACCGTTCTATTCTGCCACCCTTTTGAGTTCAACAAAAGCCGTTCTTTTCTTAAAAAAAAGAGAAAAGAACTGATCCAGTTCGACCGGTTCGCCAACTCTGCTAAAGCGGAGGCCTGATGGAGCACAGGAGGACAAAGCCTGCTTTTAAGTATGTGCCCTGTTTAGATGGGGGAGGCAAATTAGAATTCTTGTACCTTCAGATCTCAGGGGCTGATAACCTGTTGTGATGGTGAGGGTCACATGAAACATCTATCAGATTCTTAGTGCTTGGTGATGCAAAGTGACATCCGCATGAAGATTTCAAAAGCAGGTTTTGCAGGAGGATGTGCTAGATTACAGCTGATGCCACCTTGATAACCCTTCCTGATCAAATCTTCCAGCATTGACAACCCGCTGATGCATCCCTTTGTCAAAGTACTTCTCACATAACATATCAAAGTGTTACATATCAATAGCGCCTATTCTACATGGAGTTATAGGGCCAGAGGAGTCCAAAAGAAATGCATAACAACACACTTAGCCGGTATGCACCAGTATTCATGCTCATATAAGGATTTTGAAAGACTTATACATAAAAGATATCATTAATCACATGCTAGGTCATGCTAGAGGTGCAATTCATGCAGTTTAAACTAAAATAACTATTGGTATTTTCATGCAGATGTTTTCAGAAAGAGCTCTATATTAGAGTGTGCTTCTTAAATGGGTGGACTAGTGACTCAGCATCATCCACAGCTTACACAACAATAAATAATTTAAAATCAATTTAAAAGACTTGATATGAAGTGCAGTGAGGAAGAATGGAAAATGTAGTATACATTAATGCAGCTGTTCATAATTAAAATATTAGGGGAATGTATATATGCATCTGCATATACATAAACACTCCGGCATTCAAAAGTGTGTGGTCAGTCAGATTTCATTTTTTATATATATATGTTGATGTATTAAATGATTTAAAAAGTCACAGGGAAGACTTTTTACCAAAAAAAAAAAAAGGTTTCAAATAAATTCTCTTGTTTTTATTAGCCTAATCAGAGAATCCTGAGATGGTCAGCACATAAATAATAGGCTGCACATGTGTTTTCAACAGTGTTAACAATAATAATAAAAAATTTTGAGCAACAAATAAGCATATTAGAATGATTCACGAATGTTCATGTGACACTGAAGGCTGGAGAAATGGCTGCAGAATATTCAGCTTTGCCATCCTAAGAATAAATTACATTTAAAAATATATTCAATTGGAAAACAAAACAAATTTTTTTTTTTTTTTACTGTATTTTCATACAGTAAATGCAGCCAAAAACATGTACATTTTTGTACACACACACATATATATATAAACCTTTATTTTTATTTTTAACAATCAATATTATGTGTGTGTATATATATACATACATAATAGACTTTAACTTATAAATCAAAGTACAAAGTATAAACGAGTGGCCCTATTTACCACAACTCACTTAAAAAATATTTATATAATAAATAATTCTAATAAGAAAAAAATAATGTAAAAAATTGAAATACTGTATATTTATTTCATATAAATATAACCAGATGTAAAATGTTATGCGTGTGACTGCAACATCAGTGTGCATACCAAAGCTCTTGGTAATTCCTATGTATGGAAGGTTACTGGGAAACAAAGCTCACATACAGCCACTCCTTATCATGTCAAGACAGTTACAGTAAAGTGGAAAATGGATGTAGTGTAAATGGAAGTCTTTGGACAGATGTTGTAATGTGTTTGAATGTATATTTGGTGAGGCGGGGGTCATATTCATAGCTCGAGGCAGTATAATATTGCAGTTTCCTGACTCAACATGTTGAGGGGCAGCGGCTTTTTGCATGCCAGCCTAACAAATGTTAATGTGAACAGAATGGCATAAAATACACGCACATGGACAAAAATAGTTTTAGGATGGATATCAGTTAATATCAAAACAAACTGATGTTAAAGCATATCTCTAGTGCGACATAATTAAACTATGGATTTCATATCACAAAAACACAATCGCCTTGCCCTTCAAATGATTGTGTGTCTAACAAAAACACACACCTACTTTAAACATACTTTCAAAAAGTCTAAAAACGCAAAACACTGAAAAAACTAACTTACTTTTCATCTGAATGAAGACTAGGAGGGCACTTGATCGCCAACCATGTTTTCCATTGCATATGTCGTACTTTGTACACCTGTCCGAAGCCGCCGGAGCCAATCTTTTCCCAACTCTTAAACTCTGAAGCGTCAAAAGTTTTCAGAAGTCCCATAATCCCTGGGGAATTTTCTGGGACGTCCATGTTTCAAGCTGTTTAATACGATCCAATGCAATCTGGACTCTCTTTTTCACATGAAAAGGTTTTCCGTCAAAGACAAGCAGGTTGTGAACGGTTCCTTGTTTTTTTTCCTGTCTGTACAGACGGCTTCAGTCTGGCCCTACCCCTCTGTTCAGGTGAGGGGTGGGAGGAGCCTAATGACATCATTTCCTGAGCCTGGAACACACAGTGTGGCAAAGAGTCAATTGAAAAATCTAGTCCTATGACACATATACCTGTTTATAAGGTAAAGGGCATTGGTGACACCCATAAAGCACTCTTTCAACTTCACTGCATCTAATATAGTGCCAGAAGTTACAAACTTCTCAACTTTCTGCTCATGAAGCCTGGGAACTGTATTTGACACGGTTATCCAAGCTTAAGGAATGCTGGTTATCACCCAACACCTTCACAACCTGAGATCACAAGAATGTTAAAATCATCTCTTAACCCCCCCGGAGAAACATACAAGTTATCTAGGATTACTCAACAATGTTCTGGTTATGTGATATGGCTGAAATGAGTCGTGTGGAATGTCAAAAATCATCAAACCTATTCATAGATGTGTTTATATTAGCCAGAGGTTCAGGCATGCGTGAACTCAATTTACGTTAATCTACACATAATAGCTTCAGGGTAACATAACTCATTTTACACTGACCTGATTGAGTTTACATACACCAGACCTTCAAAAATCACCTTGCACCGCAATGTTCTCATGCAGTGTACACGTAAAAGCGAGTCACACCGCACATTTTTTGATTCATTATGACTCAATGGATTATAAGTAAGGTAATTTAGCTTAAATAAATTGTAAATCTTTCCCTTCAGGTTTTTAAAAAGCCACGTAGGTGGTATTTCTGTCGTTCTTAACCCATGGGAATGTTTGCCTTATTAAGTCTACTACTGTATATACTTGTCTATACTTTTTATTATAATTCTA
>JAUMHE010000222.1:0-22359 GCA_032359235.1 Enteromius mattozi
GGCCCTGAGGTCATCGAGTTTGTTCTCCAGTGACTGGACATTGGCGAGCAGGATGCTAGGCAGAGGTGTGCGGTGTGCACGGGCTCTCAGCCTGTTCCTGACGCCGGCTCGTTTCCCACGGGGCCGCCACTTCGCGTCGCTTCCATTGTTCTCCCCCAGGATCTCACTTGGCCAGCTCGGATCCGGAGTTAAAAGCGTCGAATTTTGAGTACATTGTATACCAATAGAAACAAGAGTGTCTCTATCATATCTGATATACTCAATGGTGGTGATTTTGCCAGTTTTAAAACACTGAAAACTAACTTCAAAAACAAAAACAAAGAAAAGGGTGTCAGAGCAGTTGCGACGGCAGCCAATCTCGCCGGTGCCATCTTGGACTTGTGAATAATATAATGGTTCTTTTTTTCTATTGCATTTTTTATTTCAAACGCTAATGTCACATGGACTATTTTAACAATGCCTGTACTACCTTTCCTGGGCCTTGAACTTTTCAGTTGCATTGCTGTCTATGGAAGGTCAGAAATTTATCGGAATTCATAAAAATATCTTAATTTGTGTTCCGAAGTTTAACGAATGTCTCACAGGTTTGGAATGGCATGAGGGTGAGTAGTTAATGACATAATTTTCATTTTTCATTTAAGTGTGGACTTGAAGGTGCAGATTTACTAAACAAGGTGAATTATTGTTAGAGAGCAAAGATAAATACAATGCGCAAAGAACACAGACACCACCAATGTTTTTCAATAACATGTTTTAATAATATTATTTTAATTTAGAATTGTTTTAGAATTAGAATTAAGTTTTATGTGTGTCCTCAACATCATTCTAACAACAGTTTTCTAAAAATGATAATTCACCCCAAAATGAAAATTCTGTTATCATTTACTTGCTCAAGTTTTCCTTTCTTTTGTTGAATATAAAAGAAGATATTTTGAAAAATATTTGAAGAGCTAATTTGCAACAGTTCTCAAAATCATGTTTTTTTTTTTTGTTTGTTTGGTTTTTTTTGTGCATTTCATTTAATCTCAGTCAAACTACAGGTGGGTTATTTTGATTAGGTTAATAATAACTAAAAAATACAGTTAACCAACTAACGAACTAACACAATAAAATATGATAACATAACACAAAACATGACTTTTTGCAAATAAACCTTTCTTTTTTAAATCAATAGTAATTGGTCCCCATTGAACTCCATAGTATGAGGGAAAAAAACAGATGGAACAGCTGATTTAAAAAAAAAAAATCACATTAGTCCACACAACTTCAGTCCATCAGTTAATGTCTTTTAATGTGAAAAGCTGTACAGTAAGAGATAAATCCATCATCCTGGTGTTTTAAAACCATAAACCATGATGTTTTTTAGCAGCTGTTTATACTCTCATTATCACGACACCCATTAGTTTCAGCAGATCTATTGGTGAGCAAGTGATGTAATGCTACATTTTCATTTTTGGATTTCTTGTAGAAATAATTAACTTATTAATAAGTGTATGTGCCTGTACTAAACCAGAATCCTTTTCTAGAAACACTTGAAATTACAGCACAAGTATATACAGAGGACACTAACTCCTCACAGAGTTACTTCTCTACAGTATGTCAGTTGACTGAAGTAGCTCTAGATGTGTTGTTGCCCGAGGTGTTAATGTTCCTGTGAATCACCACTATTCTGTTTGCATTTCAAATAGATTGTGTTTGCATGTAACCTTCAACTGAAATTCATATCTTGGCAAACATATGTATGTTTCCCACTTCATTTGTACTATGCCTGTATTTATGATTTGTGTTGTTGAAAAATTTGAATCCCCTCAGCTCCTTGAACCACTTCCAGAATATTTCAGGGAGTGTTGTTCTGATCTCTCACACACACATTTACAAACACATTTGGCCTTTCCCTCTCACCTCCTGCCTACAATCGTTTTTCCAGTTCTTTCTTGCCGCCAGTGTGTTACAGTCATAATTAAATGCTTTTGATTATAAAACTGAAGATATGTTGTAGAATTCTAAGTGGAAACACTTTCATGCCTTAGCCTTTCATGGCTTATTTATTACTGTAAGATATTCAACATTTTAAAGTGTTTTTCAAATTCATCTGAGGTGACAAGAATTGTAGCTTATGCGTGGAAATGTGCTATTAGTGGCTTCCTCATTCACCTGACAACTGCAAAATAGTTTTGTGTTAGCTGAACTGTAAATTGTTTTGTCCAATTTAAGCTTAAATCAAAAATATTTAGCAAAAGTAAAACTCATCATTTACTCTGTGTTCTTACAGTGTACCTTTGATGTCAAAATTGATTATTTTACATTACCGCAAATGAGATTTGAGAGGTAATAAATATCAAATAATGATGAAAATTTTGATCTGTTTCTTATACAGGTCTATCATATGGCTTCAGAAGTCAAACAGATTATAATTGTTTCCTGTGATGGACAAAGCTGAAATTTTTAGCAGACATTACTATACACATTTTTTTTTTTATTTCTCAGCATTCTTGAAAGGTAAAAAATTCTATATACAGTGTGGATAGTTGCAACCTGGTCTCATAAAAATATGTACCTCTGTGTACTTTTGGTGCTTCACCGTTTTTATGTATCTTATTGCACATTTCGCTACAGTTTCAAAGAGAAATGTCCACTGAGTGGTGCTAAAACACAAGTTTAATACGTGAACCCTGGCACGTTTATTATGTTGATATAGGTATGTATTGCGGTGGTTCAGAATTCAAATATCCAGGGACTGTCGCTAAAAGTTAATGCTCTATCGTATTGGAAATATGCCCTACACCAAATCCAACCCTAAACCTACCCGATACTGTTAGCAAATGCAAAACTCATATACAAACGCATACTGTATGTTGACACAACCGTGCCATTTCAATTTCCTTTTACACAAATATGAACTGTTTTGTCAAACCGTAGTTACACGGGAATCAAACCGGAGCTCTTCATCTCTCAAGTACATCTCGGTCATCCGTGAGATACCAAACAAACCTACTCTCTATGAAAACCCATAGATATGAAGCTGGATATGTGTGATGCTAACATTCAAAAGCATCAGTTTTCAAATCTTTCAGCATATTAGTATTGTTTCGAAGTCATAACATGATATTTTTAAAGTAATTGTGTGAAAATTATGCTTTTTAATCGAGACTGTAAATTTGTGTGAAAAGTTGGGTGTCAGAGTTTTACTGCTTTTAGTGTTCATTTCTTTTAGCAACTGCAGTGATATGTACTTGTTGGTATGTATTTCATGTCTCGCTAAAAAGTGCGCCCAGGTACACATTCCAAACCACATAAATCTTAATATTTATTAATTTTGTATTAAATAATTTATTTAACAAAGGCTGGAAATGAATTGCATAATTTCCTAACAAATGTATTCATTTCTTTTAAACGGTAGTGTATGGAAAAACAGCTGCATGAACATTCTTCAAAATACCTTTCCCAAATGTGCATGAAAAAAGAGTTCCTCTCTGCATGTATATGTTAATGCTTTTCCTCGCAGAGATTTCAACAAGATTTATTTTCTTTAGACCCTGAAAGGATGCTTTCCACCCTGCATGCTTTGTGGGTCACACAATGCAACAGCTCTGCTCAGTAGTGACAGGGTGGAAAGGTACTCTTGCATTTAATTTTCACTGCTGATGACTCTGATCAGAGTGACTTTTTTCCTTCGGGCACAAGAAACAAACACATTTGAAATGAGAAGCTCATTTTTGTTGCATTACGTAAATGAAGGTTCCTTTCTTCTCACGAGAAGAACTTTTGTTCTTTTATCTCCCAAATTATAAAGAATTTTGATTAAGGCCACTCTGAACAAGATGTCTGCTTGCATGGCACGTATTTGCTGTCTTTAGTTGTATTTCTTAAACATCTAAATATTTATGAATGCATCATTAATTCAGCGGAATACACTTCATAAGAATTCTACCATCTTAGCAGGGCAACAGTATTTGCTGGAAATAGATGTTTTGGAATCTTGTTAAATAGAAAACATGAGTACTCATATTATCTCATGTCTGCAGCACATTCTGTCCATCATTCACTAAACTAGCCTGCAGTCCTAGACTATATGGAAACGTTTAGTAGAGCATGCAAGTGTTTTTCGGCCATCTAAGGGAATCAGATAGATATGCTGAGTTTCAAGGCAGGATAAGAGTTTTATCGTAGTCATTTGTGGCGGGATTGTCTGCACATTCTGTCTGTTATCAGGTGAGGACAGATCTGACCAACTCCGAGCTCAATTTTACCTCCAGTAGAGAGATACTAATCTACATAGAGACAGCCTGTGAGAGAACGTGGAAAGATCTGATGAATATGAATATGTACTAAGGCTGTGCTCGGAATAGCACACTACCATTCCATACTTTCTTCTTGACTCATTATTTACAGAAGCGTGTTTCCGCCTCAGAGTCAAATAATAATTTTCGAATTTGTATTGTAAATTACAGCTTTATTGCTGCTTTGTTCTGCAATTGTTACTTTTTGTGATATTTCATAGTGTGACTTTATATTTTATTTTAAACAGTATCTCCCAATGAGTGAATTTTGCAATGTATTTTTTATTCAGCTAAAAGGGATAGTTCACCCAAAAATGAAAATTTACCTCTTGCTTGAGGTGACCACAATCTCCAACTGTCCTGAGCTTACGATTTATTTCTTACAATTGCGACTTTTTCTTTTAATTGTTTTTTTTATCTCATAATTGCTACTTTATTTATAATATATATGTCTTTATTTCTTATAATTGCAACTTAATAACTTACAGTGTGACTATTTTGTATTTTAATTTTTATATTAAAATGACGCTTCATATCTTGTAACTGCAAATGTATTTCTTGTAATTGCTACCTTATATCTCAGATTTGCAGCTTTGTTTATTACAGTTATGCGTTTATTTCATGTAATAAGTGTTTCCATCTCACAACTGCAACTGCATATCATAAAATGAATACTTTTTGTGTTGTGACTGTTTCTCATAATTGCAAAATGAATATCTCAAAGTGTGACTATTTTATATCTATGTTTTAATTTATCTCACAATGAGACTTTCTTTAAACCAACAATGTATTTCTCACAATCGCAGCTCAATTTCTTGTAGCTGTGACATTATTTCTCATAATTGTTAGCATTTATCTAGCTCCATCTCACAGCAATTCGTACATATTTTATGAGGTGACTAATTCGTATGACCTCACTTGTACAAATTCATACGATTTTTGCTAAATCGTACGTATGTTACGACGAGTTGCCAATTTGAATGAATTTTTATGAATGACCTACACCTAGCCCCGCCCCTAAACCTATATCGGTCACTGGGGTTTAGACAAACCATACAAAATCAAGTGAGGTCGTACGAATTCATACAAATTAGCCAACTCGTAAAATTCGTACGAACTGGTCATGAGACTGTGTTGGTTTATCTTATAACCTTTATTTGAACTTAGTATCTCACAGTTGCTGCTTTATTTCTCATAGTCACAACTTTTTACACTTAATTTCTTCAATTAGTATATTAGAAATGCCACTGCATCTCACAATTTTTTATTTTTTTATAATTTTGTGTTTAACAAGCTTTTAGAATTATTTAAATGAGTCTTGATTTTTTTTCATAGGTAATGTGACAGAAATGTATCATCATTTTTAAATTTATAGTTTACATAATGCGCAAGAATGAAAAATAAGTATACCATTTTACTAGACAGTATGCATTGTGCTTTGTATTCTGTTCTGAACACAGCCTTTAGAAAAGACATAAGATTTATGCTTTCCACTGTGGCTGGTATAACATTAAAATGGTATGTCATTTAATATTTCATCGTGTGCGAGTTAAAAGGCTTTGTTGCTGCCTGTGTGTCTATACGTTTGTGTTTATGTATGTGTGTGTTCGTTTAAAGCTTGACAGCGCTATCCATGGAGAATGCGGTTTTGCCATGTCTCTGTTGGTGATGAGTGCTTTCCACGGGAGTGGCCAAAATTAGCTGTAACACCCTTACTCGCTGATGTCAAATCTGCCCTCTCTCTCACACACACACACACACAGCACAGGCTGAGACATCTGCCAGGACACTAAAAATGAACAAGTCATTTCAGCGTGTCGAGCAAATTTCACACACATCCAAGGCCTCTCTCTGATCTTCTTAAATCACTGCTTGCCTACCGCTTCCTTAATAAACCCCCTTCTTTCATATCCGCAGTGTTTCCTGCTCTCCGTGACCCTTTCTGGAAGCTTCTTCTTCGCTCTGAAGTGCAGAGCATCATTGAAAAGAAAACGTGTCTAATTAAACATGACCTTATTTACATTCCATAACAGAAAAAAGGAAGGATTTTCACTCTTGGAAGAGGTGGAGAAAATTACTCTTGGTTTTAAAAAGAAAGACAATTAGATTCACATAAACAGTCAAAAACATTCAGTGTATATAAAGCTACCATATATATTGCAGCTTTTTTTGAAGATGGTAACGTCTACTAGCTTTTATTTATTTGTTTTTAAAGTAATATTTCATGTCAATTTTTTTAAGTATTTTTATTATTATTATTATTTATTTATTTGTAAGTTTAAAGCTGAATGATATCTAAAAGCTGAATAAATAAGCTTTCCATTGATGTATGGTTTGTTATGATAGGACATATTTGGCTGAGATACAACTATTTGAAAATCTGGCATGATGGTTGCAAAAAAAAATCTCAATATATTGTGAAAATTGCCTTTAAAGTCCAATTACTAATAAAAAATGGGTTTTTAGATATTTACAGTAGAAAATTTACAAAATATCTTCATGGAACATGATCTTTATTTAATATACTAATGATTCTTGGCAAAAAAAGAAAAATCAATAATTTTGACCAAAATTATGTATTGTTGGCTATTGCTACAAATATACCTGTGCCACTTAAGACTGGTTTTATGCTCCAGGGTCACAATTCATATGATGAGACAATTCTAAATGTATTTTATTAACATTTATGATTCACTGTGTGCATGTTTATTTTAATACTAAATAAGTGTGTATCTCTTGCAAGGCCTTTGCTGTTGCAAAGGCATGTTTTGAAGGTCAAATATAACTTTAAAAAAAATAATAAAACTTTATTTCATGTCATCTGGAGATTACAAGCTCTTGGGGAGCTTACGTTAAGTTTTAAAGAGTTTTGTTCAGGCTCTCCTCTCATCTGCAGACAGATAGAGGGAGACAGAAAGACGTTGGTTATCACTGGAGTCATGGGCCCTGATCAGAGGCAGGGTGCTGGGTCTTATCTTAATGAAGCTGTGCTTATCATGAGCTCGAGGTCACTGCTATCTGTCTAACCTCTGACTGCACCCTCTTTCTTTCAATTAACCCACTCACAAAAGTCTGTCTACCCTTTAACACTTACATACATACACACAGTTTCCATAAAGAGTTCCTGTTCTGCTGTTTTGATTGAAAAAAGAAAAGGTTGAGACTTTTATTTAACACATGTTTTGTCAAAGAACTCTATTGATTTCTAAACTCAAAGGCACCTGGCTTATTGGCAGCACAGGGCCCCAATTTGTGCGAGGTCCTGAGTTCATATCCCAGACGAGCCCCCAGAGCTGTTAATTTTCAGGCAGACTGTCTGTAGCCTTCAAGCTATCGATCATCAATTGGAAACCGGTGCACCGACCCCTGTGGTGTGCAGCAGCAGCAGCACAGAGCCGGTGTTTTAGCATTAACATTAAAACTGCTTAAAGGGTTAGTACACCTCAAAATGAAAAATCTGTCATTAATTACTCACTCTCATGTCGTTCTAAACCCGTAAGACCTTCGTTCATCTTCGGAACACAGATAAGAGTTGTTTTTTTTTGTTTTTTTTTATGAAATCAGAGAGCCGTCCTCCATAGACAGCAATACAACTGAAATGATCCCAGATCCAGAAAAGTAAACATCAGTAAAACAGGATGTGACATCAGTGGCTCAACTTCAGTTTTGTGATGCTAGGAGAATACTATTTTTGCGCAAAGAAAACAAAAATAACATAATTTACTCAACCATTCTTCTCCACCAAGTTACATCTTCTGCCATTTTACAGAGTATCACCCAGGGCAGTGTGCATATGCGTTGTAATACTCTAAAATGGCAGAAGACGTAACTCCGGGAAGAAGAATGGTTGTATTCTCCTACTCTTCTAGCATCACAAAACTGAAGTTGAGCCACTGATGTCACGTCCTTGTTTTACCGATACTTACTTTTCTGGATCTGGGATCATTTCAGTTGTATTGCTGTCTATGGAGGGTCAGATGGCTCTCTGATATCATCAAAGATATCTTAATTTGTGTTACGAAGATGAACGAAGGTCTTATGGGTTTGGAACGACATTAAAGGTGATTAATGGGGGTGAACTAACCCTTTAATATGCACTGTGGAAATCCAGGATGAACTGAAAAAAAAAACATTTATTTGAAATAGAAATCTTTGCAACATTATAAATGTCTTTGCTGTCACATTTGGCCAATTCAATGCATCCTTCCTAAGTAAAACTGATTCATAATTATAGTATTTGTTATGTAAATGTATATAAATATGCATTTAAGAAGATGAAGTTGTCCTATAAAGAACAACTGGATCCTTATTCAAATCCCCCAAACGGCAACTTAGTCAAATCATGACCTTTATAGGTGTGTACAGTAATATGAAGGACAGATGAAATATAAGTATAGAGAGAAAGCGCTCTCTCTCTCTCTTTTTTCTCTCTCTTTCTGAATTCATCCCTCTAGACTAGCTTGGCCTGAGGGTCTTTGCCACTCATGTTTGTACTTACTGCAGTGCCACTTCCTTTAAAACTCAAGCCAAGCTGACAGTCAAAACTGCCAAGGCCAGGATCAGGTCACAATTGCAGCCATCCGTGGTGTGTGTTTGTTTATGCGTTTGAGGTGCCAATACTGATGAAGTGTTAGATTGGAAGCTTCCTGTTTCACATTTCCACCAAGCACTCTCTTGTGTGCCATCAAGTGTTTCACAGGTGTAGTAGCTCTCGTCTGAGGTCTCAACAGGACATTTTAATTTAAATTATAAACATAATGCATTATGCAATGTACTAAGTCTGCTTTTATCATTACTGATAATACTGATGTATTATAGAATTTGCTTTAGAATTCTCCTCTCCGTATTTAAATTATAAATATTAGTCTAATATCCTATTTAATAAATAAATGATTTTAAAAAATCTTTGTATTTTATTTATTTCTTAATTTAATTGATATTTTCAATTATTTTTTTGATTTTTAGATTTTATTTGTATAAATTAGTGTGTATATGTAACGAAGGAGACGAGGGTTGTGCGGATCCAGATGCAGCGAGTTTATTCATAAATACAGGGTACAGTCAAGCAGGGTCGATTGACAGCAAACATGAACAACAGAGGCAAAGGCGAGAGAATAATCCAAATACAAGGCAATGGTCAGAGGATCGGCGAACGGTATCCAAGGGAAACGGCAGAATCGAGAGTCCGGGAACAGGCAGGGTCGAGAACGGTAAATCCACAGGAAGAAAACACAGGAGACACTTCATAATACAAGTCCTAAACAGCGAACAGAGAGACACACAAACAATGAACACAGTCAGGGCTGGAGTGCCCTCTGGAGGCTTCCACGGGCAACTCCAGTGCCGCTCATGACAGTATATATATATATATATATATATATATATATGTATATGAAATTAGGAATTATACCTATACACAAGATTACTTTGCGCCATGCAGTATGATATTATTAGCAGCTTTTTATAGTATATGGTGTATTGATTTATACCATATACTGTATTTAGGTTTTTTTTAATTAGCATTGTGTGCTGTATTTGGTGTCGTTTGACAATTCTAATATATACTCAAGATGATTTATAGCATATCTTTCAATCTGCTATAATGCATAGTAAGTCGGGGTCCAACTTTTCAAGGGGACCAATATTAAGGTGAAGGTGCACACTTCTAGAAAATGTACCCTGTTATGTATGCAATGCATACCTATAATATTAATGAGAGCAGAGTGGTAATGTAGAGGTGTAATAACCTCCTGACATCTGCTGAGCAGCTTTCTAAAAGATTCCTATAAGGGGTCTGAGCTCTCTGTTCCTGAACTCTTTTTAATTGGATTCTCCTTTGAATGGCTGCCATCACCTTTCTTTTGTTACACATTTATCACTTGTGACTGATTGTCACCATGGCGACAAGTTCATTCATTTTATTACAGGTACCAATGACAAATGTTAAACAAGAATCTGTTGGTGAAAATAATGGGGTACAGTATTATGATACGTGATTGTATACTTTTTAAGTGTATTGTCTACTATTCGTGAAGTTATTAAAATTTCTTCACGAGTGTATTGGCTTAAATTGTTACTCTGGTTCATTTGACGATTTAAACTTGGCTGGCGTCCAGTCGTGTTGAAAGTAATAGCCACAGATTTATCCACTCAAAGTGGTTTCAGGGTAATGATCCATTCAATTGATAGAGAAGACCATTTCATATTCAATTAATTTTATAGGACATTTCTGAGCTTTTTTCCCCCCTCAAAATAATCAATTGAAATAGAAAAACACAGAATGACATGTTCAACCTATCACTCAAAACATGCACACACACACACCTATAAAGCTGATATAATAGGCATACTAAATAGACTTATGGCAAATTAGTGTGAGTGCATTTGCGTGTGTGGGGGATGATGATAGCGGAGAGCTTTATGAATTATCCTAACACTGACATGTTTATTGTGGCTATTTTCCTCAAAAGGCCTGATTCAGCACTAACTCTGCAGGCATTGTTTCTCATTTGCACAGTGAATTCAAGCACGGATTAGGAAATTGAGTGTCAGAAACTGTAGCCAGTAATTATATTTTACAGTCTGCAATGCTGAAATGTTATTCCAAACCCATTTTTCATTTTGATCCCTTGTCTGAATATTAGTATATTCTAAATAATCCTATGCACTGTCAAAATTAATATTCTGTATATACTGAATTGAATTAACAAATAAAGTGACAGAACTGTGCAGAAATATATTGCTGTTTGTTTGAACTTTAACACTGACTTCTTTAATAATTACTATCAGTTAATTGAGTTTCATACCATACCAAAAAGTAGTATACTTCAAGTTTATTTTATTAAGTATACTTTATGTAGTAAGTATACAAATATTAGTGTACTAGTAGCATACTCACAAGTGTACTATTTCAATTCTTCGTGGGACTAAGTTATCCCACTTTCTAGTATATAAAATATAGTTTTAAGTACACTTTAAGCATAACAGTAGTAAACTTTGAGTACAAAACTAGTTTACGTCAAAATTTGTAACTTGTACTGCAACTATACTAAAAGTGAATTTATAGGTATACTGATTACAAACTTTTTTTAGTATACTTTGAAGTATAGTGTCAGTAAACTACTAGTTTAGCATTGCAAGTATACTCAGAGGGTTTTCTTTAAGTGAACTTACATCATACTTTAAGTATACAGTACTACTATGTCTCTATTTAGGTATTGAAGTGTATATATTTGTTATATGAATATCTGAACATACTAAACATCAAAAGAAAGAACAGGGTATCTGCATGTAAACAAAAAACATTTTATTCTAGCTTCATGCATCCTTTTTTAAACACTTGAATGTGGGTAGGTTTCATAAATAGAAAATAAAGAAATAAACAACATTTTGAAAAAAAAAGTGAAAAAAGACTGATAATCAAAACATAGTTGGAGTCAACCAACACACCAAAGCTTGACAATCATTATTACCTCTTCATTGGTCAACATTTTATTCCAGTTTTGATGCTGTTTTATGCTTGATGATCATGTTAGATTACATGTGGAGGCATCTGTGTTTTAGGTTTCTTCTTCGGTTGTGTTTCTTGGAAATGGAAATGTCTACAGAAGATATGTACTAGTGCCCCCTACCACAATATAGGAGCACAAGTATAGCTCAAATATATTTAGACTTTAAGTATAAGTTAAGCATAATTTTCTTTACATTTAATTAAATATTTTTAATCTAATTAGCTGATGAAATGATCATTTGCTTAATATTTAGTTTTTTATTCAGAACAGAGAGAAATAATTGCGATGACAGGAAATGGAGGGCAAGGACAGGAAGTGACATGAGCTGGACTTGCATTGACCACCTGCGCAGCACAATTCGAAAGTCATGTGCACTAGGCTACGACTCTCACACAACATCAAATGCTGTGTTCCAGCCTCTGTTGTGTTCTTTGCATGGCAGCTTTATTACTCCATTGAATTATATCCTAAAATTGGATATGATACAAGTCTCCACATCATCGGTGAACAAACTTCCTATCTTCAATGAAACTCTCTCTGTAGATTCTGTCATTGATGCCTGCTGTGGGACAGGAGGAGCGAGCAACTCTTTGTGGCCATGAAGACATCTCTGTCCAATGTGATGCTCTGCTGAGAAGCCCCCTGCTGCTCTGAAAGCCTTTTGGGGGCTTCAATGAATTTTCTTTAAAGACTTACATTGCGCTCTGAAGTAAGTTTCAAAAACCTGTGTGTACCAAGTGTAGAGATGGGGTGGGTCAGCCTGTTGAGATTTGACGATTGCTCTGCCACAAGAAGTTCAAATGGTCTTGCATGAAGTGTGTATAAACAAGGTGGTAGGAGTAAACATGTTTACTTACAGGTACAATACGGAAAGTTTTTCATTAGAAATGAACAAGATGCTAGCATGTAAAAATGTTTCTTTTATGCATAGCATGCAATTTTATGTTTGAACCGTAGATTGTAATAGAGAGCCCGTAATTCCCTTTAAAGAGACAGGTATACATTTTTAGTTCTACCTTGAGGCCCGCTTATAATAAGGTGTTTATAAGGATATAATAATGTGTTTTTTGGAGCCAAAATCAGATCTATCTATCGTTTTTTTTACACGCATGAATGCAATAAGCGTAGTTTACGGTTAGGGGAGGTATGCGTATGCATTGTGATACTCTCTAAAATGTTGGAAGATATAACTCCGGGAGAAGAATGTTTAAGTAAATTGTTATTTTTGTTTTCTTTATGCAAAAAAAAAGTATTCTTGAAAAAAAAAAAACCGCAAGTACCGTACCGGTTTAATTTTTTTATTCCATGGCAGAAACAGGCTTACTTACTCCTGCCACCTGTTGGTATAGACAGGTATCTCCTCTCACACAGGGGCAAAAAATACTAGTTTGCTGTTGGCGCAATACAGTAGACTTTCGTCACCATTAGGTGTTTGATGTCAGTTTGATGTGCCACTTTAATCTTCTACCCTTGCTCACTGAGGTGGGTCTTAAGTGTCACAGCTTTCAATGACACACCATGTTGAATCATTACGACTTTCGGATCAACAGACATTCCAACTGACAGCATGACAGATAAAAGAATTTGTTTTTGTTTGAGAAAGACTATATGGACGGCTATAGAAAGCGGTATGAAAGAGACATGTATTGAGACATGGATACAGTGTGTGTGTAGGCGTGCAAATGTCTCTAGGGACACACTTTGACAGGACGCCTCCAGACACGTGCCACGCCTAGAGTTGATGGACATTCGGAGCATTAGCAAAGGAGAATAAATAATAAAATATGTGAGGAAAATATCCTTCTAAAATGAGCAAACTGCGTCTATCTGCTCGGAGCCATCAGCAGCTGTCCTGAGGGCTGTTCCGCTAAACGCATTCATGCCCTCCGCTGCGGGCTGTTCTGTTAAACGCTTGCACCTCCCTCCACCAGTGATGATGAGTCACAGTACCGGTCTGTCTGAAACGTTCAGAATGAATCTGGCTCAGGCGATGAAGCTGCGTAAAGAGGATTAGCTTTTCTCAAGGGTCCAGCCCTGCTTCCCTGAGATTGAGGCCTTTACATATTCCAGCATGATTTCATGTAGATTTTGTGGATCTTTTTGCAAAAAAGAAGTTGATGGCCTAAGGTTTTGGCCTTGCTTGTCAGAAAGAAATTATTTTGTGTGTGTGGCTGTCAACATAATTTCTGCCTCAGTGTGTGTCACGTGTGTGCATTTGTGTGTGTGTGTGTGTGAGCTAATGCTTGAAGATCCAACAAATCGAGAGCAGTGTTAAATATTTTGGCATCAGAAGTCTTCAAAATCACAGTATCACAAAATTTCTTACACTCACACACCATGTTTAAAAAGTGGTAACATGAAAGAAGCCTCTACTGCGGCTATATATCAAAATAGTGTAAAAAAAGCTAAATATTATTTCAATGTAAAATAGTTTTTTCGGTAAAAGTTTAGACTAGGTAACGCTTATTAACTATTAATTAAGACTTTCCCTCAATAAATTCTTAATTTGCCTAAAAGTAAGCAAGGTAGTTTTTAAGTTATTGAGTAGGATAAGGGATGTAGAATAAGGTCATGTAGAAAATGGCATTAATATGTGCTTAATTAGCGTTAATAAATGGCTAATAATCTAGTAATATGCATGCTAATAAGCTACTAAAAGGTAACCGTAACCGTAAAATAAAGTGTTACTGATTTTTCTATGTGAATATTTTAAAAAATGTAATTTATTCCTGTGATGGCAAAGCTGGATTTGTAGCATCAGTACTCTAGTCATCAGTGTCCCATGATCCTTTAGAATTAATTTTAATATGCTGATTTGCTGCTAAAGAAAGATTTCTTATTATTATCAGTGTTGAAAACCAATATGTTGCTTAATATTTACGAATCATAAATTGTTTCAGGATGAATTTTATTTGAAATAGAAATCTTTTGTAATCTTATATATTTATTTACTTTCTTTACTTTAGATTAACTTAATCCCTCCTTACTAAAAAAAAGTTTGTATGATAATGTGATTGAAATTATAGTATATAATTTAACATTATATCCTTCACTTTTTGTCATATGTGTGTATACTGTAATTAAAGCTGTGTGTTTTTTATCATTTAAAAACTATAATTTAGTTTTAATTTGGCAGTTTATTTTGGGTTTCCAAGCCAGAACTTCAAGAACATGTCAGAGCGCTGTCATACGCGTCTACCACCCCTGCTGTGTCTGTGTCACGAAGCGCCCTTCAAGTTTCCAGTGGCGTCGCGCAAATGTGTTCTTGCACCTAAATTTGACGAGACTGATCGGTTTTGCGCTTGACACCGTCTGACGAGATGGAAGGCTGTCACGCTAACCATCTCTGCCCTCGGGCCTTCGCGAGGAGGGAACTTTTTGTTCTTTTTCACACTCTCTCAGTTGTTCATCTTCTCTGCTCTCTATATGCTAATCTGTATGCTTGTAAAGTCATATATGCATAAAATAACATCTGAAGAAAGGTACCGGTGACCGGTACGTAACAGACCCCAAAACTCTTGTTGCTTTCCAGAGCAGGCACCTCATCAGAGTAGACGTTTGTTTTTGTGCTCAACCAAAGGCATGTTATGCCAATTTGTACTTGGGAATATATTATGGGTTATGAAAGGTTCATATTTTGGTTTTGGGAGTCTCCAACAACATGTTGACATTCATGTAAAAATAAATAAATAAATAAACAAATTAATTTTCTTACAATATGCATTTATTTTACCTTATTTGCTCAACAACTCCATTGGTTTGTGATTGTGTATAGCTGTTACTGGTGAAACAGCTATTTTTAACGCTCCAAAAAGGCACCTAATGGCAACTGTCATGGTGTGTGGTGCAGGAACGAACGAGCCGAGAACCAAATTTACGAAATAACAATCCTTTAATGTTCCAAACGAGCAAATAGACAGGCAGGGTAGTACACACACATAAGGTAACCTTGAGACCGGACGACACATACGGAACTGAGGAGAACTTATAAAGGGAGGACAATAATGGATAATTGACATGACACACCTGAACACAATGACACAATTAACAGAAGACAGAAACTAGGTCAGACTGAGACAGAGCATATGGGGAATGAAACAACAACAAACAGTCCAGGGGCGTGACAGCAACAAGTGGGCGGGTAATATGCTAATGGTTCATGTTGAAGTCAATATGAAACGGCTTGTTATTCATTTTAAAAATGACTCTTTCAATGACTTCTTTTGAGAGACAATAACTTGATCCATTTTCAGATTTAAATCTTTGTAGGATGTTTTCATTCACTTAGAGCGGTGTTATACGCTGCATAAAAGGTCATTTTCAAAAATCTATAATATAGGGGCACTTTAACATGAAGTTGCATGATGTGATATGTGTAATATATTGGCTATCAGCTAATATTAGAGGTTTTGTATAGGTGAATAGTCAACATTTAATTGTATATTTTTACATTAAGTTTTGATTTAAAGGGATAGTTCACCCAAAAATGATTCTGTCATTAGTTATTCACTCTCATGTTGTTCCAAAAACTTATGTTCATCTTTGAAACACAAATTAAAATATTTTTGATGAAATCAAAATATTAATTTTTTTGATCCTGCATACAGTAGTCAGCAACACAACTGAAACATTTAAGTCCCAGAAAGGTAGTAAGGACATAGTTAAAATAGTCCATGTGACATCAGTGGTTCAACTGTCTTGTTTTTCAAAAATATTTGACAAAAATAACAACTTTATTCAACAGTTTCTTCTCTTCCATGTCAGTCTTCCATGTGTGAGAGTACCACAACACATACGTAAAGAAGTCTTAAATAAAACAAAGATTATTAAAGTGCATTTTAAAGGAAAATACTTTAAGTGCTCCAGAATTTCACATTTAATTCAGTGCGTTACTTGCTGTTTTTTTTTTAATCGTTTGTAAAATGTGTGGAAAAATGCTTCTACACCATTTTTTTAGTGCACAGATTATTTTACAGTATTACACAGATACGAGAATTCAAAGTAGTCAGTTCTGCCTGTGAATATCTTATTTAATTGTAATTAAGTGCCTCAAATAAAACTTGTGTCACTAATGCAGTAAATCCAGTTGCCAGTGACAACCTTGCCAACTTTACTTTAAAAGTTGTGTTAATCCAGTCAATCAAATTGAAACGGATGGTTTTCAGTTAGCACTTGCCGTTTTTGTGTGCATTAAGCATCAGGCGGTCCATGAACGGACTGTGGGTGGTTTGTGGGTGTGCCGCCTCAGGCTCAAATTAGACATGCTGTACCATATATCCTGCCAGCAGAATCTGCATCCTGCTCTGAGTTTAGCTGAGGTCTTCAAAGAACAAGCTCTTAAACCTCACTTCAACCTGAACCTGAGTGAGATGCCAACCTGAAACTGCACAGTGATGTCACAAAATGTCACACCTATTTAGGCATTGCTGAAATCTCACCTTTTCTTCACACTTGGAAATTTCTCACGCTGTATCTAATTGAACACTTTACGCAAGTCTCCTGCTTCTCTGTTTTTTTCAGAATTAAAGACTCACACATTTTTTCGTTGTTGTTGTTGTTGTTGTTTTCAAAAATAAAGCCTCACACTTGTTTTCTTTAGAAATGATTGCAATGATGTCTCACACTGTTCATACTGTGCTGAGTTTTTCATTATTTTTTGTGCTATAAAGCTGCAAGGGAAAGTTGTTAAAGTCTTTATTGTGCAAAGGTTTTTTTTTAGCTAGCACAAAAACAACCAGGCTTGTAAAGCAGAAAAAAGTAAGACAGTAAGACAGCAGTCTGTCTCTGGTAAACAGTTGTCTCATGTTGTCTTGTAAATCTTCATAGATCAAAAATAAACCGCTTCTCGCTTCCTTTCATCTCCTTTCACACCATCATTTAGAAATCCCTGAAACATTAATGGACTTCCCTTATGTTATTATAAAGGCACTTTCTGATAAGTTTTGTTTGATTGCGTAACTTGCCCCTGGGTAAGTCGGTCTACATTTATTAAGGTCCAGAATACTTTTTTAAACAGTACAAAAAGAAAATAAAAAATAATAAAGTTAGCATGAAAATTAAAAAATCAAGCACTTGAAGTCATATTTTTACCCAAAAGAAGTTTTTTAGATGTTGAGTGAATAAAGGATGAATTCAGCTCCCAAATATAAATGTATTCATAAAAATTAGATTTTAACATTTTTTTTGTTGCAAAAACCCCTCTTTGCTAGCATTTTAATTGGACCTCAGGGGAAAAATTTTAATAAAGGATTCATATCATACATCTTTCTATTAAAACAAAAAGGGAAGTTGCATTAGAATATGGCACTTAATTCACCAAATGGATTTTTTATAACATGTTTCATTTTCAGTTTTAAATGTAACAAGTTAGCTGGTTGACTGAGATTGGCCGCATGTTTTGACTTGTTATTATGTTGTTTTGACTTTTATTTGTATGCCTGATTTTCTTCAAAGGAATAAGAAAGATGTTGTGAAAAATAAGAGGTCATGAGGTATTATTTTTACATTTTTCTATAAAGTCATCACCATTTTTTACTTCTTAGTTATGACATAAGTGGATCTAATGTGAGCAGTTCTCAGCTAATTAGGACACTTTCTTCTTTCATCCATGGTTTTGAGAAACGGTTTGGACTCTCGGCTAATGAGCTTGTCTTAATCACACATTCCATTGTACGTAGACATGAACTGAATACTTGAAATATTTAATTTACCCAGTGTTCCTTATCCAATGGGGTGGCTTTGTTCTCCTCAAAGCGTTTTCTTAAAAAAGAATGCTAAAAGTTTGTAGCCTCCTACCATACAAGACAGTGTTGTTTGAAGATAAAAAAAAAAAAACAAGAAAAAATGGTCGGTTCAATGTTTTTGCAGGAGGGAAAAGAGAGGGAAAGTTGTGGAATTAACTGCAGTCTTGTGCTCTGATACTAAATGTACGTCCACAGATGTCTGTCTCATCTTTTAGAGTCTCTTCACAAGCACATCCAGTTCTTTTGCTGGTTCCTTTTCCAAGATGTTTGTGGAGACAGAATGTCACTCACAGTTGGTTTGGGAATACGGATAAGATGCTACTGTATCTTGCATACTTTTTATTTGTTTATTTATTGGTTTGAGAAATGCTGCAGTGGTCCCTCAGAATCAAAGCCAACGTATATACACTAGTCAGCATTTGAAGAGGATCAAAAAGTTCATCAAAGTTGTTCTGTTTTGGTTTTAGGACAACTGTGATAATGATTCTCTTTAAATGCTGACTTCTATATATATATATTAGTGCTGGGCAACAATTAATCGAGATTAATCACATCCAAAATAAAAGTTTATTTATTATGTATATATAAATACACAAACATACAGTATACATTTTGAAAATATTTACATGTATATATTTATATTCATATAATTTATATTATATTTGAATATATATTAGTGGTGAGCATGTAGGAAATACTGCAGCTGCACACATATCATACAGTATATGAAATAACATACATATAATCACCCCGTAGCAGATCTAGGTGGATCTGGGGAAGGTGGAGGGTTTCTGCAGCATTCTACAACTACTACAACAACATTACCCAAGTATTTAAATATTGAGCAGCAAGCTCATTGGTTGCTGATGTGAAAAGAAACCAATCAGCTGCGCTATTTGAATAATGATGTGATTCTATCAAATTGAGTTAGAACCTAACAGCTTGTGCCATCTAGAGTTTCATGACAGAGCTTTGTAGACATATTGTATCAACCTGTCCTCCAACCAATACGGTCATATAGGTCGTTTGTCTAAATCCCTGAAATACGAGACATCAGAGCATATTCTACAATTGCGCCCCTATCGGCAACAGAACATTTTCATATTAATGTTTTGTACTCTTTTATCTGCACCATGATTCGGGTTTTGTGTAGTTGGTAGCGCATTGTGTTACACGATGATATGTAATCAAGTGATTATGGGTTCAATCACAGAGAATGCACATGCTCATAAAATGTATATCCACTATAAATCATGATTTGCACTATTTCTGTAAGGGATAGGTTTAGGAGTGTTATGTGTGGTCATAAAAAAAAGATATGTATGAATTACAGTGAGATCGGTGTAAAAAGTCCACATGTTGCATTTAAATAAACACGCATTTTGATAATGAAAGTAATAAAAGTCATACACGACACTGTTATTATTTTTACACCCACTTAACTTTAAAACATAAAAAAATGTTGTTATAAGGTGCATGTACAAATGACCTATATGGTCGTTTTTCTGTTTAGAGGACAGGCCAATTTAGGTCCAATTTTCACTGTTAACTAACTATTCACTATGACTTTTGCCTTAATATACTCTTAATTACTGCTTATTAATAGTTAGTAATGTAGTTATTAAGTTTAGGTATTAAGTAGGATTAATGGATGTAAAATATGATTCTATAAGTAATACATCAAATGGGACATGCATGAAAGGATATTTTGTAACTTCTTGTACCGCTGGTATTTTATGATAATTTTTTGAAAAACGAAAGCTCTGGTCTCTGTTCATTGTATTATTTTAACTGCATGGAAAAGAACAAACATTCTCCTTTTGTGTTCCACAGATGAGATTAAGTCATATGGAGTTGGAACGAGATGAGGGTGAGTAAATGATGACAGAATTCTCAATTTAATTTTATGGTCATCTTAGCAGAACACAGCTGTTAAATCAAACCGAGGCAGTTTCTGTACTTCTGCCAGTTAAAAAGTAGGTGGATCAGCAGCGCTCCGAGCCGCCTGCTTTGGGCTAAATCAGATCTTGGTCTGGATTCAAAACGCAAAACAATCTGCTAACCACGGAGCCTCTGGGCAGGTTCTGACACAGACAGAGCGGTTCCAGGAGGCTCCAGAACAGATGGAATATTACTGATTACTCTTCTAATTCTAATATTCATATCGCCACGGAAAACTTTTCTGAATCTTTGAGCAGGGCCTTAATCAGTATGGTAATACTGCTCCTGGTGATATACGATTAGTAATGAGAATGCTTATATGGGCCATTCTTCATCCTTTCTGCTAACAAATGAATGTGGCCAGCTTGGTGACTTATGCAAATACTGTAGAGGTGCTTTAAATGGCATAAAACAGCTCAGGTTGTCTGACATCTGAAGCTCGTGAGTGATAGTGTCTGTCTGGACGAGCTGTCTTCAAGTGTACTGTGTATCTAATGATCTGGAAGGAATCTTGGATTATTAATCTGGATAAATTGTCCCGCCGCTAGCAATATTTAAACTTCATTAATGCATGATAATAAGTTTCCTGCAGTTAATTCCCATAATCCTCATAAGACAGCAGAAGAATCATTGCAAGACAATATAATCAAATTTTTTATACAAAATGGTACACGATGGTCTTAAAATGTGACGTGAGTAGTTATCCATGGAGAGTTTCTGTTTTTCTTGAGATTTGTGAGGATTATTTTTATGCCTTTCTGCCAGTTTAAGGAATATTAATGTCCTGCTAACGAGAATGGATATGTTAATCATGTATCTATAAATATAAATGAAATGAGCACACCGATTTGATGATTTGCTGGGCTTTCTGTTGTTATTTGGGCCCTTCTGTAAGCCCTTATGCATGTGTTGATACAAAATTAGTTTGTCTAAACAAAGCTATTTTAGTCTCAGAGAAACGTCTGTGAAAATTAATGAGAACTGAGTGAGATGCAGGGAGCAATGAGGTGTGAATACAGAGGATGTGCACATTTTTAGACAGAACAGACATTTGATTCTTAACTTTTCGATTACTGTTTTCCATTTGGGTTACAGTCTCTCCTTCTTCTTACCTGAAATCAAGTCACTGAAATGTCTGCTTGCTCGTGTCCACTTGTTTTTACCTCACATAAAATAAAAAATGTTTGGCTAGACTTTTTCAGCCTGTGTTGGATTCAGTGTGCGGCTTCTTGTTCTTGTCATAAATAACATAAATATTTTTACTGGCCATGAAAATAAGACAGTTAAGAGTGCCTGTAGACAGTCTCCAGCTGTTCATTTTTTAATTATAAATTACCAGTGCTGGCTAGATTACTTAAAGATTGCACTCCATTACTGATCCCAAATGACATATGGAACATTTTTTACATTAAACCTAATATAATCAGACTACTTTTTGATAACTTTTGACCTAACTCATTTATCACAAATAATTTAAATGTACCATATTGATATTAATTCCATTCGTTGTTATTAAAGATGAAAAGATTTGAAAAAAATTGGGATAATTAGTAAATTCTGAATGATTTATTGCTGTTATGTGAATAATATTTAATAATGTAGTTAGTGCTGTCAAACAGTTAATAAATAAAAAAGAAAAAAAATGTTTGCGTAATATATGTGCATTCTGTGTATATTTATTATGTATTTGTCATGATCAGCTGGATGTGCCAGCCCAGGCCACTGGATGGCACTCCAGCGCCCTGCGAACTGCGTTTGTGTTTACTTCTGTTTTCATGTCCGGACTTATCCCCAGGAACTCATGTCCCCGCCCCGCTCGTCAGTTGTCATGGTATTTCATTGTTGTCTCCACCCACTGACCTAGTTTCTTTGTGTATTTAAGTT
>JAUMHE010000223.1:5061-48704 GCA_032359235.1 Enteromius mattozi
ATGTTCAGTGCTTTGCTACAATCTGTATTGTTAAAAGCGCTATATAAATAAAAGTGATTGATTGATTGATTGATTGACAGGCAGATAGAGAGACAGATATACAGCGAGATAGACAGGTAGACAGACAGATATACAGGCAGGTAGACAGAAAGACAGACAGACAGGCAGGCAGATAGAAAGAAAGACAGAAAGACAGACAGACAGATAGACAGACAGGCAGACAGACATACAGGCAGAGAGGCAGGCAGACATACAGGTAGAGAGGCAGACAGACCAACAGACAGGCAGACAGGTAGACAGACAATGAACAATTTGGATCAACCGTTTCTTTAAAGTGGTTATTTAACGTTGCTAAAAAGAACATAATTTTGTGTATTTGGTGTAATGCAATGTGTTTATGCAGTTTAAGGTTCAAAACACATTTTTCACATACTGTATATTATTGCTTCTCCTCTAAGCCCCGCCTTGTAACACTCCAAAGAGAAAGAAAAACTTGAAATCGCATCATATGACCCCTTTAAATACAAAATCTAAGCAAAAGTTTGCTTGTTTACAGAGATTAATTCTGGATAAAATATAATATAAATGTCTAATTTAGATTTAATTGTAAAGCAAATTTGACAATACTTACACTGTTACAAAGCAGTGTGATCAAAATGACTGCATTAAACACATTCAATAAATGTTATCATGTTAAAGGAACAATATATATAAGTTTTCGCAAATAAAGGTTGCATGTTCAAAACAATAACAAAGGCAAAGCTTGATGATGCTGTGAAAAGGGTGTAAAGAGATTTATAAGCTCTCAGTGTAAAGAGATTTATAAGCTTATATAAATGTAATACTGCAGTCAAGAATTTTTTATTTCGGCCGCAGTAGGTTTACTTCAACTGAGCAACGACATGTTTGTCCGTGCTTGTAGACTTTACAAGCAAAAACCAAGGATAGTGTGGGTATTACATCATTGATAGGCGACCAAGATCATGCAGGTACATGGATGAGTCCATTTTTAAAACTGGAATTTCTTTGGATTTATAAATCCTTGGGAAATTTTGTAACAATGTAAGTACACAACTGCATGAAATATATAACACTATGCAAGTGGTTTTTGGATATTTTATTACAAAAATGTTACATATTATGCCTTTAATTTATATAGCCCTAATAATTAGTAAAATCTCAATTTTATCACATACCACCAGCACCCTTTTGATCCCTGGGGTCCCTAGAGCCCAGTTTTAAAACCTCTGCTCCAGTGCATAGTATGATATGAACTGGGATGTAAGGTCACTGCTGTGCTATGTAGGTTTCTGTTGGTTTGGATGTGTGTCATTTGTTGAAATACAAGGAAACCATGAGCCAATAAACTTTGTGACGCATGCACACTTCTAAAACAGGTTTCATCAGGTTTTCGGCCATTGACACTGAAGTGTGACACATCAGTTATACGGGAACACTAAGATCTTGGAGGAGTGTTTTGTGTTCATATTGGTGGCTAAAACACACACAGCAGCTCAACAGGGTTGTCACTCATCTACTAAGAGTTTAATCACACTCTATACACATAGTCTAATCAATTACTGTATGTTAGTGATATTCACATTCGACAAACGAATTAACTCTTCAAACACTTTAAGTAACAGTCCTATCTGTAAACAACTAGTTGATAATGCAGTGACATCTTTTTTCTAGAAAATTGTAGCTTGAGAACGGGGTGTCATTGGGTGGTAGAAAATCACAGAAACAAAGGTACGTGTCTTTAGTGACTCATACATTTTGATACGATCTCACTCCACTAAAGTTTCTTCCAACAGACCTGAGGTCTTGGGGAAATCCCATAAATTACTCTCCATAGAAACCAATGTTGTCAGATCTTGCTAGAAAAACTGGATCTGAAAAAAAATATCCACTTGCCATTTTAGAAAAAAACAAATACATTGATAATTTTTATGAACTACATTTATAAAACAACAAGCCCAAAGATGTTTCTAAAAATGTGGACATGGTAACACTGAAAGACAATATGCTGTTTAACAGCAGCAGCTTTATGAGTCAATGGGTGGTTTACTTCAAATTGTTGGACAGAATGCGTCAGCTAAATAACATGCCTTTGGTCAAAAATAGCAGACATCAAACAGGTTAACTGATGCTTAAATGTTGCTATAATTATCACTACCTCAGTAATCATAACTCTGAGAGTGACTCATGACAATTGAGATATTTACTCCAAAAATTCAAGGTTGTTGCTTACGTCTGTATTATTTATAATAAAAACATCTCTATTTACACAATTTTCTTAAATGCACTTTACCTGCCTTCTGTTTGCTACACTGTAGTTGTTACCTGATTTATACCTAATTTAGTTAATTTATACCTAATTTATGAAGTTAATTTAGATTTTGATGTGGGAGGATAACAGGGGATGAACTTTTTCACTGGAGGAAGCATTATTATAGGTTATAAACTTGGCCAGAAGCAACATCATAATAGCAGATAAAGCAGATGAATCGCATTCCATTATGAATGCAATATTGTGTAGCTTGTCAGTGAACTACAGCTTTGTGTAGTAAATGCAGCTCCATCTGAAAGCAGGGGATGAACATTTACGACTGATCACAGAACTGACTTTACTGACGAGATCCACATGATCATCGCATTTGACTATTTCTTTAATCCACAATCCAATTTTTTCAATTTATTTAACGATTATGATAAAGAACTACACATGCAAAAACAGCATATTACACATTTAATAGAGTACGGTGTTAATTTGAACCTGTATTCAGCCAAAAATGCAGCATCACACATGGAAGTAACAGAGAAAATATGTTACATGCTGTTTTAATTTTCACCCCTCGCCTGACTCACGCTACGGACTCTGACTATTCTCTTGCTTAGCCTCTGATGTTCACGATTGCCGGTAATGACCCTGCTAACCTATCAATGCTCTGTGTGCCTCTAATAAACAGTCTGCAGATAAATCCGAACGCCTTTCGCGTCCTCCGTTTGTGACACCATGTATATATAATTTATATTTATATATAATATAGTTAAATATATATATATATATATACATAATTGCATGTATGCAAGAAATATGCAAGAACATAAAAGTACCGCTATCTGCTGAGCTTGTGTCTTCTGTCTTTCCAAAGAGAAACTCGTACTTAGCTTTGGCAACACTCTGTGCATGTGCAGAAGAGCCGCTGACCCGATCAAATGCTTCTCCCTGCAAAAACAAAGAGTTAATAATGCATTAATTTTACATAATTTTAATACAGAAAGACAGAAAGTCTTCCAAATTCAGCAAATCAGTTTTACAAGACAGATGCCGTCATGGTACAAAACAAAATATGACAAAATGTGACCCTGGACCACAAAACCAGTCATAAGTAGCAATATTTGTAGAAACATCCAACAAAATATTGTTATCGGTTTTTCTTTCATGCCAAAAATAATTATTTTTATTGTAATAATAATGTTAGAATATTAAGTAAGAATCATGTTAAGACCATAAAGATATATATTGCAGATTTCCTACCATAAATATATCAAAACTTAATATGTATTGCTAACAACTAAAGCGATTTTCTCAAAGCGATTTTTTTGGACCATCAGATTCCAGATTTTTGAATAGTTGTATTTCAGCCAAATATTGTCCTACCCTAACAACATACATAATTGGAAAGCTTGTTTATTCATTTAGATAATGTATAAATCTCAGTTTCAAAAAAAGTGATGATGTCACAAATCCGGTTTGTGGACTTCTGTCTGATTGCCACCAGAGTTCGCTCTTCCTTTATATTGACTCCCACACCACACAGACTGTTTCACGTTACCTTGGACGTTACCCAGTCTGTTCACTGGACTGCTCTTGTGTTTTGCCCTTGCCATACCCGTTTGCTGGTGTTTTGGCCCTGCCTGTGTTTTTGACCACGTCTCTGTCTAATAAATCTCTCGTTCCTGTCACCTTGTTACATATGACTGATTTTGTGGTCCAACGTCAACAATAGCTTTGTGAGAGAACAGACCCAAAATCCTTAGTCTTTTCCTCTCCTCCAAAGCTCTTACATATTCAAATATTAAAACATATTATTACAGCAGGTTTCACAAAAATTATGCCATATCACAACACACAAATGAAAGGCTTTATTTCAGTGTCTTTCTCACACAGAGATCATATGACTTCAGAAGATTTGAAAAACATAACAAGATTAACTTTGATTGTATGGAAAAGAGCAGCGTGAACATTGTGCTAAACATCTACTTTTGAGTTTTTCATGGAAGAAAGTTTTTGTCAGTGAGTAAATTACAATTTTAATTTCAGGGTAAACTGTTCCTTTAAATCCAGCGAGTGGCATGAATGTCAGGCTGTCTGTGTGAATCTAGCATTCATGCCCAACATGCTGAAGTTCCTCCAGGAGGCCCGGTCTCTATGACTTGCTCCAGGCGGCTCAGGAATGTTTCTGTTTCCAGAAATGGGCTCATTTTTTAATACTAGTGTCTTTTGTAGCTGACAAGTAATTGACCACATTCTAGCCACATGACGAGCATGTGGAATTACTGGAACTGAACTCAGGGTAGAATGAAATGGTGTCCGCTTTCAATTTTACAACAGAAGTCAGCCTTAGTGAATTTCTGACCTCTGTGTTTAGGTTTGCCTCTTTTTCCTTGTTTGTTACGATCAGAGTTCAACAACAGAGGCTGTGGAAAGGACAGAGACCACTGAATCAAACATCTTCATCAGACACCATCTATAAAACAAGCTCAAAGTCTAACATCAGCTTCAGAGCTGAGCGTGTTTAAGTCAGATCTCAAGGAGCGAAATCATTACTGACATGCTCCTGATATGTTCCCTGAGTCAAGGCATCAGGAAATCCAGTTATTGACTAGTCCAAGATCCCAGCCGATTCGCTGATCTGTTTAAAGGTCACTGTATGATGCCCCATTTCCAGTCAGTTGTGATCGAAGATACAGAAACGGTAAACATTCTCTGCCTTTCAGGATGCATGGTTACTAAAAAATGCTATAACACAAATATAAAACAGGAAATAATATCATAGAGTAGACCCCATAAAGCAGTCAAAGAAAGACTGACCTTTTCATATTGAGACTAGGTTGATCAGGTTGTAAAATGTCATGTGGTGCAACTCCACAAAAACTTGTTTAATAATTTCGGGAAATAAAAATATATATAATTTTTAAATACTATATAACTTTTTAACATATTTTAACATTTAATGAATGTATTTTTATATGAAACCTACATGTATCTATCAACATTCCTGTTTTATCCACAACACAAATGCATGACAATTACCGAAATGACTCAATCTAACAAATAGCTACTTATTAATCTGTCAGAGCAGTTATTGTAAATTTATACCTGACTCACTTTTAGTGTTTCCAATTAGCAAATTTGTGATTAGATTTAGGCTCTTCCCCACACCTATTGAGACTTTTTTCAAAAGTTTAGGGACAAATATATACATTTTTTTGACAAACCTATGTTCACATCTGCCCACTGATATAGTATATTCATCTTTATATATATTGCCATTATGATGTCATCTAGTGACATTTAGCTGCCAGTTTTAGTTACTTTCAATGTAAAGCAGTTGGCAACAGTGCTCACTTGACTTGTGAACCGAGTTTTTATTTTCAGTCACTTCAGATGAAGCAAGAGCTGCTTTGCATAACAAGGTTCATGGTATCAGTAACACTGACTGATTGTTCATATGACAACATAAAGGAAATGGCACAGGTATCACACATTGAGCGCTTCATGCATACAAAAGGTTCACAAAGGTCTTTGCACTTCTTTAAAAAATGAACAATGTGACATTGATGAGCTTCACAGTTGGTGTAAAATGGTGCAACAGTGCAAAACTGAAAGATTAGCAATGATAGCAATGATAAGATTTATTACAAAACTATTGTCTCTATATGTAGCCTAAGCTTTGCTCATGGTGTCAAAAACTGTGTATACTCAATGCATTTGTTATGTGTGTCCCTTGGTAACCATTTCTGCAGGCTTTGTTTTAGGAAACTATAGATTTAATGTGGCTGTGGCAGGCAATAGCATGGAAGAATTTTGACCAGTTCTTGAAATCATAGCTGGTACTACTTCTGGATGCTATATGGTGATGGCACTACATACTTTCATAGAAAACAATGTGTTGAATTGAATTTTAGGACGCTTATGTCATCCATCTGACACATCTAGTGTGCATTCGCATTCCTGGAACAGACCTACTTACGGATATAAATAAAAGCATTAAACAAATCCATTTAATAAATAAAAGACTTGAGGAACACTGAAGTTACAGAACTTGACTGGGCACCAAAAAAGATCTGGTTACTTTACAACAAGAAGCTCACAAAATAGAGTTGAACTGGGAACAACCATGAAGATGAACTAATTCTGACAATCCGGATTTTTCACTACAGTGAGCAGTCTGAGGTTTTCCCTCAGGGTAAAACATGGTATTTAAGGCACACAGACAGCATGTTAGCCTGTGATCTTCAGTTTTCTAACATGATAATTATTCTCAGAAAACAGAGGAATAACACCCCATTTCTAAGCATGTTTAAGAGCTACACTAGAACACGGTTCATGTTTCTACTTCACTGAAAATAGTTCAGCATCCTACAGGAATTTACCATCAAAATACAACTAAAATAATTGTTGTGATCACTAAAAACTTCAGCCTTGTTAATACTGTTTAATACCGTAAAGCTGCTTTCACAAAATCTGCATTGTAAAAAGCCATATAAACCATATAAATAATGGTGACTTGACCACGAGTAAGAAGCCAAACTTTTTTTAAGGTCCAATTCTTGCTATTATCAAACCATTAACTACGAGTTTTGTCTCAATAAACTCATAATTAGCTACTTATCAACGGTTGAGTATTTCAAATTAATATGAGCTCATGAAAACATGTATAAGAATTACAAAGATGTTGGAATATACCATGTCACACTCAAAACTTACAAATTAAAATAGCAAAAGCATTTCTTGTAGAACTACCCACAGTCTTATTATTAGCAAAAAAAAATCCCTCAATAAATGAGTAGTACTTGTGTTTGTCCGTAACCGTGGTGGCCATGCAGAAGTCACATGACTGTATGATCACACTACTTACTTTACCTCTGTAATCCCTCTACGTTCAGATACTTGGCCTTATAATAAATCATCAGTCAACTCATATGCTTTACTATGTTGTTTGGTTATGTCAGATAAAACTCTTGATGTGCAAAAACCCTTTAAATTTCAATAATTTACAGATTATTTCAACATGAACTCAAAATTAGACTAGTTATTATTAGGCTATTATTATTATTATGTCATTCTGTTCATTTTTATCTGCCTTTCATTTTTAAAAGACATCTCCAACCACACATCATGTATGATTTTTTGTGAATGTATATAATTGTAAGCCAACACAAAGTATGTTTTTCAGTTACATTACTCACCATGTGAGGTTAGTGACAAGATCTTTATTAGTGTTCAATTAAACCATTTAGGATGCTATGATCCTACAGTTTAATCATTTTATGAATAAATGTCTGACAGCAAAGTACACTCCATTCAATGGGTTATGCCTGGCTTTTCATTCAGCCCAGGACAATAGAAGCACTGCAGCACTTATCTTACCCCATATATAACCATATAACTATAACTGTAACTATAACATCATGACATAAAATCAAAATCTCAATTAACTGAACATTACGATTATTAAAGGATTCTTTTATTATTATTATTTGTTGTTGTTCATTGACAAGATGGATTTTTATTTATGGTTATTAACTACTTATGGTTATTTATTTATAGTTATTTATTACAACTGAAATCAAAAAGCACACATTGCTTGAAATTAAATTATCTTATGAATATTTCTGTCTTCAATTTTAATGTAAAAAGCAAGTTTCCTATAAAAAGAAAAGAGTAGAAAATAAATAACTAAATAACAACAGTCGTCTAGTGCCAAAATACACATGCGGTGGTATGTTATTTTAAGGGAAAAGTATTAGAAAACCGAAACAATCAACATTGGAGAATTATGTCTGTTAGAGGGTCTAAATTTCGGTTTCGATTACTGTTCGATTAATCGTACAGCCCTACTCAAACATATATTGCTCTGCAGACACAAATACACACGGACAGAAAAATCGAGCTGCACACAGATGGTGAGCTCTACAATGCAACAGTACCAGTGAAGTAGACATCAGTCAGAACTAGGCTTGGGCGGTATCCAAATTTTGATACTGTCAAACCTCCTCCCTATTTACCCCGGTATACGGTATTACCGTGAATAATAAAAAAATTATGACGTACTTCTATACTCTTTGGCATGACACAAATGGAAGCTAAGCTGTACTTGTTTTTTTCTACATTGCTGAAGGAAAAAAAGGCTAATGCACATTCTGAAGCAGTATTAGGCCAAATGCTTTTCTGTTTGACCACTTGAGAAATCAACGTTTATTATTATTTTGTTTCATTGCAAATTCTATTGTTCGTGTCCATGTTCATTATTCCATTTAATTAAACTTAAATAAAACGAAACATATTTGTTTATTTTCCATTTCTTTTTTATTTATATTCAAAAGGGAAGCAAGAGAAACAAATAATAGAGTAGCGGGAAGAAGCGGTGAAAATAAAACTACTTATATGTTTGCCTGTGGGCTTTTGCGGGCGGGAGCGGGACAAAACCTGAATACTGTGGGCGGGAGCGGGAGAAAATAATATATATTTTTGTAATCCGTCCCGTGCAGGTCTCTAGTGCGCGACTCGCCATCTTTCCCCACCTCTCTCTTTCTCCTCCACGCTGTCACATGAACCAATCACGCATATGCATTTTTAGGCATTAAATTATATTTAATTTTTAATCCTTGTCTCCTATATAAGTGCATTGTTTTTTTATGATGGTATAACGGTATTGAAACTGATACCGTTGCTATTTTTAGATCCCGCGGTATACCACATTACCGTAATACCGCCCAAGCCTAGTCAGAACATTCTAGAACAGTGACATCTCTTTGCTCCTTCAATTTCTTCAAAATTTAAAAAACTGTTTTGTTTTTAATGCCACTCAAAGGATCAATGTAATGGTGACTATTAATTTATTGTCTTGATTTGCTGATGTTTAAAAGCAGAACACAGTGAATTTAGGAATACAGATCTCAGTTTGTTTTGGAAGTGAAGCTACATAAAAATATGACATGTGGTTGCTGCTGTTAATGTCAATTCATTCAAATGACTGAACTGTAATTGCAATGTCAAGGGAAATAATCAAGTATTACGAATTTTGCCATAATCATGCAGAGTTATTGAACTCGTCAATCACCACTGTGCCTTGAGCAAGACATTAAACTTCAGTTTACTCCATGGGGTCTGTCCTCTTATTAGGATACTGTCAGTTGCTTGTGGATGAGAAAACATCTGCTAAAATGACCAATATCTCAATGCAGGGAAAATCTGTGGCATGTAACCAGAGACCAAGATGCAAGACCGTAAAAACACTCAATTCCCGTGACACTGCAAAGCTTGCCCAAATGTGGCAAAACTACACAAACAGCCCCATACACTTAACTACACTTTCTTGTGCTTTGGCTCCTTTGGTTATTAGATATTTAGGCTAGTTTGATAAATCGACCAATACAGAGTATATTAATTTTTGGCATACTTCACAGAATGCTTAAATCGCTAAAAACCGTCAGCAGATTCCTTTTGAGCAAATACGGTGCTCAGCAATACAGATTTTTTGTAACACTTTACAGTAAGATTCCATTATTTCATGACAGTTAATGCATTAACTAATAATAACTAACAGTGAACATTAGCATATATTATTTTTTGTTAACATTAGTTAACAAAAATACAACTATTCTGTAAGTTCAGCTTTAGTTGTTTTTTTGTTGTTGATTTATGTTCACTAATGTAGTTAATTTATGTTAACAAATGATAATGAAATATTTTATTGAACATTTAATAAATGATTTGGGCCTATTTATTTATTTCTGTACAATGTAGTAATTCTATGACTTCTGAATTCATAAACACTTTTGCTGAAAAACAATACCAGCACAGTTTACTACACTATGCTGATTGCTATCAAACCACTTTTAAAACTGTAAAACAAAACAAATTCACAATTGTGCAACTGTTATGCATTGCTTTAGGAATAACCAGAGTACATTTTTTCATTTAATGTTAAGTCTTTTCATAGCTGTTCAATATTGTTGGGTTGTTTCAATATTCAACTTGTTTAGTGAAGTATGTCAAATTGTTTATACTCTGCACGTCATAAAGTTGTACATGATAATCAAGTGACAGTTCTATTAACCACTGCACATTTTCAATCAATCAATACAAGAATTACAATTCTACCATGTGCACAAGACAACTGTAATATCATGGAACTTTTGTAAGAACAAAACCCTGATTTTTAGACAAAATCATATTTTCCAAGACGTGTTGTCATAGTGGTTAATGAAGAGATGGTGGATTTAATCAAAAATATAACCACTGTGCCAAAACAATAAATCTCAGGACTAAAGCTGTAATAACACATGACCATACTGTAGCTTTGCAAGCAAAACCTATAAAACCAAATATCAATGAATCACACAGCTGATTGGCTGGTTTGATCAAACACCAGCAGACAATGAACACAAAGCCTGAACAGTGATGTTTGTATGGAGGGTCTCTGGTAACTCAACACTTACTTCAGCTCTGCTAGTTTGATTTACACTATTAGTATTGTAATTACACTAGTAGTTACACTGTTATAAAATGCATTAAGGTCAAACGCAAAGCATCATCGCATGGACATCAAATCATCATTCATCTCGCTAGCCAAAAAACAACAAAGCTCCATCCTGAATGAAGACGTAGCAAAGAAAAACAGTACAAATAAAAATTAAAAAAAGAATCGAACCACGTTCTCTTCATCATCACCACCATCATCATCATCAATGTTTGAATTTCAATTATTTGTTTTCACTCATTTTCCCCTTGTGTGCTAGTCTGTTAGCTTCACTACTAACGTTAGATGTGAACGAGCACTTCAGCTAGAGAAATACACAGTAAACATGTTTAAAGTGTGTTTTCTTCCAAACACACAAAGTCGTGTATGAAATGACTTAAACTGAAACAATGTGCGACACATAAACAGACAATACTGCAGAAGTGAAAGCACCGGAATCGAGTTCTCGCTAAATCGTGCAAAACACTGAATGAAACAACAACAAACAATGAAACTCACCGACAGAATGATTTACATTCACCAGCAGTCATTTAAAGCTGGATGTTGAGCATCACTGTGATTACTTCAGCTCATTCTAGAGCAGCCAGCGGTGTGTGTGTGTGGTTTGATGTGTCTCCCCTCAGTCTAGTGTCAGTTGGTACAGTCCTGTGTGTGTGTGTGTGTGTGTGTGTGTGTGTGAGTGAGTGCGCGCGCCTCTTCATATCTCAGACGTCATCATGCATGACCCTGTTTTAAGTCCAGATGTGAAATTTTCATGAGGATATCCGGGGATTTTCTGTAATACCAACTGTTTCGGGGCGTGGTCAATGTGATAATATTTGTCCATATCTATTATATAAAAAAACAGGCCTAATGATAAAAACATGCATTGCTACTTACATACTGTATACAGAAAATATTGTGAACAGTAAAATGTATTTATGTGCTTCTATTTTTATGTATTTATTTAATTTGTAATTAGGACAATTCAGCTTTAAACTATGTGGATTATAAAAGGTGATATATAGGCTACCTATAAAAATATTTGAGTCACTTTATGCACTCTGTAGGCTGCTAGATCTAATGTAGTCACACTGACAGATGCATGGTAGAAATATTTTAATTATATTATTTTTCAAAAGTACTAAATTATAGCCATAAAAATGTTACAAGGAAATTCCATGTCTATACATTTATACTCTTAAATATTATTTTATATATAAATATATTTAACATATAAACTAAATTGTTTTAATTATATACATGATGTGTTTATATACACTTAATTAATGTAGCTACACAGTATACACACATATATTATGTAAAGAAAAACATTTATTCTGGATGTCATTAATTGCGATTAGTCATTTGACATCGTCTGATGCTTGTGAAACTTGGCGTTGTGTACTGCAAATAAATTGTTGGTTCCTGTTAGTAAATTGGCCTACAATGATCCGTGTTTGTAAATCACTTTGGATGAAAGTGTCTGCTAAATACTGTAATTAAATGTATATGTAAAAGAGGTTCAAATACAAACTTGTAATTATCAAAAGACTCAAAGTTCAACTTCCTGGTTTTTTACTTCTTACCCTGTTTTGTCTGAAATTGAAACCACTCAAGAATAAATTCTTGTTTACTGAATAGTTATAAAAACAATAAACACATCCATAACTGTATACAGTGCTATTTTACTGAATATTATTATTCTGAGATTTATTTCAATAGCCCTTGTTTGATAATTGCTAAGCTAAACACTGAACACTGTTTGAAGATACCAGACAAATTAAAGCACCAATACTAGTTAGTAGTGAATGCATGAATATATGAATACATGGATGTTGCTTGGATAAAAGTCTCTGCATAATTGTATTTATTAATGATCAGTATTTCTCTTTGCATTTCATGATCAGTATTTCTCTCTCTGTAACTACGTCAACTACATGTCAACTAATTCTCATTAATTTGCAACTACATGTCTACTAACTCTCAGAGCTGACTGTTAGGGTAGGTTTAGGGTTAGAATAAGCTGACATATACAGTAGCCTACTTGCAAAGTTTCTCATAGTCAGTATGTCATATCAAAATAAAGTGTTAGAAGATGTTAAGCAGACAGTCTACTAATACTCTTATGACTGCAAGTTGACATCACAAATATAATTTTATCTGCTGTATTTAAGAGCGTGAGAATACAGTGGCCCTGAAAAAGTATGTGGACACTACAAAACAAAATATCTGATCAAATAAATGCTTTTGGTGGTTTTTAGGTTTGTATGAAGTTTACCCATGTGTCTGAGTAGAGTGACCACAAACTATTTGCTTAAAGTGTGGTTGTGCTGAAATAAATTACACATACCTTGATATTTTCTCTACACATTTACATTCACTCATTTTAAATATGAATTCAAATGGTGTTGGGTCATTTTACAATTCTCCAACTTTTAAAACTCAAAGTAGGAAGATGAAAATTGGTTCTAGTCCATTTAATGTGAGGTATTCAGATATGAGCTGTAATCAGCCCATCTGGGTGGAGAAACAAACATTACCCAGCATGTTCAAATCCCAAAGATGCTCTCTTCAAATCAGAGCAGACTAGACCAGCACATGCAAATCACTTAGAATCAATTATATGCAGTAAATAAACTTCATAAATCAACACAAACCCATCAGATATACACACAAGCATGTCAAAATTCCCAGTGCAACGAATGAATGACAGAGAAGCAGCATTAGTAAAAGCATACCTTCACAGGAACTGCAGGTCTAAGTCTGGCTGTCATGGCCGTCTGTGTTGCAATAGACTGTGCTTCTGCCTTCAGCGATGAAGTCTCACGGCAGTCCTCATCTAGACGAGATGTCATATCAGCAGGAGCCTCCTCGGAGCAGCTGGGATGCAGCGCAGGTGTGTATCCATACAGCTTCGAGGTCCGCTCGATGACAGCAGACAGAAAGGACGTCCTTTCTTTCACTTTGCTTGAAGCCCCAGCTTCCTCTTTCTGTTTGGCGCTGTGTACCCAGCTCGTGTGCACCTGCCGCGGCTTGCTGGAGCTTACAACTGGAGTCGCAGGAACTGGTGGAAGAACAAGAGGCTTGGGCCTCAGTTTAGGTTTGATCCCTGGATTCTCAGCGTTAGTGTCTGATCCTGTACCTGAATGGAGGAAGCTTACTCTGGCAGTGGAAGGGAGTTTGGGGCAAGAGTTTCCCTGTGAGGCAGAAGGACTCATCTGGCTCATGATTTCAGAATTCCCTTGATGTAAAATCCAATTAGAGAATTCTGTCCCATCTAGTGTGGACTGTGACAGCTGTCCTGATTTTGATTCTCAGCGAAGAGCTGTAGCTTGAGCAGTGCAGTAATCCAATACAGGTCAATACAATTAAACGTAATATTCTAATATTTTAGCGCACCTCCTGGAACAGACGGGTCTAGGTGACCCCTGGCTCTCCAGATGGTAAATCAGAGGGAGCTCTTTCTGTGGGCTGGTAAGAGACTGGTGCTGAAGGGCCCTGGAGGGTGACTGCAGCTGGATGCAGAGGAAGGAAGTCTTACCATGATGATGATCTCCTATTTCCTGTAAGAATGGCTAATCTCTCTGTGTTGGAAGAATAGCTCAAGTTTCACAAGGATCAAGTCCCAGGAGCATAAGGGCCACGGTGGCACTGGTCCACCCAGATTAATAGTTGGTGCACCCAAACTGCATTTTTCTCACAAAAATTTAATTGGAGAAATTGTTTTTCTAAAAGAAGATCATTTTAACATTATTTATTAGACTATGATTAATCAAGTTCTGCAGGGATGACTTATTTTTGTGGACAAACCCAAATGTTGCATCACCCATTTTTCCACTAATAAACGATTTTTCCATTTTCTTTTGGATTATATATTTTAATGGGTCCCCAACATACTGACTACGAGTAACTTTGCTAGTACATGTCAACTTATTTTGCTAACCCAAAACCTACCCTACCCTGAGAGTTAGTAGACATGTACTGTAGTTGTAGTTGCAAAGTTATTTTTAATAGAATAAAGTGGACTATCAGAATTAAGTGTAACCTGATAATCTTCACAACTTAACAAAACTTTAATAATGTGGAAGTCTAAGTAGAAGCTATATGGCTGAAAACTCTTTCAGTCTTTATTTTAGTGGTTTCCCTTGAAGTTGGCCTTAGAATAGTTTGTAAGAGTGTCTTTATAAACAAAATAAGGTTGTGAAAACCTTAAGACTAGGGTGCAGGATACTATAGTTCACTTATGTAAGTGAGGATAGTAAAATAAAGTAAACTGTGACATATCATACCCAAAACTTCTTCATGCAGATTACCAGTAAAAATGATAAAAATTTGAGACCAAAAATTACTCTTTGACCTTACCATGTAATGCTTAAGTGTTTTTTTTTTTTTCATTGCTAATGCAAACCTGACTGAACAAAATGAAGCATTGGTAAATGGTTGACCTAAATTGGTATTATTGTGCATTTAAATTTAACAGCTATTCAACCTTAATCATTACATAGCTTCATTATCCTATCAAAGTTATCTGACATTATAAAGATGAATTTGTTGATTACTATTTTATAAACTAAACTGTGAAAATGTGAGAAAAGTTTTTTTTTAACTGTACATTTAGAAAGACTTGTAGTTTTGTGGACACAATGCAACAATGCATCAACTACTGATGATTTTTATTTGAATTATCACTCAGTCAGTTATTTTACCATGTATTACTTTTCCAATTTAACATTTAAATCATTTAATTAATTATTAGCTTTTCATTAAAGAACCCCTGCAGTTCCTTCACAAACCCACTTTGGGAAGAAGACATAATATAATGTTTTAATGCACTTAATGTTGTTGAAAACAACAAATGGAATATATTTTCTTACTCTTTGTATTTTTATATCAGTATTATATAAGATTATCCAATTTAAAAACCGAGATAGGTCAAAAGTAATCTAAAGTAGTCTGATTATATTAACTAAAACATGTAATGTAATGGATTACGTTACTAACTATATGTTTTGCCATGTAATTTGTACTCAGTAATGGATTACATTTTGTAAGTCATCTCAGCTCTGACTGTAAGTGATAAAAGGGCAACTTGTTTCCAGTTGTTGGCCAACAAAAATTGTCTTCCCTGAAGCACTCTATCAAAATTAGTCACAATTCAATGAGCTGCAGTTAAAGTCCATGGAGGACTCACCCTGCTCCTGGAGCGCTAGCTTCCTACAGTTAATCTCAAACCCACCTGAACCAGCTCATCAAGGTATTCAGGATTACTTGAAAAACACAGGCAGGTGTGTTGGAGTAGGGCTGGAACTGAAGTCAGCAGGAAGGTACAGTAGTTCTCCAGGAGCAGGGCTGGGATTTGTAATTTGTGAAGTGCTGTATCATGGCCAGTTTGTGTAGTAGCATTGTCAAAACAGCACAAAAAAAAAAAACGTTATTAGAGCGGGACATTTGCTTGGCTGGCAACATATTTGACTGGCACCATACAGACATTATCAGCATAAATAATAATGCATTAATGCTCCATTGTAAAGCCCAAACCTGATGGACTAGACACAAATGCTGGGTGTTTACTTGCCAGCACCTGTCAGATATACATGACACCCCTGTTATTAAACTCAACGTCGAGGAAATGATTGCTAAAATCAAGTCAACTATAAAAATATAAACTATAACACAATGCACTGAATATTGGACATCTTAAACATTAAAACCCAACACACCTCTAAACCGAAGTCAGTATTTAGTTATACAAAAGAGAAAGCTCATTTAGCAACAGTGATGAAAATGCACTAATAAATGTATGAAAAGTATTCATACCTGCATCCTGCAGTCTACAAATCCTTGTAGAGCAAAATGTGTGTAGCGCTTCAAAGAGTCAGTTCAGATCATCAGCATATGTCTTCTGTCCACTAAGTATACCGTAAGACTATAATCTGACTATTTGCTCTGCTTTCCTCACAGTATTAATGATGAAGCTTCCAGTTTGTCGGTTCCTGTTAAACCATGTAAAAGTTTTCAGAACTTTGAGCTATGTGTTTCAGGACTTGTGCATATGAGAGATTCAAGATAAACGCTTAGCATGAGTATTTGCATACTACTAAAGAAGCACAGTGAAATTAACATCTGCATTTAGTATGTCACTGGAAAATGTTGAGAGTGTCATCTTTCAGTACGCAGTTTTCTTAGCAAGCCCAGCCCATGTGAGAAAAAGTAACACACAAGTAATGTAACGCATTAATTACCATAAAAATAACTAAGTATTAGTTACATTTTAGTGAGTAACGCAACATTGTAATGAATTGATTATAAAAGTAACTATACAAGTAAGTCCCAAACACTGGTAGAGACAGAATGGACATCAAAATTAGAAACTGGGTTAAAACAGAATTTTTAAGTTCAGAAAATGAGGACAGAAATTAACCTGCTGCTGTAGTTATGAGGCTGAAGATTATTTGAGAAACAGACTGTCTTAAAATAAAGAAGTGGGTCAAACTGTGATTGAGCTGTGAAAAGAGCATCAGGACTCATTACGTGAACTAGTTCTGGTGATAATACATTTGCATAATGCACCTGCTATCTCACATTCGTTCTGTTTCAGATAGGACACTGCTGACTTTAGCAAATGCTCAGTGTTTCTCTGATGATACAATGAGCTCCTAGTCTGTATGTTCCTGTCCACAGAATGTCACTCCCAGCAGTTTCAATACAGTTTTTAAGTCACTGACAAAAAAAGTGGTGCTAATGTGAATGTTTGCCAACATAATACTGCATTGTGTGGCTCAGAACCCATTGTTTATTAAATATATTATTTCAATCATGACAACTCTCAGAGATGTTAGCATGGTGATGGATATGACAATGTTAATGTATTTGATCTTGGTGGAATAGATCTACTACACTGCTGCTGAACTTTTGCTGCTGTTTTGCATTCTGGATTGCATGAAGAACACAACGCCTCTGCACTTACTCTGATTTCTCTCAACATGAGGACAGGAGAGCTGTCAGTCTATATATATATATATATATATATATATACACACACATAACAGTTCGTTTTGGTTCTCAAATCTGATTGGCTGAGAACCGTGATATATTGTACCAGTATCGTTTCAGGAATGCCCTTTCACATTTTGTATCACTCTGCATGTTCTAGCCAGGTCTATGTTTTGTTAATCTATTGTTGCTTAAATCCACTATAAATTTATAAATAATACTCTTTTGTGTCACAGAATACAGTTTTAAGAGTTGTTTTAGAGTTGTTTGGACTTCAAATATGCAGGTTGTTAATAAAGTCTATATTAAAATTTGTTTCAACGTTTTCTAAGATGGAGATCCACCGGTTCAGCTGCCTTTCAGCTCACATTACACCCACAGAGAACATTCATCACGGCCAGATCTTCTGGAATTTATTGCTGGCTCTGATGTCCCTATAGTGGTTAAACATGAGATATTTTTTGTGTTGGGTAAATCTAACGACCAGTCTTTGGTCTCATCAAACTATTATTTGTTCCTGAGCATTGCTTTGGCCAAATCTTATCATGTTTATATGCTGTATATCTCGATGCCTTTGTACGGTGGAGTGAATTGCTGATCAGCGCTGTCAATAGAAATCACTCTTAACAAATGAAAGGACATTGACATTATGACAAACATGCTTTTCTCAGTGGACATTCAAACTTTTGCTTCATTGTGAGATATGCAGGTAATTACATCGGCTTTATACCAGCAGCTGCGGCCTCGTGCCTCTGGCCTAATCATAGCCATGCTGATAGAGCCGATATCGCTCTCGTACTTGAGTGATATTGCTCATATATATATAATGTATATTTACCATAATCAATGCCACAGTTGTTCACCATTTTCAAAGCTGCCAATGATGCAGAAACTAGGCGAACAGACGCTCAAACTATAGATGCTCAGCCTTAAATCTGCTGTAGACACTACATCTATAGACTTCTGTCTTTTGCTGCACATTATTTTGACCTTCAAAGAATAAGCAGCCTTTGTGCAATGAACATGTTCCAGTAATAACAAAACGCTCACTATTCAAAACACTTTCTGTTTGGACACAGACACAAGCACTCATTCTTTAAAGGTGTCAGGGACAGCTGAGTCTGACATTGAGGTCTCTCAGGTCACGCACAGAGGATCCATTGAGTCACTGCCATCTCTTCCAGACGCTCACTGAGATCCAAAGCGGTTAGTTATGTCAACAGTTTTGACTTTACTTCCCTTCTGCTTGAACTCAATAATGTGACCCAGTGCTCTGCTGAGGGGTCGTGACATGGAGCAGTTGCTCAGATATAAACTTCCACTGGAAAAAGATTATTGGGATACTGGTTATAGGATTTAAGCCCCAAGAAAAAAAATACCCCAATCCACAGTTCAACTCTGAGTGTTGTTAACCATGTGTATCCACAGTGTGGATTTGGACAGTAATTTTAATTTATTTATTTTAAAGTTAACAGACTTTTTTTCAAAGCAACTTACAAAGGAGGACAATGGAATGTATCAACAATCAAAATCAACAAAATAGCAATATGCAAGTGCTATGACAAGTCTCAGTTAGCTTAACGCAGTACATGTAGCAAGGTTTTTTTTTATTAAATAATAAATAAAAAGAAAACAGATAAAATAGAAAAAGAGAGTAAGCTGTAGTGTTAGAGGCCTTTTTAAGCATACATTTAAATTTCTTATGAGATTTGGGGACAATAAAAATTTCTATTTTAATTCAGCGCATGAGACGATCATTTGGTCTTTCAATAATGTAGAAGGAGGACTTTCTGAACAAGACTATAACCATTTAAGGAATAAACATGATCAATTCATGACCACTCACAACTAGGGTTCGCAAATTTTCGGCTTGTTTTTCAGATCAGGTTACTTATTTCTCTAATAAAACTTGGGAACACTGATAAGGGCAGAAGCTTACATGCTGAGTCACTTATATAAACACATTTAATGTTTTGAAAGCAACACACTCTTTGAAAAGTCAAACTACCAACATCATAAACTGCACAAAACAGCCTTAAATTATGAAATGAGAACATTTTTAATTAGAGGACCACCAGTTGTCCACCCATCAATCTGAAATGGACAGTATTTTTTTTTTTCTCTCAAATTGTGAGTCTTCTGAAAAGGTTTGATGATATTTTCTTTTCATCCTACCTCCGTATAATTCTTATTAAAGTAGTGTTTATAAGCACTCTGATGAGCAGTCTGAAATGCAGTGGTTGCCTCTAATTTCAAATGGCCATTTCATCAGTTTAGCCTGTAATAGATAAAATAAACATCTTGTTCATGTACTCTTTAATTCTTTCTTGTCTCTTTTATATAAAAAAAAAACACGCAGTCCTTATTTGAAATGGCCCATTTTCTTGTAAAAAAAAAAAAATCAGAAAGGTCATGGTCTGCATCTCTGTTTTCAGTGACTGCCTACACTATTTTGTGAACAAGTGCCTTTTGTTTAGCTAAAAAAACAGATATAGACAGTAGATCGTTTATGCAGCTATATACAGTATAGGGCAGCAGCTAAATATATCCTCAGTAATTGTCAGTTCTCTGGTCTAAAGAAGTTGCATTTAGACTTAATCCATAAGCAATATAATCAATCAATCACCTTTATTTATATAGCGCTTTTAACAATACAGATTGTATAAAAGCACTGAACAGTATCAAATTGGGAAACAGAGTGTCAGTAATGTATAATGTCAAGATTGCACACTCAATTTTCAGCCAAAGGAATTTCATTATTGAGTGGAGATACAGCATTTTCTAGATCAGCTCATTTTAAATAGGATTTTTGTAATCAAATTGATGATATTCACTAGAAATTTAGTGTCCCCAACTAAGCAAGCCAGAGGTGACAGCAGCAAGGAACCAAAACTTCATCTGTGAAAAAAATGGAGAAAAAAAAAAGCACTAAGCACTACCAGGAGAAACTCCAGCCACAGTTGAGCTACCAAATGACTCTGTGCTGTCCAGTACTGTAAGTTAGCCCTGATCTCTAGAAAGGTGTTTATCTGTGATATCAGCTCCTCGCTGTCCTTCTATCTGTTGCACTAATTTGCCTTATGCTGTAACACTGCACCTCCCAACACTGCTGACATCAAACGGCCCAAGTATGTAAACCATCATGGATCACTACTAATTACACCCTTGATACATCTAACATCCAAGGTCACATGAAACCACAGCGAGATAGTATCACAGTGTCATATAAACATGGAGAAATTACAGACTTCCATTCCAGCATCAAGCAGGAAATGCCTTCTCCCTCGCAAATGTATTTACAGTGTTTTAAAAAATATCTGAACAAATTATATTGTTGTGGTAAACAGTAGGTAATGTACAAATGTGATCAAATGTGAGTTTTTGAGCAACAATAACATTTTTAACTAAATTAATGACAATCCTAGATTCTAAAATACTCTGTAGGATAATTGTACTTGTACATAGTGAACTGAGATGTTCCATCATAAAAAAAAGAAAAAGAAATCTGATTAATCATCACCCTTAAAGAAAAATACATAAATAAAACCCTGCAACAAAAAACTTAAATAAATGCAGCATATAGTAATACAATAAAAAGTAGCACAGCAATTTGCATCATTTGTTTATGTTGCAGGGCAGTTAGGAACCTAAAAGCAAAATAAATAATTAAAAGGTTATTTTTTATTTTATTTTATATTTTTAATACCATAGGGTGTAACGCTCAGTAACAGTCGAGAGACAGGAGTTTTATTGAACAGAACTCAAACGGCAAACATCACCGTGTAATCAGGTAGATAAGGAACATAAAGCATTCAGTAAAGGAACTCAGTCTTGTGCGATCTCCTGATCGCGATTCTACGGACTTCTCCTGACAACACAGGTGAGTAAAAGGTTAGTATCTTACGGAGTTAGGCGGTGGCAGAGTATTTCGGTGCAGGTAAGTGAAGGTGACAGGTTGAGACAGAAGGCAGGCAGCATAACCATAGGCTTTCCGTGGGCAAGGAACAGAGAGCAGAACCTCGACGATAGATCTGATGATGTTACCCTGAGCTCAGCTGTCGAGCTACTGGCAGGAGAGGCTTTTAACCCGTGCAGGTAAGTATCAACAGTGTTTCTAATTAATAGTCTGGTGACTGTGAGCGGGTGAAGGAAACTCGACTGGGATCAGTGACTGTTGACGGCGTGACATAGGGTCAGTTTGATAGAATTTTTGTTGATTTTCTGTGACGTATTCTATATTGTTGCAAATTCTGCTGATTTGTCGAGATTTCAAGCTTGCTTATATAATAGATTAATTTTGTCAAAATTGCAAGATTACATAGCTCTATATTTCCAGGTTGTTGCAAATCTTTGTAAATAATATGGAATTATATTATTATTCCATTAAATTAGGAATAAAAAAATATTGATATTTTTGCAAAACAAAAAAAGCACTGATAAAAAATTTTTAATATAAAATAAATGCATCACTCTTGGTGTCACAATCAGGATACGAGAAGTCGTGCGGATTCATGTGCAGGCTGGTTTATTCAAGAGAACACAATGAACAGACAGGGTTGTTACCAGCAATCATACACATCAGGGGAGAGGCAGAAGGATGGTCAGAGTCCGTGGCGAGAGTCAGGCGAGGAGCAAACTATATCCAAGAGGGGCGAGGCGAGGTCGATAACAATAATCCAGATCAGAAAACACTCAGGGAAAACAAGAAAACTCGAACAGGGAAAACTCCAAACAACACTCCAAAACAGTACAATGAACCGCAATGATACAGAGACAGACTGGGGTTTAAATGCACCTGATGGTGCTGTGGGGCGGAGACAGGAATGAAACACCATGACAACGAACACGAGGGGCAGAGACATGAGTGAAACACCATGACAACAAACACGAGGGGCAGAGACATGAGTGAAACACCATGACAACAAACACGAGGGGCGGAGACATGAGTTCATTGAGAAAGTCCAGGCATGAAAACAGATACACAAAACACAGAGAGTTCACTTGGCGCTGCAGTGCCATCCAGTGGCCAGAGCTGGCACATCCAACTTGATCACAACACTTGGGGGAAAAATGTATAAACATAGTTAAAATTAAATTTCAAGCAGTGACAACAGTGACCTGCAAAATGGCATGCTGACAATTATAGAATTATATGCTGTTTTATGAACTCATAATTGAGAGACTACATGCACTATTTGTATATGAAAATATTTTCTCTATTACTGTCACAGATCCAGTGAATTGAACTTGCAAAAAGCAAAAATATTCTTAAAAAATGTTAAAACACAACAAAGGCCAGTTACAAGACATAACATATGTCTTAATATATATTCAGTATTTGTTACAGCTGAAAAATGTACATGTTTAAAATAGTTCAAATAACCTCAACAAAATGGCTTTTTGAAGTCAGGTTAAAGAACATTGACATTATAACAAATATGTGATATTATGAACCCAACTCAAACCTATCTGATTCTGAACCAAAACCACTAACTGTAATGACTGCGGCATGAGCGTTCAGATCCATGTGCAAAGAACTTTATCTCAGTGGTCAGCAGGCAGGGTCAAAAACACAGGCAGATAGGTACAATAGAGGCAAGGCAAAATCGTGGTCAAGATACAGGAGCAAATGGTCGAGGCAGGCAGCGAACAATCACAGAGTCGGTGAACAGAACGAGGTCAAAACAACAAAACAAACACAAGAAAGAAACGCTTAGTAGAATGCAAGTCAATACTTCGTGTTAAACAGATGAAAATGAACCCACCGGAGCAGGTGGCAGAGGCCACCTCGGAGATGGTTCAGGTGAGTTAGAACGCTCTTGTAGCGTGGGCTCTGGTCGTGACTTTGATACATAATTCTGGGACGGCACTCCTGGCCGCAACTCGGGAACGGGACTGGACCACGGCACTCCTGGCCGCAACTCGGGATCGGGACCGGGACTGGACAACGGTTCTCCTGACTGTGTCCCTGAAACTGGACCCGACCACGGCCCTCCTGGCCGCCATCTTGTGCAGTGGCTCAGGTGTGGCAGCCATCTTGTGCAGTGGCTCAGGTGTGGCAACCATCTTGTGCAGTGGCTCAGGTGTGGCAGCCATCTTGTGGAGTGGCTCAGGCGTGGCAGCCATCTTGTGCAGTGGTGGTGGTTGTGGTTCTGGTCGAGGTTCTGGGGTAATGATCGTTGGGCGGTGGTCTCTCTGCCCATCGTTCCCATAGGGGATCTCCTCCTTCACTTCTCCTACAGTGAATGCGGATCCACAGCGCAAGAGAACAAAGTCAATCAATTCGGCCAGAGACCACTCTGGATCGTCTCAGGGCAGGTTGAGACTGATCTCAGAATCTAAACCGCTCAGAAAACAATCCTTGAGTAGATCGTCATCCCGTGGAACCATATGGCTGTAGCCCAGAAACTCCTCCACGTAGCTGTCGATGTCTCTACCTTGTTGGAAGATAGCACAGAGTCTAGACAGTGGATCCTGGTAGTCACCTTGCCGTGGAAACTTGAATAGTTCTGCTGGATCCTGGGTGGCGAGGTATTCTGTAATGACTGCGGCATGAGCGTTCAGATCCATGTGCAAAGAACTTTATCTCAGTGGTCAACAGGCAGGGTCAAAAACACAGGCAGACGGGTACAATAGAGGCAAGGCAAAAATCGTGGTCGAGATACAGGAGCAAATGGTCGAGGCAGGCAGCAAACAATCACAGAGTCGGTGAACAGAACAAGGTCAAAACAACAAAACAAACACAAGAAAGAAACGCTTAGTAGAATGCAGGTGCAAGTCAATACTTCGCGTTAAACAGATGAAAATGAACCAGTTAAATAGTGTGTGAGAGAGGGTGTGGTGACAGACAACAGCTGAAGGTGATAATTACAAAATGAGAACAGGTGTGGGTGTGCAGTGTATGATGGGAAATGAAGTCCATGATAAAATGAGTCCCAGGGAAGGTGAAGTGAAGCCAGTACCCTCTAGTGGCGCTAGAGGGCACTCATGACACTAACTATATTACTGAATTACTTTGAATCAATGATCAATGCATTGAGTGACTTGCACTGATTGCTACTAATATAATAACAACAGCATTTGTGCTTCATTTAATGTGAACTTCACAAACACTTACATTTTGGAGTATTTTTGATTTTAAATCAAAATGATTAGTATTTGATTAAGTTTACTGAAGGCTTAATCATTCCTTTGCTAAACGACTTCCCCTACTGTGTTGAAGGGCAATGTGAGTAGCTGTTTTATTCTATTCATTCTGTTGTTTGTTTGTTTTTTTATCTATTTGTTTTTTGATCTACTAGTAGGGCTGCACAATTATGACACAAATCATAATTGTCGATTATTAGGTAGAAATTGTAACTGTGATTATTAATTACGATTAACACAATTTATTTATACCATTATTTGAAGCAACTTCATGTCTTATTTTTAAATGAAAATAAGCTGAAAACATTTAAACTGAAAAACTTTTACTGCTTTTCTGGTAGGCTTTAAATGTCCACTATTCATTGGATTAGTTTCTTCTTTAAATTATTTTTAAAAACCCTTAAAATAACCTATAGAATGAAAAAACACATCTTAAGCACTCAGAATAACATGAGATTATTGGCTTTCTTAACGATTACGTAATTGTGGCATCCATATAATTGTAATTGCGATTAGAAATTCGATTCATTGTGCAGCCCTATCAACTGAACTGTAATTATATTTTTGTCTAATTATTTTTTGTATTTCTTTTGTCACTCTGATTTGTGTGCGTGTGTTTTGTGTATGCAAGCACTTTGTGTAGGCCTATTTGAAAGGTAAAGTTTAAAAACGGCCTATTTTTTTAAATTGCACTTTCACAGCAAAAAATACGAACCCAGTGCCGTTTCCTTAGCGTTTTGTGACAAGTGCGCCACCTAGTGCACGTTATATGTCATAACTTTCACAAATCAAAACGTCTGTTTATCGATGCTGTAATAAACAATATGTAAATTATAGCCAAATGTGTGAGACATGGCCACGCCTTATATATATATGTTATGATCTTTACTGAAATATTAGTTTAATTTCATAGTCAGATTATTTAAAGCATTTTAAGCACGATGTTAGAAATGTGTGGCTGACGGCGTTATATGTTCAATAACGATGAAAACACAAACAGTATTGTGCTGCATCTAAAGCACCTTTGATGATCTTTCACGCGGAGCCAGAGGAAGAAGCGAGTGTAGGAGGGAACTCAGTTTGGGTTGTAAGAGTTAAAGGGTGTGTACGTGACCACAGATTTCACTCGACATTTACCTTTCTGTGCAGGCTTCAGGTGTCCTGGCAGAAAATGAAGCTTCATACTCAGGTTTACCATACTATAAGATGAATCTGGATTCTTTATAGATACACACAGATGTGCTGCACTGATCTTCGAGCGAGTAATGAGTGTGTGAAGCATTACTACAGCGGTAAGTGTGTGTGTGTTTGTGTGTGTCATAGGTTACTGGTTTTGATGTGGGATTGATTGATTGACGGCTTCTGCTTCCTGTTCCTCGTTTACATTTGTACTGTATAGTAACTGTACTGACATCAAATTTCCGTGAGTTTCTTCAAAGATTTAATCGCTGAATTGTTTTCCTCTTGTATCTCGTACTGTATCTATGAAAAAGAAAAGTTTTCATTTATTTTTATTATTACATGAATGTCATTTGATGCCAGTTTTATTATGGTAGCGCCTTTTTTGTTTATTTTTTATTTTATTATTTATTTTTCACGTAATACAAGTGAAATGGACCTGGGCAGCCTTTCCCAAAGGCATCATAAGGCTATGTTGATTGATTTCAATGAGTCTACGATGTATGCTCACTTAAGCTTTGAGAAACGCAGCCCAGGGGAGTTCAACCAAAATATAAAAGAATCTTCACCATTTACTCTGAATGACCTACTTTCTTCTGCGGAACACAATAGCAGATATTTTGAGAAATGTCTCAATTTTTTTGTTGTTGTTTTTTGGTCCATACTATGAAAGTCAATGGGAACCAAAACCAAAAATATCTTTTTGCGTTACTTCTTTTGTATTAATTATTTTTGGGGTTTTTTCACAGTTCAAAACACCAGCGACAAAGACAGGGATATTCCCTTTTGCTGAATGTATTTGAGCTGTGTCAAGGCTGTTTGTGTTACTGAGGTGTGAAGATGCTGCAGCAAATATTAGCTGACATGTACATCGAGCCGGAGCTGCTGGTCGAGCTGAATGAGGAACAGAAGCAGATTCTGTTCTTTAAGATGAGAGAAGAGCAGATTCGGAAATGGAGAGTAAGAGAGACGCAGCTGGAGAAGGAGGAAGCTGCACGTGTTAAAGTCAAAAAAGGTGTGAAAATACAGGGCAGAGGATCTGTCATAAATGTATGGCTTTCTTTTCTTCAAAGCTTGTACTTTGTTAAACAAGAAAGTAATGTAAACATGAACAAGAAACTAAAAAGGAAATTTGCCCAAAAGGATACAATAGAACTGTTACAGTCAACATGAAATCAGAATTTGCGATACTTTTTTTAAAATGCATATTTGTGACCCTGCACAGCAAAACAAGTCCTAAATAACCCATTAATATTTGTAGCAGTAGCCAAAAATACATTGTATGGGTCAAAATGATTGATTTTTATTTTATGCCAAAAATCATGAGAATATTAAGTAAAGATTATGTTCCGTGAAGATATTTTCTTCCATATGTTCAATATTTAGATTTTTTTTTTGTACCCTCAGATTCTGGATTTTCAAGTAGTTGTATCTCAGACAAATGTTGTCCTATAATAACAAATCATACATCAGTGGAAAGCTTATTCAGCTTTGTAATCACATATAAATCTCAATTTTAAAAACATTACCCTTATGATTGGTTTTGTGGTCCAGGGTCACATTTAAGGTCTTTCTTAAGGATTTATTGATGCATGTTTTATTCCAAAGAAACATAAATGTTAATAATGTCCTCTAGCATTATTGCATATTGTTAAATAATTCAGTGTCTCATTTAGTCATTTTTATCCAATCAATTCCCAGTCTATATAATCAAGTCTTTCCCAATTACTTTCTCCAAAAAGATCCTGTTTCCCAAACTTATGTCATATTGTCGAAGCAAAATGGTTTACGGCCAGCAATTCATGTTGACAAAATTTCATTTGTCTCTTCTATTGTGACTTTACATTCTTCTTGTAGCCTCAGAGACACAAAGTCAACCCAACATTGCTTTATGCTATATAAATCTAATCTTGGATATTTGATAGGCATTGAGTGCCACAAAATCAAAGTCATTATTGTGAATATTGTGAAATGCGTGTGTGCTGAATGCAGTTTCAGGAAAGACAGTGTCGTGGATGAAGGGTCTGGATGACGAAGTGTGGGTTTGGGTGATGGGAGAGCATCCTGAAGACAAACCCTATGATCAAATCTGTGACGAGATCATGGCCCAGAGAGCAGCCCTGCAGGCCCAGAGAGAGGCAGAGAAACTTAGGTAAAACAGCATTAATCTCATACTCACAGTTTCATTAATCTAAAGCAATAACAATTATATATTATTTAAATTATAAAGTAGCTTTTCATAAGTACAGTATTTATTTTTACTGAATTTAATGTTGATGAGCAGATTTAAATGAAAAATCCATGTTATAATACAATGTTTTTAATACAGTATATAATGAGAATCAAATGAGAATCTCCATTGAAAATCATTGATCATGATATTATTTATATATTATTATACTCTTTATTCAGATTTTGAATACAGTGTTTATTTTTATAGTTTCAGTTTAATTTCTACTATCTTTTTTCATTTTTATTACGCCTCAAGTTTGTATCATCAGAAATTTTATTGAGCAACATTTCGGTCAGCCTGAGAAAGGTCAATTGATCAAAATGTAGGTTTTGATTTATATGTAAAAAATAAAAAAAATAAAAATATGTAGGTTTCATTTATTTTTTCTTTTTAGTGCAGGTTTTAGTTAAGTTTAGTTAATTTTTTTAAACTTATTTCCGTTAGTTGCCAAGGCATCATTTCTAATTTTTGTTAAGTTAAAGTTTTTCATTTTATAATTGTATTTTATTTTATTTTATTTCAACTTTATTTCAGTCAACCAACATGTTTTTAATAGTCTTTAAGAGTTATAATAAGAGTTAACCCAATTAAACTCAGCAATAGCACTATAATTGTTCTTTGACTCTGAAAATGTATTGCTTGGCAGAAACGCAAAGTAATCCATTCGGTCCACACTAGTTAAATATTTTACCAGTTCACTGGAATGTTGTCATAAAAGCGCTTCTGTGCTAATACTGGATTTCTAATGTCACTTCCTCCTTATGCGGTTGTTCTTTTCAATAGGACTGCTGGAAAGTCAAAGTCAGACAAGTTAAAATGTAGTTAAAATTAGTTTCTGTTTTTGTAATGTAAGGCATTTCTAATGTAAGATTATAATAATCAGTGCCTGTTTGGTTGTATATCAGAGCAAACAAACCAAAAGGCCAGTATTTCCATTATGCAATATGTGTTGTAGATAACCGCACTGAACTAAAGGGCAAAATGTGTATGTTCAAAGTAACTAAAAAGGCGTCTGTTAAATATAAGGTGTAAATGCTTGCTGTTATCCAGTCAAAGCCGCATAAATATTAGTTAACTGTTTGTTATGTGCAACTGTAGTATGAAATATGGGCTTACATCCAACACAAATTCATAGCTGCCTGATTTTTAGATCATGGAAAACACAGAAAAGCTTGTTTGGCTTCTTTTCACATAAGAGTATGTACTAGACAGTAAGCACAAGGAATTTCTTTTTTGCCTTGTGTGAACATGAGCACTTGTGTCTCGGTTAAGGAATTTACCCATCATAATTATTATGTGTTCTCGTTGACATTCACAGTCTTTCCTCATAGAAACTCTTTCCTGTTCAGTTTTGTGAATTATTAATGGCCTGCATGTTTAGGGCAAAGAAAGTGGCTGAGCTGGAGAAGCGCTTTTCTGGCCTCTATCTCGAACCAGAACAGGCGGTTTTGTCAGAGCAGGAGGTCCAGCAGAAGAGAACGGGGGAGGAGCTTAAGGTGCTCCCCATCTTGACTTTTGTTTTAAACAAATGAAGAGGCAAATGGTTTGGGTCGGTCTTGACCTGGAGGCTTGTTCTTTGTCAGAAACTGGAGTTGGAGGAGAGGCGTAAGACTGAGGAGGAGCTGAGGAGGCTGGAGCAGGAGAGAAAACAACAGATCTACATTACCCTGAAGGAGGTACAGGGCAGTAAACAAACTCGTGAGGAAGAGGACAAGGAGTGGCACAAGACATGTAAAGAAAACTACAACCATACAGACTACACCTTTAATCAGAATCAGAATATGAAAGAGATTTATTGCCAAGTATGCTTGCACATATTGTACAAGGAGTTTGTTTTAGTGTCGCTTCCAGTACACAGGCAACAACACACAGACAATAAAAATAAGATGAGAATGAAAATACACATATGTAAATATAAATAAATATGAATTATTAATTAAATATATTAAATTAATTCAATCAATTATTAAGATCTTAAGAACTAGATCTTAAATCAGTATTTATGAGAAATAGAGTGAATCTTGCAAAAACATGTTATTAAGGCAGAAATCTACATATTACCCCAACTTTATATTAATAAGAAGAAAATTAAGCTTATTACTATTAAAATTCAGTTATTAATAGTCAGAATTGGACCATAAAATAAAGTGTGACCTATTATTGTTTTTCTGCGCTACAGTAATGAGAATCTACTGAAAATCATCACTGAGAATATTGAGAATTACACAAAAAACAATAACTTGTTATTTGGAGAGGAGCTGACACATGAGAGTTCTTGTCTGAGAAAGGGTGTTTTGTTCTCTGTGACTCTGTGTTTGTGCTGTTATTTTATCAGTCATGCATAAATAATAGGCATAACCGGTGTGATTTTGCATATGTGGCTCCAGTGCAGAAGTCAAAAGCTGCAGACATGCGCAGACAATCCCTGGCCAAGCAGACTATTGAGGACCACCGCAGGCGCTCAGTTAAAGCTCTGGAAAGAGGACGTGTAGCAGCCATGACTAAGGCCTTTGGCAGCACAAATCCAAACCCTCCACCCAAACCCAAACCCAGAAACACCACAAACAACAACAGTGCTATCAACCGGTGAGTCACGTGAAACGCTGCACACATTCATTTGTGCAGCTGTAACTGAATAATGAAGAAGGGATGATACAAAAGTGCTGGTGGTTTGAAAGATCGTTATCATCAGTCATAATGACCAAGTTTACATGCACATCATTTGGTCAAAAAATTGTTACATTTACTTTGAAAAAGTTATTGATTCCTCATGAACTGTAAACTGCTTCTTCCTTTTCTTCTACTGCTTCTTCTGTTCTCTTGTGGAAAAACTGGAAAGGCTTGCTTTAGACAATTATTTGAGTTCTTTTGTTATAATTGTGTAATTATGAAAGTAACTGAACCTTATTCATGCTCATTCATGTACTGGATAACAGCACGCTGAAGGTGCGATCAAAGGCCAAATGTAGGTCATAGGATTCTTATGGTGCTGTCACCCATGTTTATATTGACTGATGTTCATGCTTGTATGGTAACATTCTTCTCACTTCAGAAATGCTTTCCATTTCATTTGGACAAGCAAATATAATTGAAAAGTGGATATTGTGAATAAAGTGTCTAAATTACATAGAATTAGATTACATCAGTATTATTATTTAGATTTTTAGATTTTAACTACAACAACAAAAAAAATTGACTTAAGTTCATGTGGATGTAAACACAATTAAACCAGTATTGATTATGCAGTATTGAGTATATTTGAATAGGGGAATGAGCAGAGACATGTCGATAAGACACCATCATTTGGGGTCTGTAAGAGTTTTTAAAAATGTTACCAAGTTGCATATTTTGAAATACATTTTTGAGATTTGTTTGATTAACAAAATGTTCAAAAGAATAACATTTATTTGAAACAGGAATCTTTTGTAACATTATACATTGTTTTACTGTCACTTTTAATTAATTTAATGTGTCTTTTGTGAAAAAAAGAATTAATTTCTTAATTCTTAATTAATTAATCAATCTTAGATGTAATGGCAAATGTTTTGTTTTATTTTTATTTTTTTTATTATTATTATTATTTGAGTGGAATATAAATTATAGAGCTTGATTTATTGTGGAAAGAATGCAGATAAATATTAATTATTCAGGTTTGCTCTAAATGCTGGTCAGTCTGCTTTTTTTAACAAAAATATGCATGCAACTCAAATACTGATCTTGATGTGAAAATATTGATTACAGTGTGATGTAAACTAGTGTACGTTGATCTTTTTTTCACTCACCACTGCGTTCAATATACATATAATCTATATAACACAATCTATTAATTAGTAATCAGGAAGTTATGTGAGACTTTGACTCTGGGAAAACTGGAATGTTGTCTTTCTCTTTAGCTATTTATAGTGGTATATTGATCATAGCAGTATGTCACATCCTTTCATTCAGTTGTCATATTCATCTCAGGAATGTCATACTGCAGACTGTTTGTGCAGTTACGTGTTTTCCCCTCATCATCTATTGTGCAAATGTGTTGCCAGTAGTTGATAAATGTTTTCCTGTTATAAACATTAAAAGATGTTTAACAGGCCAAATATGAACTATGTGAAGGACCATGTTAAATATCCTTTCACAAAGCTTCAGTTCCGGGGTTGTGATGTATGGATTTTAATAAACAGGCCTATATGGGAGTAATTGCATGTTATGCTGTGATTGACAGGAAGGGGTGCATGAGGCGCTCAGTGTCAGCATCTAGTCAAGAACATATTATTCGCTGGTTCAAGGAGGAACAGCTGCCGCTCAGAGCCGGATTCCAGCGTGACCAGAGCCGGATCGCACCCTGGTTTCACGGTGAGAAAAACACAGACTATAATCCTTCATTTAACTTCTAAATCTACACCTTATCTTATAGAGCATTTGGATTGGACAGTTTTCTGATTGGACACTGTTTGGGTCACTGCTTAGACTCTTTTTGACTGTCTAGGACTGTCCCAACACTTGCTTTACTAATATCTGTCAAATACCAGCAACTTTTTTCCAAAATAAATAAAACAAATCTGTCAGAAATGTTGTAACTGTTACTGTCTACTGCCTAATGGATAGGGAGTTGGACTTGTAACCCAAAGGTCGCAGGCTCGAGTCCCAGGTCAGGCAGGGATTGTGGGTGGGGGGAGTGAATAACCAGAGCTCTCTCCACTTTCAATACCACGACTGAGGTGAGACCCTTCTAAGATCTAAGACAGATTCTTAAATTTGTAATCCTACAATCCCCCATTTTGAGAGTTCTAATAACTGTATAACACATTATACAAATACAAATTTAAACCTCCATAAGTCCATTCTATAGCTTATTAACATAAGCCCCATCTTGCTGTCATGTAACTCCAGAGCTCGCGCCTCATAGGCGCCCTCCAGACACTGTCCCCCCTTCCAGCCTCCAGGGCGCCCACCCTCCCTACCTCCCCTGTTGTTGTTCTTGTTGTTATTTGTTATGGCGTGAGGACGCGCCTTCTGGAAGGGGGGCATAATGTCACAATCTCTGTGTGTTGTGTCTTGGTTTTTCCCCACGTGTCCGCCTTTACCCTTATTTGGTTGTTCCTGTCCTTAATGTGATCATTGTGTTAATTTGTTCCCAGCCGTGTTCCCCAGGTGTCTTGAGTTCTCCCCTCTTCATATCTTGTATGTAAAGTGTTTTTCCCAATGTTCTCTGTCCAGTCTACTCGTTATATGGTTTCTACTGATGTCTGATGTGAGCCTTGTGAATAAAGGAGAGTTATTGTTTGGCAATTCCTGCGTTCTATTGCTTCCTGGGTGAAACCTTGACAGTTACTGTGGTTACCACTGTTGAAGAGTAGCTAGTTACCTGTAGCATGTAATTACAAAATACATGTAACTGTAATCTTTTACAGTTACTGAGAAAAACCGTGTAATAGCTTGTAAAGATTCAATTCTTTCCCAAATTGCATTGACTGATCTAAAATGAGACAGCAATGTTTCAAGAGCTTAGGACACAGGATAGGACACATGCTCATTAGATGTTTTATTTAACTGTTATTTTTTATGATGTTATTATTTAGCTGTTTTATTTCCTATTTGGATTTATGCAAATGTTTTATTTTTCTAAGATACCTTAACCTTAACAGTTGAAAACATTCATTAGATATTGAGAAAAGTAATCGAAAAGTAATCAACTGTAATCAGTTACATTATTTTAATAAAGTAATTGAAATAGTTACTTTTAGCTACTTATTACATTTTAAACTGGGTAACCTAATTTGTAACCGTTTACATTTCCAAAGCAACATTCCCAACACTGGTGGTTACTCTGTAAACATCTGCATTCATACAGCACACACACTGAGTGTCAGAATGCTGCTGGATTTCTAGTCACACACATAATCTCATGTTCCCTGCAGGTATAATATCCCGTGATCAGGCCGAGGCACTGCTGGCCGAGGGCGAGCCCGGGTTCTTCCTGGTGCGTGTCAGTGAGAGGATCTTTGGATATGTGCTTTCCTACCGATCCAGGGAGGGAACTAAGCACCTACTGATTGATGCTTCAGAGAACTGCTACATGCTGCTGGGAGACCAGATCAGATTCAGCTCGCTCAGTGAACTGGTGGAGTATCATGAGGTAAATGTTCTATACAACATGCACTGGCATGGGGAAACAACATGGAAACAAACTGTTTCTGGATTTTATTTCTTTAGGTGCACTAATAAAAAAACACATTTAAGTATAACCTTTAGTAGTAGATCTTGGCAAACAGGACAGCTCTAAAATGCACACTTTTCCCGTTTTAATATTTTTTCCCTTTACAAATTATATTAGCATCATAAATGAAAAGTCTTTTATTTTGCTTTAATGACAGCAGCACTCAAAATGGCCTGGTTGGGTAGTAATAGACTCATTTCTTAAATTTACTTGTAATTTTACTACATAACATAATATAGTAGTTATGCAGTCCTATAACATTATTGCATAAACTAAATATGATTTAAAATTGTGCTAATAATTAATGTTCAGAAAATAAAATATTTATGAATTATTATCATTAAAAAACGTGTGGCCAGATTTACATAAAAAATACACCATAAATAAATACCCAAGTCTCTTCACACATTTTATGTTTTTACATTTATAAACTGATTGTTGCTTCGATTTTCACGTCTCCACTAGTTATGTTCAAATCTGACTTACCATGTCATGTTACATTAAAAGGTTTATAGATTATATTATAGGTATTTTAGAGAATAAAATATAGGAACATTGGATGAATGTAATGCATTTGCAGTGAATCCATAAATTATGTTCATTACGTATTGTATGTGGAATAGTAGGAGATGCTCTTATGACCCACAGAAATCTGTTACAAACATGAATGTGACCCGGGAACACAAAACCAGTCATAAGGTCCCATTTTTTAAAAACTGAGTTGTATCTGAGATACTCTGAAAGCAGAATAAAAAAGCTTTCCAGTGATGTATGGTTTGTAAGGATAGGACAATATTTGGCTGAGAATCTGGAATCTGAGCGTGCAAAAAAATGCATTGAGAAAATAACCTTTAAAGTAATTATTAGCAATGCATATTACTAATCAGAAATTAAGTTATGATATATTTACAGTAGGAAATGTACAAAATATCCTAATGGAACATTATCTTAATATCTTAATATTTAAATCAATCATTTAGACCCACACAATGTATTTTTGGTTATTGCTACAAATATACCCGTGCTACTTATAGTAAACATGGCAATGATGAGCACAGAAAGCATGAGTTTGGAGCCTCACGTCTGTAAACAGGAAATGTCAGCATGCATGCCAGTCAAAGGCGGAGAGTGAACCGACCTGCAGAGTAAAGTCATTACATTTCAATAGACTGGGGTCATGCTGAGCACATTCCACACACACAACACAAAAGAAAGAAACTCACATTCCTGTACCATACAACAGTCACAACCAACACAAATCACTGCACAACTATTAATGTATAGGGCCTACTAAAAATGCAGACATATATTAGTACAGTGATATTTACTGCTGCACAAATAATTTTGATTTTTGGGGTCTTCAGTCAAATGAAGACTGAAGTAGATTCAGGTCACCTCATTGTAACCGGATTTTTGAAAATGCTTATTATTGTGTTCAAACTGTTTAACAGAAGTTACTCCCATAGTTCAGGCAAAGCGTCATGGGGCATAGAAAAAAGTATGTATGTAATTATACCAGTCATTTCACGGCAAGTTGGTTTTAACGTTGGATTGAGATGGTTGGGTATGTGTGTGTGAATGTGCTCTACTGCCCCCATCTCTGAAATCAGCCATGTTATGTAACTATATTCTCTGGCCCCAGGTGGAGCCGCTGAGCTCGTCTGGAGTGGAGGAGTATCTGCGGAGTGCGTGTGGACAGAGCGTGGCCACAGCCGATTACATAGATCTCTTCACCTGAACACAACAAACACATGAGCAGAAAACCTGAGCCTTCACACTGTCATCAGCTCTTCAAACACAACATTAATAACCACTGCCAGTCAGCAGATCTGTTCATAGGCATCGTCGCACTTCATAAGCACCCTTCTGAATTTAAGTGTTGAATTTATCTAAAGTTTAAATCAAACATCATCGGCAATTTTCCATTCCAAAACATGAGACTGTTCCTTTGTGTAACAGAGCAGATGAAACTCAAAAAACATGAAGTGAAACTGAAAAGTCTATTTTTATAAGATAGTACTTTTTTCATTTCAGAAACTGACGTGACAATCTTTTTATTCTATATTTTAACTAGCTGGTCAGTTTAACACAAACCAACTGTCATAGATGTTACCAGAAATTACAAAGTGTGAAAGTGATGTACAAAGCAAATATTCCAAGTGTTTATTCTTTTTAATTACAATATGTTTGAAACCATGTAGTTTTGTTCTTCTGACACTGTATAATAAAAGTGCTTGGCTGTGATATGAAAACATGCACTCATATGGTTGACTGACATTTTCCTTAAAAACATTCAGCACTTTAAGGAATGGAAACTGTTATAAAAAAAAAAAAAACTGTTGACAGCACCATACAACACCAATTTTTATAGCTTTTAACTGAGTTAGGTTCAATTTGCACTTCATTATTATCTAATACAGAGAGGTCACAATTTAATTTTAATTACATTTTTTGAAAATACACAAGAGAGAAACTTACATAAATGTACATTTACAAACAGTTCAAAGTGACTTAAACTTTGGAATCTCACAAAAGTGTGCAAATTAAGCTTCCCTTATTGATGTGCACATATTTTATAAAGTGACTTGAACTCACACAGAACGCATCAGTACACTCAGATTCAGTCTTCCAAAACATTTTGCTCAAAACAAACCTAGAGACTTCGGTTTCCCTTAATGTATCCATTAATTACAGTATGCAGGTTTCATTTCACAACATTTATACAACACTTTCTCAGTATGGACCGGGTGTGGAAGACGTTAAGGTTGCATTTATGTTGCACACTGACTTTATCTGTATCTGCTTTCTTTAGCAGGATTCAAATTTTTTGAGAACTTAATTTTGAATGTGAATAATTTAAAAGTGATGTTAAGCAGAATTCAATGGTACAGTTCAAGTAATAAAAAAAATGCTCTTTTTATGTAACAAGTGTCTTCACTGCATTCAACTAACTGTGAGGAAGCAAACCTTGATGTAAGATGATGATTAGTGATTCTGAAGAAAATACATTTTAAAACAATTAAATTATTGAATTCCTGCAGAAATAGGTTTTTTTAGCTATTAAGATATTAAAAGCAATTTGATAAATGCATAGCTTTAATTAGTCCCTTTTAAAATGTCAAAAATAAGACGTTTTGTGCCTTTAAGTGAGTTTTTGTAATGAAATCCATGGGTACTTGATAAGTACTGTTTGTACTTCCAGTCCTATGACTTCATTCCTGTGAGAACTACCCAAGGAACCGTTCCCAACTCGCCAAGTTCCTCTTCCATCAGGTAAACGCAGACGATGTTAGGTTGAATTAAGGCACAGCATGCTACTAGAAGAACTGGCCAAACAGATTGGCCACCCCAAGCAGAATGAGGAAGCCATGGAAGACAGCGGAGGGCCAGCGTAACTCGCCTCTGCGGTTCAATGAAATCATGTGGATCAGAGAGGGAAGCACAAACACCAGAGCCAAGCCACATATGGCCCCCGAATACCTAAGAGGAAACAAATATTTAAGGTAAAACTTTAGAATAGGTAACACTTGTTAACTATTAACTACTTCCCCTCAATAAATTCTTAATTTGCTGTTTAGAAATAGTTAGTAAGGTAGTTCAGTTTAGGTATTGGGTAGGATTAGGGATGTAGAGTAAGGTGATGTAGAAAAAGGCAATAATATGTGCTTAATTAGCACTAATAAATGGCTAATATTGTAGTAATATGAATGCTAATAAGCAAATAACAGGTGTAACTGTAAAATAAAGTGTTACCACATTTACAAAGCACCTTACAAAGTCCCCTTCATTTGTGTAGCACTTTATACAATACAGACTGTGTCAAAGCAGCTCCACAGAGATAAACTGGAAAAAACTGAATCTGAAAATTCATCTATATAGACAGTAGCATCATTATTGAAGTCTGGCAGAGAAAGAGTTCAACTAAGTTCCTGTTTTAAAAAAGGAAGCAGGAAACGGTCTCTTACCTGATGATGGAGCCGATGTTGGGGTAAAACCTGGCCATTAGGACTCCAGCTCCCACAACAAGGAGGTTCAGAATGAACACGTGAATGAAACTAGGAACGGAAAGACAAGGCATCAATAATGTCAATACATTTTACACAAACAAACCTTTGAGATCATTCTTTAATATACAGGGCAAGTCAGTGTTCTGCTCATACTATATGATTTACAAGCATTGTTTCAAACTCCAATGCATATCAATCTGAGAAATGATTTGAGTATAAAGCATTTTCATAGGGATCATAGCAATATTGGATTTTGCAGATATCAGACACCGTTGTTGTTGTTGTTTTTTTTTGGTAACACTTTACAATATGGTGTCATTTGTAAACATTAGTTAATATATTAACTAACATGAACAATGAAGAACACATATTACAGCATTTATTCAACTTTGTTAATGTTGGTTAATGAAAATACAGTCGTTCAGTGTAAAGTTAATGTCAATTTACAGTGCATTAACAAGCACAACTTGTGATTATAATAATGCATTAGCAAATGCTCAAATTAACATTAACTTAGAGTAATAAATGTCGTAGAAATATTGTTCAATCTTAGTTCATGTTAACTCATGTAGTAAACTAATGAACCTTACGGTAAAGTGTTACCATTTTTATCTGAATATACTACATTTAATTAAAAACGTCTCTGTATTTATTTATTTTTTTTACTTTATTTATTAGATTGTCTTCAATTATATTAAAAACTTACAACACATACATAAAGCCATATTCACTCACATATAATTGTCCAACAAACAATTACACAACAGATAACAAAAAAAACAACAGATATGCAAATATTTTTCAGATTTTTTTCTTCACTCATTTTGACCGATTATTTTTGTGTGGAAACAACATGTCTCTCCTCTGTGGAAATTTTAAATATGATTACTTTTAAATAATAATGAAGTTCTTTAATCGATCTAGCTCAATTCCTGCATTTTTTTTTGCATCCCTAAAAAAACATTTTGACTATATGAGGCTGTGGCTTAATGCATCATTTTTGAGGAAGGGACACACAGAAAGAGAAGTGCCATGTACAGTTACTGCCCACAATATGAGAAGCTATATACAGGAAGACTGATGCATCAAAAGCTTTAGAGAAAATGTAGGAGTCTCCACTGAAAATATGTGCCAATATGCATAATTTGAATACATTTTAAATATTCCACAAATATAAGTAGTTTAAATGGTTAACACACTCAATATGAAGATGCATAGTGTACAGTGTCAGACTGAATCTTAAACATGCCTTTCATTAGCACGTCAAAGCATTTTAAATGAATAACTACGAAAAAAGCACCTTCTAAAAAGAACAAGGCCACTTATTCTTAAATTAATAATATAATTTTCCTCTTTTGTTCCATAATGTGCACAGCACATCTCAAAAATGTGCTTTAGTGTTTCATTCTTTAAGGAACAAAAACATGGGTGCGGTGATAATTTTCTCTCAGCACTTTGTTAAAATGTGCTTTTCTATTCAAAAGTGGTGACAATATTCAATCTCCTGTATTTCATCTCAAACAAACAGTCAGTCATTACAGCCAAAAAGACTCAAAGATTCAGTTGTCAATTGTTTCAGTGAATGTGTCATAAAGCTATAGAGATGGCAGAAGCAAAACACTGAATCCTTTTGCAAAAGAGTTTATTGAACCGATTTGCTCTTTTAAAACAAATGATACTCTACTCGCTGAGGACATCTGCTGGTTAAAGCCATGTCAATGCAGTAAGAATAAAGCCAAAATATTCCACAAAAATATTTTAATTGTAATCTACAAAGTTTATTCTACAATCAGTAAATACCATTTAATATTTAATTTTTTGTAAGTACTACAAACATGTTTGTAATACTTTTACAACCAGAAATTAAAATTATAGTCAAATGATAAAACATTTCTTTAAAAAAAAACAAACAAAAAAAAAACAAACATACTATTCATACTGGTTTAAGGTTTCAGCTGAGATAAACTCCCTCAACATTAAATTGCTGACATTTGAAAATAACAGTATGACATAACTAAGCCTTGGTTGCAAAAAAAAAGAAAAATGAATTTGGAAACAGGCACTGTTAATGCCTGCTAATTTTTATATCACTAGCTGCACATTCATTGATCGTTATTATACACAACTTATATTATACACAACAATATTACTCACCCTGGATAATGGTCCCCAAAGACCTGCCCCATGAACTGCACACGCACCAGGTACCCCAGCAGAGGATACACTGTGGTCATCTGGAACAGAAGACAGGTCCTCGCCACAAACACCAGGACATCGCTGCTGGGGAAGTTATCCAAAAAGTTCTGTAATAAAAGAAGATATAATGTCAGTATAAATGAATGCAAACAGCTTATTTTAAAAATGTTGAAATTAGAGTTGCAGGAAATGCTCGTTCTTACTGGTTCAATGCAGTTTTTAGACAGTGGTGGAGATGGGAAAGCAGCAAAGATCAGCACGCCCACATAGAGGTATGTTAACCCCACCAGCAGGTATGCCAACGACAGATCCCGCACCTGCCAACAGTGCACAATCACTACTGAACCACAGCATCACTGGATCCATCGCAGACATTTACTATACTACTGTGAAATATACTTCATGATGATATGACAATAAAATCCATTATAATAAAAAATAAATAAATAAATATTCAGCAAGACTGCATTAAATTGATCAAAATTGACAGTAAAGACTTGCCAAAACATATCATGAAAATGTTCCCACAAAAACATTAAGCACTAGGTTACAACTTGATATAGTAATCAGAAAGGTTTCAGTGTATTAGAATGATTTCTGAAGGACACTGAAGACTGGAGTAAGGATGCCCGAAAATTTAACTTTGCCAGCACAGGAATAAATTCCATTTTTAAATGCATTTAAATAGAAAAAAGAAAAAGAAAAAGAAAAATTAATAACAATAATAATAATAATATTATTTAATCTTATTATATATTAATATTATTTAATCATCTTGATGAGCACAAAAGCCTGCTTTCAAACTTTTTTTTCCTTCTGATTTTTTTTCCTTCTGATGTGAAATGTGCTCTGTGTTTTTGAAAGGTTTTGCAAGAATTCATCCAACATAAATCTCACAAAATAAATATTTATGTCCATAGTTTCATGCTGGAACAAACAATTCCTATATTTGCTCAGTGACTGGACACGGTGTAGTGAATACTACCACACACACAGACAACACAAACACACAAAAGACATCACACACAACATTACATAGAAAAACGCTCATAGTTTGACTGACTGTCAGGTTTTTTCTGATCTTCCTGACAACTCACTCTTGACCACAATGACTCATCTCCATTTTCCCTTTGTACAAAGTACAGCACTATGTCTTTTTTGCAGCATTAGCCATTTTAGTTTCTCTGTAGCGGAGAAAAAAAACTTTTCTGCATCCGCAGCAGAAGTGTAATGCATATAAAATATGGAACTAATCCCACAAGGATAGAAATTGTTTTGAGTCAGTAATAATAAATACACTGATGTGGAAAGGCTGAGAGAACTCACATTGTTTTCCTGACGTCTGTTGTTCTTCATAAGCGTGATGATGCAGTTGTGAATAAAAAATGCTAGTGTGAGAACCCCACTCAGCTGAGGAAACATCGATCTGAACTCTAAATCAGAGATAATCCACAAGCACACATTACACAGTGCTAATTCACATGATCGTAAATCTCTTTCACATGATTTTGCACTGGAAATGGCCATTTAATCATCATTTAAAATGTCGTACAATTTATTCCATCAATTACTTGATTTTTTTTTCTTTTGCAAATGAGGTGAAAGCTAAAATGTTTTTTGTTTTATTTTACATTACAACACTTTACCTACACAACGCTGTAGAGGGGTTACAGTGTGGCCTGACATTTAGCTTGATAAAGTTCACTTATGTTATGTGAAAGGAAATTAATAAAGGACTCCAACTTCCTCTCAAAAATTAAAGATTCCCATACCTGGAACAAAAAACGCTGTTGAATCAAACCAGTGGAACTCCAGGTGAAAGCCCAATCGAATAGCTTTATATGTGACCAAAAAGATGAGATAAACCACTGACAAGGTGCCTGTGAAAACCAATGAAGGACCATGCAGGACCATGGTAGATGACACTTGTCAAAACACAAGCTGCATTAAAGCAAAAATATCACCACTCTAGCTGGGAGAATAAAGGCCTTACCAAGAAAGGTGAACCTGGCGAAAAACGAAGCTGAGCGGAAATTGAGCAGGGGCAGCAGCAGAACAATGAGGTAAAATGGGATGGTGTTGGTTTTACTCCACCAGCGATCAAAAACCTGTCCTGTGCTGTTGTCACTCGCGTAATACTGGAGCGTACAGCCCCCGTCTGGATCCACATTTGGATATGGACATATCACTGGTGACAGACCAGAGAAACACATTGTCAAAGTAAACTGAGCTGAACTGAAATGAAATAATGAACACTTTAATTGGTCAAGCACATAAAATGCAGCTTCAACAGCTAAATTAGCATGTCTGGGGGAAGAAAAAAAACTGATTCCAATTCTGGACCAGTATTGCAAAATGACATTTTATACAAATCAGTATATATATATTTTTAAACCAAATTTAACAGATTCTTCTTACACTTGAAGTTTTATTTTCATAAGCAGAATCATTACCAAGATACAGACAGATGCTTTGCAAGTTTAGTTCAAACAAAGCAGCATTTTATGAAAAAATTCAAACCATTGAGAACCATTGGGTATTATTGGGCTCTGAATGGTTCAAAGTATCATGAATTGCTCATGACTTCAGAGCAATTAGTTTTAACAAAAAAAAAAAAAAACCACAAAAAAAAAATAATATTATAATAATAATAATAATGATCTTTTTCACACTCCATGTGCCATCACATTCAGCTTCTAGTAGCAAATTTCTTCCTGTATTATTGTCAGTGTGCTGTAGCCAGTTTTGACAAGATAATTTAACTTTGCTAAACTTGACAATAAGTATAATCAGTATCAGTGTTGGGGAAAGTTACATTTAAAAGTAATGCATTGCAATATTGCATTACTCCCTAAAAAAGTAACTAATTACGTTACTTAGTTACTTTTTATGGAAAGTAATGCATTACGTTACTTTTGCGT
>JAUMHE010000223.1:75221-89520 GCA_032359235.1 Enteromius mattozi
GTGCTGTGAGTGATTGCGTGTTATCTCGAGATCAGACGAGTTATGCTCGTCTCCTGTCCTTGAAAATATAATTGGCTCGAATCGAGATTGCGATCTTTTAACGATTAATTCTGCAGCTCTACTTTAAAATAAGAGTATATATTAAGATGCATGTAACCACAATTATTAGCTCTGATTAGCTCGTAAAGCCTTTTCTCTTCTCAAAAGGCTCAACGCGACCGCAGACTTTGATGAACACTGCTGGCATCAACGACATCTGTGTCCGTGCCATTCATATCAATGACAGCATAATCTTGTACCTCCCTGCTCCCAAGTTCTATATCTTGTATCTACGATAAAACATGATTTTTGGGGAAAATGTTGTGTTAAACTTGGCTCACAACAGTATACGATAGCAGTAATACCAACTTTAACTATACAATGTTTAATAACTCAAAATATGCCGTTTTTTATTTCCTAAAAAATAAGGGTTTTGGAGATGCGAGGATTCCACCCGACAGCAACGAGATATATATAAACACTTACCAAAGCCTGAACTGCAGGATACAACAGGGCCCTGTAAAAGGATGAACAAATTAAGTTAGTAACATTACTCATTTGCGCTCAATGATATTCTATTTGGTTTAAATTTCATACAGTTCGAACTTGTAAAGTATTGGTTTTCAATCATGGTTCTGGAGCAAATCCAGTACACATTTTAAATGTCTCCCTTATCTGACATCCATTTTAGGTTCTGAAATCTGTACCTTACTAAGAAATTGCTAGTTTAGATATTTAGGTTTGATTTCTATCATAGAACGCTTACAAAATGTACCTGCTCTACCTACTACACTGCACAGCCGGCAAAACTTCCAAGTCATAGGAGTTTAGGAAACGACATAACTTGAATGCAGTGCAAGTCGCTTTGGATAAAAGCGCGTACCAAATGCAAACCGTAGAAACCTCTGCCAACTTCTGTCACTTTAACTCACTTCTCACAAACAACATACATGTATAAAAAACGCGACTATTTTTTTCTAATACCATTGAAGCAAGCAAAAAATAACATCTTCGTTTGAACCGTGAATTTCAAACCATAAGAGAATGAGTGTGCACGGCCTTTACCTGATCTTCTTCCCAGTCATCCATGACGAGCAGCAGCAACGAAGAGATTACGAACGTCAATTAACGTAAATATCTTCAGGATCTGTGCCAGAAAACACAATGTCGACAGTGAAAATTACGTCCTACATTAGAATAATTAAATCCACAAATTGAACAGAATTTAAACTATTTTAATCGGTCATTATAGTTTCTACACGAGGTTAAAACCCTTTCAAGCACCTCACGTTAGCCGTTAACGCCGTAATATATAACGTTAAGCAAACAAAGGCAGCAGATAGCGACGTTTCTGTTATTTTAGTAATCTAAACCCATTTAAATGCAAATAATTAAACCAAGGTAAGTATTAGCTAACACCAAAAACGGCTAACGTTAATTGGGCCGCAGGAAGTAAATGGCATCGTAGCAATTATCGCCTAAATATTTGACAATAAAGAGTAAACTTTCTCTTTAATCGTGTCTTTCGTTTGCATAACTAAAGATCGATTAAATAAATCGAATTAGTATAGATTATAAACATAAAAAGCATACGTTTAGCAGAGGTTGATCGCGGGGGGCACGTGAAGGAACCGCTAGCGAGAAACCCGGGCAGAAATGACGCACTTTTCCTGTGTGCGGGCGGGAAAATCTGCGTGATGTCCGATTCGCGATTTTGAACAGATTCTTTTCAATGAATCAGACAAATGATTCACCGATTCGTTTGAATCTTTTTTTCCTATGATTTGAAGTTACTGATCTGAATCGATAGGGCGAATTACTGAAGTCATGACTCTTTCGGTCATGTCTAAATCAAAACGAGCGAATAATGAGTGAACCGAATCCGACAAGCACACGTGGTGTTTAGTGAGGATTTAAGTAAAATAACATAGGCAGAAAAAATGTATAAGAAATAAATGAAATGCATATTTTTAAGAGAAGTTGATTATATTGTTGTTGTTGTTGTTATTTTCACCTTTCCAGATGTTATGTACATTGATTTTTTTAAAGCTGTAACGTTAACTAATCCGTAACTTTTTTGTGTTCATAATTTACACAATTTATATAATAAGTGAGTGCGTCATGAATCCATTATCCAAACTGTGTTTTTGGTTTATCCTGAATCACTACGGTACACGTAATATATTTATTTATCTTTAAATAAATTTTAGACTGGTTTTCGATACTATTGGGAACCGCTGCGGAGTAGCCCAGCACCTGCGTGACTCATCGTAGACAAAAACAAAGAGAAGTAGTTCCGGCTTCTGCAAGAGACACCGCCAGAGAGATAAGTTAGGGCTGCAGATTTAAAAGAATAGTTCACCGAAAATGATTTTAAAAACGACTGAGTAGCTCCCAAGAGCACCTGTGGTGTTTAATGAGGATTTTGTGTATTAAAATAACTAAAATAGAAAAAAGTATTACAAATTATGGAAATGCATATTTTTAAAGAGCAGTTGATTATGTTGTTGTTGTCACCATTAGATGAAAGTGTATAAAGTGAAAAGATGTGTGTTTGCAGTTACAGAAAAAAGAATAATTAGAAATGCCATTACTAAGGCATTTTAAATTGTAACTTCTGGCCAAAAAGACCAATCCATAATAATTCTTTCTAGTGAAAATATGTTAATCAATACGCCAAAAACATGTCACCACTTTTACTACAATGAAACATGGTTAATTTTTGTAAGGGGTAGAGGATTTGTATTTTAGCCAACAATAACAGTTTTATTATTACAAATGTAATCCTGATAGTATTCCCATTTTTTTTCAAATGTAACAGTAATCTGAATAGTTAGATTTTTATGGAAATGTAACGGATTACAGTTACTTGATTATTGTATCCTGGGTACATGTAATCCGTTGCTTCACAACCCTGCTTACACTATTTGTCAAAAAGATGATTTTTGACCCCATGTCACTTTGACTGACATGGCTCTACACCTCTCTGGCTGACAGGACAGTTTGTTTTATGGTATTGTTGTCATGGTCCTGTCAGTCCTGTGAGTTTCTTTATAGTGTTGATAGACAGAATCGTCACACTCCGATGTGTTTGGGTCTGAGAACATGGTAAGATGAATTCCTGGCCATGTGCTTTTCTCTGCTATGTTATTGTTGTGCTATAGGGGTAGATGTTGTTTGTTGGTTTTATTTTTGAGCTTTCAGTGAAACCCGTCTAACCCCGCACTCGAGTCCTTGACTGTCCCTGGCTTACACCCACACCTGTGACAGTTGTTCTTTTGTCCTTTATGTACTCACATCCCAGTGTTTGCTAAATAAGGTTTAGGATACGGTGGTTAAACACTAAAGATGTGTGTTGTGACTCCTGTGACTGTCTCTCCAAACGCTCCTCATACCCCTAGAAGAGTGATGTGCATTTCACCAACAAAAAGTCCTGTTTGATAAACATAGGATTAGTTTGCAAAGTTCTTGCATGAACATGCAAGATTGAGGTAAAACATGAATTTTTCAGTGTCTGCTAATCAGGTAGGGGAAAGTGTGTTTAATTTGAAACATTGAAACTTTATGCTGTGGATTTTAAAGAATGTTTTATGAGAAAATTTGTGTAGCTGCTGTTCCAACCGAGCAAAAAAAAAAAAAGATGTGTTCAGCCCAAGCAAAAGAATGTGCATTTGATCAGATGCAACTGAAGTACAAGGTTATGATATGCATTTTGTGACTGCTTGGCTAAAGAATGTCTTCATGACTGGACTTGTAACCCGAAGGTTGTGGGTTCGAGTCCCAGGTCCGGCAGGAATATCCAGCGCTCTCTCCACCTTCAATACCACGACTAAGGTGAGACCCTTGAGCAAGGCACCGATTCCCCAACTGCTCCCCGGGCGCCGGAGCATTGGCTGCCCACTGCTCCGGGTGTGTGTTCACTGCTGTGTGTGTGCACTTAGATGGGTTAAATGCAGAGCACAAATTCCAAGTATGGGTCACCAAAACTGGCCACAAGTCACTTCACTTTCACTTTTAATCTTAAACAGAGAGAGTGTGTCTGTAACCTGAACATTGTCAGAGTTTTGGAGCCAAATGCAAAACAGCTGTACCTAGCTCTATCTAGATGATGGCAACCCCTCAGAGGACCCCAGATGATCCCAACCCTCAAACAACATACAAAACTACCATATTGTGCTATAATCATTGCAGTAAATAGTGTTCACCATCTGTATGATTACATGGCTTTAACTAACTACATGTTTTTTACTGTACATTTCTGCCATTATGGAATTAAAGTAAAGTAAAGTATTGAATTACTTTAGTCATGAACCATGACATGACATTATGTTTTTGTTGTGGAGAGACCTTTACACACATCATCATATTTCTAAAGTATTCACAAGATGTTTAGGTCATTCAAGAGTGTGTACAGATAACAAGGGGCAAAATGCAGATAACGGTTTGTCTTTAAATCAGAAATTTCCTATGTCTGCACAATTTCTCTGACAGGAAAAGGGAATATATTTTGTGTTAAATTGGGATAACTATAAAGAGTGTCAACCAGTAAACTGGTATTCTTAAAGGAAAAGTTCACCCAAAAATGAAAATTCTGTTACAAATCTGTATGAATTTCTTTGTTCTGCCGAACACAAAGGAAGATATTTTGAAGAAAGTTTGAAACCATAGCAGGAATGGTTTGGCAGAAAAAAGAAATTCATACAGATTAGGAACTACTCAAGGTTGAGTAAATAATGACAGAATATTCATTTTTGAGTGAACTATTCCTTTAAGGTAGAAGTGCTAATACCTCATCACAGAGTAAATATGACACATAAGCTGTATTTCAGTTAATAAAATAAAATTAATTAATTAATTAATTAATTAATACAGTGTAGTATTTGTACAAGAGTAGTTAAACGAATTTATCTGTTGAAATCATTATTATCGTCTGTTGGTCCTTTTCATTGTGCCCCTGGCTCTTGACTTTTGTTAAAACATTTCCCTAAGACAGGGGTTCTTAACATTGGCCATCTAGGTCCACTTTCCTGCAGAGTTCAGCTCCAACCAGACACACCTGAACAAGCAGAATGTTACAGTCGGTTGAGTTTAATTCAAACTCTGCGAGGGCCAGCATGCTCTACAGCAGGGGTTACCAAATTCGGTCCTGAAGACATTGAGGTTGCTAATTGTATTTCTTTCTCTTTTTTTTCCCCTTAATACAAGACTTCAGAAGTTTAGCAGTCTAAGGTGATGAACAAATCACAGATTCTCGATTTTATTGCATTCTACAAAATGTCTCAATTGGAATTGGGGTTGTAAAACATTTTGCATGTAAAGTGGATCACTTTATGTATTTGGCAGTTGTCAGGAACATTAAGAAAACTACACAAGACAAAACAGTTCAATCCTACTGATGTTTATTTAATTTATTTCTTGGTGTCAGACCTGGAGTGTGAACACTTAAACACAGGAGAAACGACTGAAGCCAAAGCACAGTTTAGGGAATATTTATTTTCTTCTAATAAGTAACAATAATCAATTTTGACTGGGTTAACTATGTGCATACGTGTTTTTAAATATAATCTTAACTGAATTGTAGTGGTCTCATTTTGTGCTGACCACTGGCCTACTGACACTCCAAGCAATTTCATCTTGGTCAACCACCCTTAGTCTCGCAAAGACTGCAGCAGAAAGTCTGGACTCAGCAGCTTTCATTGGCCAAAGTCAATGTTTCTTCAATAACAAACTGGGGTGTAACCAATAAATCATTGATTTGAGGATCGTCTTCAGTTGTCAAGACTATGCCATAAACTTCACATACTTTTGAAATCCAGTTTATCCTAATAAGCAATCTGGTGAGAATTTTCATTTTTGGGTGAAATAATCCCTTTTAAGTCTTGTTTTTTTTCTGTTCACTGTCAAGTTTTGTTGCGTTTAAGCCAGCTGTTCTGTTCAGTTTCTATTTCCAGAGTTTGTGTAAATAAAACTAATTTGCTGCACTTAGATCCTCACCTCACCTTATTTACTACAATTTTGTGACAGAGAGTGGAGTTTTTTTTTTTTTAAATCTGTAACTCACCAGAGGATTTTTTTTTTTTGAGTCTATGTATTTCTTTGCAGTGTATAGTGTACACTGTGTCAAATACAGTGTATTTGAAACTTCTTCAGGTTGCATAATGTAGAATGTTGCATAATATTGCTAACCTGAATATTACATTTCCATGTGGTGTTTTTAACCTGGCACTCAGCAGAGTTTTATTTTACCTTATTTAACTGCAAGCATACTTTGAAAACAGCCGCTGATTGGAAAACACCTTCACCGTATCCCCGCCCTCGCGGTGACGTCACACCTGACGCCATGCAGCTTTTACTCGTGTTTTTTGATTTTTAAAGCTTGAACTTGAGTACACTCATGCAGCAGTCATACAGATGGATGTAATACATCCTTGGTGGAAAATCGCAGAGGCCTGCAGAGGAGCAGAATGAGATTATTTGTGTTTGTGCCCGTTAGCTGAAGGAGGATGATGATGATGATGATTTTTGCTGCTGGTGCTTTTAGCATGTAGGCTAATGTTAGCTCTACTCATTCAGTATTTCTGTGTGTGTGAACAGCTAACATAGCAGCCCACATCTCTCGACTTCACTTCCGTCTCTTTTTGAGCAGGTAAGAATATAAAGTCTTCGCTGTTGATCAGCTCTAGCATCACGCACGTGTTGTGTTTGTGCAGGAAGAGTCATTAGCTGCTAAAAGTGAGACATCAAACTGCACATGACTGACCTCCTGCCATTGACTTTTCCTGCATTGCTAATGCATTTGAACCGATAATAATTCTGTATGGCCTGTACATATGCTGTCAGACACAGGCTTTTAAATTACTGTGCTCATGTGACTTTGATCGAGCAGAAATGTAACAAAGTGAATCTTCGAAGCAGTCTAATGAAAGTTCGATAATATTCATTCTTTTACAATTAATTAACGTCAAGTAGATTATGGTGTTTTTTTGACTTTGGTGCTGTTACTTGATACTTATGTTATTTGTTTAGTGGTGTTTGAGGAATAAGGCATCATTTCCGTCTTCTATGTTGTGTATGTAATGTGTGTATATGATGTGATGTTTTTGTGTATGTGATGTTGTGTGTTTGTATGTTTTTTGTGTTGTATGTATGTGATTTGATATGTGTGTGTGCGCATGTAATTTGTTGTTGTGTTTGATGTGATGTGTGTGTGTGTGTGTGTGTGTATATTGTCAGACAGGTGCTGTCAGTGACAGATGTCCTAGGATTATGGCAGTGCTCTGTTTATGTTCTCAGGCATGGTTCTTCAGCATTTCCTTTGGGTAGAAATAGCATGACAAATAGCATGGATGATTTATTAATTCACATATATGTATTTATTTACTTATCTTTTTTTCAATATCAATGTTTTATTTATGTAAGGGTCAGTCTATCTCACGTGGTCCAAAAATTGTAAAGTTGATTGCTTTATCTTTTGACTTTTTTTGTTTTATAAAGTCTACGTGAAATCAAGATTGACTGACTATTTATTTTGTTAGCGCACATTGCTACTTTTGTTGTGAAGAATTCATCCATGCAAATCAAAAATTTATTTATTTTTTCTCCCCCTTCGTAATCTTTAATCCAAATCTGAAAATGGTCCTCTCCTCTAAAATGACAGGCCTTCTCTGACGAAGTCAGTTTGACTGCTTGGGCATAAGCATGACATGCTTAACCACACCCCTCCAAATCTCAGTTAATTTTTGAATGAAATGCCTCTTTTGCTAGATCCAATCAATTTGCAGTAGAAAAACAAGCGATCCCCTCTATTTTCCTCATTCAGTATTCTGTTTCTGTTAGAAGTACGTCACAATAGGGAAGTAAAATACTTGGTTCAACCACGTCAACACAGTAAACTTTGATTATAAACAGTGTTGAGAACTGACTAGTTACATGTAACAGAATTATGTATTGAAGTTCATAATAAATTTAATTGTAATTGGTTAAAGTTAATTGGTTAATGTTCCAGGAGTTTAGGACATAGACTTGGACAAATGCTTATTCCATAACTGTTTTATTTTTTATTTATTTTTTACAGCACAATGTTAGCAAAGGGGATTCATGTCTGTGATGGCAGCTTCCAGTCTGCTCCCCACCAGAGATAATCAATCTTAGCTGTAAATCAGGGAAATTAGAAAAAAACCTTCACTTAAAAAAAGTACTCTCAAACTGAAAATGTTCTGCACGTGTGCAATACTTAGCCTACCTGTAAACCACCTTAAAAAGATTTAGGAAAATCGAACCCTTGCCATAATAAAGTGACTCTAAGTGGAACTTGAGGCGATCTTGATCATTACATTTTGTTTGGGTGCTGGAAAGAAGGTCAGATATCTGCCTTATCTTATTGAGTTCATGTTGTACTGTTCACAATTGTCAGTGTTTATCTTAAGAGAAGTGCCATCTCTGTTGAAAATGAACACATAGCATGAAATAACCCAGTTCTGTCTTTTTTTCTTTTTTTCTTTTTTTTTTACTGTAACCCACTTCCACAGCTTTTAAGCTGTTTTGTTTTTTTTATTTTAAACTCTGATTTAAGAAAAAAAAGTGGATCATATATTTTTTCTTTTGTTGTTTTGCAGGACAATAGAATCTCTGAATTTGTAGTCATTTAGGGATTATTCTAACACATCTGAGAGGTGAGTCCATTAAACATTCAACAGAAGATTTCACAATTACAAATGTTGTGTGCCAAAGCAATCACATGGTGCAACTAAAAAAGTTACAGCCCAACCAATTGGTTGTTTAAAAAAATGCTTTCAACAGAAAATTTTATTATCGAGAGGACCAGACCCACATGATTGGGTGCCAAGGTCAATAAGCCTCTCAAAGGGATAGAAAATTGTCATCTTTTATGAAACACAACAGAGCTATTTTAATAGCTAAATATACTACATAGCTAAAAGTATGTAAAAAATATGAAAAATTTTGCTTTTCCATGACAGGAATAAATTTCATTTTAAGATATATTATTGTATAAATCAGTTATTCTAAATTATAAGAATGTTTGACATTACTGTGTGTTTGATCTAATAAAAGCAGGCTGGGTGAGCATAAGATAACAGTAGAAACTGCCCCTAAGTCAGCTGTTATTTGTGCTGTGTTGAAGAGAGAGGCAGTAAAGATGAGCGGCTGTGAGGAGAAGGAAGAGGCCTGTGAGGCTGGATGTTACCAGCTCTAACCTTCATATGAACCTCTGCTGAGTGACTGACAGCTGTCTGGGGTCAACATGTCTGTGCACGAGGACTTAGATCACCCGCGCTTCTTCGTGGGAGCTGATGATGGCGAGGGAGATGACCTGCTGGATCCAGGCAGAGTGCTCGGCTATGACTGCCTGTACGAAAACGTGGAAGAGGAGGATGAAGACAGAGATGATGCAGAATATGATTCGGTATGGCTGTATTGGACTCGTATTGAATTCTTATTGGCTGTTTGGGTTCTTGGCCCACAGTACAATTAAAATGCCCCCTATTGTGGGTAATTCAAGGTTCACATTTTGGTTGAAAACGACTCCTTTTACAGAGTCAGAGTTTTTTTTTTTTTATATACACAATAACTTAATACACTTTAAACATTCAACCAGATAACATTAAACCAGATCAATTAATTCTAGAGTAATCCTGTAATTTGCGTTTCTAAAACAAATGTCACCACGATTCTACAAAATGCAAAATAGTCTGTGATTAAAAGAAATTCTTACAGACCTTGACTTGCTAATTATAAAGAAATTTGGTCCCAACAATGAAAGGGTTATAAAACTCTCCTCAGGAAGAAAATCCAAAAATGTGACAATATAATGGTTGTCCTCAAGCAGATGTGTATAAAATGTGGCAAATGTATAAAAATAAAAAAATAAAGGTTAACCAAGCATCAGGACATAAAACATCAAATTTGTGCAACTAAAGATTAACTGGATAGAAAGTCAATATGCTTAATTCACAGAAATTGTATTCATATGTTAGTAAATTCTCAGTAATTTGCATGTAAAATGCAAAGTGAGGGATGTTTTTATTTTGATTTATTTTTTTTTACAAATATCCAAATTGTAGCTATGACGCAACAGTTTTTTAGTGGCTAAACATTTTAGCTTCTTGAAGTGTAACTCAAAGGAATTTAATAATTTTAATTTGAGATGTATGCTGTTATATGCAGCCTCCTGAGAGACAGATCGTGGTGGGTATCTGTGCCATGTCTAAGAAGTCAAAGTCCAAACCTATGAAGGAGATCCTGGAGAGACTTTGTTTGTTCAAATACATCACGGTGGTTACGTTTGAAGAGGAAGTCATTCTGAATGAGCAGGTGGAAAACTGGCCACTCTGTGATTGTCTTATCTCTTTCCATTCCAAAGGTTTGTAGCATCCTGTCTGTGTTTATTGTAATAGATTACCAAAAAATAAGGTTTTTGCTTTATATTTTGTTGAATAAGTCACACCTGTCTATAAGATGCACCCATTCAAAATTACATTGTTGAGAGGAAAAAGTCAGTGGAAAAGTTGAGAGAAAAAGAGCATCAGTGCTTAAGTCACATTTAAGTCACATTTCATGCATAGAAAATAAACAGAAATAAATTAAGCATGTTTTTATTCCCTTCACTCCACAAATGCTCATTTTTAATTTAACGCTATTCAGGACAGAACAGGAATGGAAAATATATTGTGTAAACATAGTATAAAGAACAATTATTAGGTCAAGCCTAAACAAATTTCTGTGAAATTTGAAACTTAACCACGTTTCAGTGAAACTGAAACTTCTGCTGTTAGGGGAAATGTACTATAGTACATATGAACTTGGGCCTTCCTCAATGTACATGCTTTTAAGTATGTTTTCTGAGGTTGGAGGAGATAATTGTAGTAGCACATTTCAGATGATATAAATGTTTTGGGCTTATTCTGAAAAATATGGTTTACTTCCAAGTAAAATGTATATAAAATGGTTTAAATAACAGATTATGGTTAATGATTTTCATTTGTGCCCATATATGCAAAACATTACAAATTACGTTAAGTTTGTGTAGAATGTGAATCAGGCTCATTTATATCATGGTCTGAATACTCTGTTCTGATTGGCTGAACAATGTGTGTTTAAAAAGTTTGAATGCACAGGTAGCTCCAGTCAGTTACTGTATTGACGACAAGAGCAGAAATGTACATTCCCTCGTGAAATGAACCTGTTTTTGTGAATTTATGGTCATTTATTTATTGCCTGTTTTTAAAGGATTCCCACTAGATAAAGCTGTGGCTTACAAGAAGCTGAGGAATCCATTTGTCATCAATGATCTGGATCTTCAGTATTTTATTCAGGACAGGTAAGCTTCATTTCCAAAGTGAATTGCATTGTTTATTGACCAAACATCAGAAGATAATGCCAGCTATACTTCATGCTTTTAAAACAGGAAAAACTTTGCTCATTATGTATATTAGATAAGTAGATGGGTTTTCCCAGGTTGAGATTGTGTTTTTTGTGGAGGAAACTATATGTTACTTATTGTTATGCTACAATTGCCAAATGGGTTAAATTGTCGCCTCCACGTTTGTTGTTCACAAGCAGTCGCAAGACACCAAAAAGTTGCTGTTGTTATAATGGTAATCATCCATTAAGGGGTAATATTTGCTCCTAGAATTGATTTTATTTATTTATTTTTTTTTAGAATTTCCTCATTATTAATTGTATTTTTATTGTTTTTCTGATGAAAACTTGTTTTAATTAATAGAATGAATATACACACACACACACACAGGCAAAAGAGAACCATTGCGTTCTACAAATGAAAAAATTAGGTATGTCTTGGTTATCATGAAAAACAAAATAGATATTCAAACTCAACTGAGCAGTGAGCAAAGAATGTTCCCCATTTCTGAAGCAGTCAGTGCCTGTGGCCTGTGGCCTGGTGCTTACACCTAAATCACAGCTGTGCTTATATTCAGAACAGCAGCACTCTTGCTTGTTGATGGCAAATTTTCCAGTACTGTAAAGTACATGGAACGAAGAGTTTACCACTGCCCCAAAGCAGTTATTAGATGGAAAGTTTTGCCACGTGAGAGAGGTATTGCTGTGATACTGTTTACTCTTCTGTTGACGCTTGCAGCAGCTAGCTAATGTTTTAACTGCTTGAATGTTTGCATTTTAACTGGGGTCAACACAGCAACCTACAGTACATGCAAACATTTGCCCATGAAGAAGTCATCACTGCAACAGAAGTGATTTTTGAAAGAGATAAATGTATTTATTTGATTTGTTTTAGATACCATTGAAACTTCAACTTTTTTTTTTTCTGTGAAGTCAAAAGTGAGATGATGATGCAGCACACAGTAAATCAATCAGATACTGATTCAGTATCATTATCAACTTGTTTGTTTAGTTACACAAATACTTTAATTCGCATCACTGCATCCTCATGTCTACAGCAGAACAGCAGCAGTTCTGATATTTTAAATGATGGCACTCTTATCTGATTATTGCCATTTAAATCAACATTTACTCATCCTAATTCAATTCCAAACACATCACTTTCAGTCCCCTTCATGACAAAAATGAAGATGTTTCTTGATGAAATCTGAGATATTTCTGTCTCTTTAATGAACATACACAGAGAACGAATGCTCTGATGTGCTTGCTTGATGCACAAAAACCTTTTTTTTGTTTTTGGGAGAGTGAGTGATAGATGGGACTTTTTTTTTTGTTTTTGTTTAATCACTTGTTAAGTAATGCTGTCAAATATGTAGACAGAATGATGGAAGATTAAAGAGGCTTTTTAAGCACAGTTTAAACATTAGTTTTCTTGAAGCCCGTTTAAATAACTTGCTGTGTAAAAACTGATGTTTTTTTTGTTTTTTTTTTGTTTTTTTTTTTCAATTTACCTTTTATCCTTCAAAATCCTAATCCTTATGCAATATTTTCATTTTTAGGCGAGAGGTGTATCAGATACTGAAGGCTGAGGGAATACAGCTTCCCCGCTTTGCGGTTCTGAACCGAGATCCTGCCAGACCAGAAGGTTTGTTTGCTCCCTCAAATCTCACACTGACCTAGTTCACATACTACATAAAATAAGCCTGTGTCGCCAGTGAACAGTTTATATCATCTGCGTCACAGTGATGTGTTCTTAGCTAGTTGATACTTAAAAATTAGGGAAAAATTAAGCCTACAGTATGAGAAGTTATAAGTCACAGGTTCACTATGTAGTTTAATGGATTTGTTGAGAGCATTGTTGTACTTTTCAACTGAATTCACATCAAATCTTAATCTAATCAAATAAAGACCCTGTGAATTCATTTTCTTTCTGCCTGTCTTCCTTGTTATAGAGCAGTGTTCACTTGAGTAGCTTGTGTACTTCTTGTTGTGTACGGTGAATTTCATTGGCTGATTTCACTGTCGATCTGTCAGCGAGAACCTGACCATGTGGATTTGGCCTCTTAAAATATGCTCTAACCAAACACCCTGTTTCTAAATCGAACTATTTTGTGGCTGCTTTATGAGGTTCTTCTTTATTTGTGTGATGTTTTTGTAGAGTGTAATCTGGTGGAGGGAGAGGACCATGTGGAGGTGAATGGGGAGATTTTCCAGAAGCCTTTTGTAGAGAAGCCAGTGAGTGCTGAGGACCACAATGTCTACATCTACTACCCCACATCTGCAGGAGGGGGCAGTCAGAGGCTCTTCCGCAAGGTGTGACCACAATAAGTTCCACAATATTTTAAGCAAAATACTGGTCCAGCTTTATAACTAAGTGGCCATAATTACTTGCACCTGCTGTCACTCATGTTGCCTGCTTGCTATTGAAAATAAATTGTTGTGTTGTTGCTGGATGTTGCTAACATTGTGAACCGTGTTTAAAACCCAGCCAACTTAGATACGTGCACTATTTTGATTGTGATAGACTTCAGTTAGTTTTGCATGTTTTTTAATCAGTATTTGCAGCCTTTGTTCTTTATTAAAATAATCAAATATATTCAAATTTCTAGGTTGTCATTATACTGGGACTCAGTTACATAACATGCACTGCTTTTTAGGAGAGAGTAGCTGAGCTGCTTAATAGCTTGTGTAACACTTGATATCTCTAATTGTTTGTGTTTTTAATGATTTAAAGTGTATTGTGGTGCAAATAAGAATTTATTGTTCAAATACAAGATGATAGAATCATAATATGACATGGTATACTTGCATGGTTTATGTTAGTACTAAAAATATGTAAATATTTGAACTCCTGGTACACTGTTTTGTTTCATTGCATTAA
>JAUMHE010000227.1:0-20057 GCA_032359235.1 Enteromius mattozi
TAAGTAACGTAATTAGTTACTTTTTTAGGGAGTAACGCAATATTGTAATGCATTACTTTTAAAAGTAACTTTCCCCAGCACTGGCAATACATGCCAAATATGGCTTAATGATTTAAATATATATTTTAATATTATCTGTGTTAATTAGTCGTTCTGCACTAGAAGTAGGAACACTGAAACAGATGGAATAGAAACTGATCAGTTTCTCAGTGAACTGTTTACTGTCTGATTCGTTCTGACATGCTTCTGTGATTTAAAAATCTGATCTGTTTATTTTATTTTAGCCATATATTTTTCACACTGCTTACAACATCTAAAAGAAGCTCCATCATTCTAGCATAACTCAACGAGCCAGTCATTCATATCAAATTCTATGCAGAAATCCAAATTATTCCTTGAAACTTTATTTGTTGCTGCACTGAAACTAGTCTGTGAGTCCAGGACAGAGAAGATCCATACTGGTCATATCTTTAGTGTTCAGTTACTCATACACTTACTCAATTTTTCTTGTGTTTTCGCTCTGTAATGTGTGAAATGTGTGATGCAAAAAAAACAGATGTACGTCACATTCACATCTTAAAATAGGTCAGCGACAGATGCTGTGCTTTATCAGGAGCTGATACAAATTTAAATAAGAAATAGTATGGATGTATTAAAGGTTCTTTCATTCTTTTTGATTTAGTTCTGAATGACCCTCAGTTCTGTGTCTAGGTCACAGCAGGAGTTATAGAGTCTGCTGCTGAATGATTAACACACATCAATAAAGACTGTGTTCACAACTCTTAAATGAACACACTAACCTGACACTTTCTCTCAAATGGACTTTTTCATAGTGTTTTCACCTGCGTCCCTCGCTCCTGTGAGTCGCGGTGTTGTTCTGGTCTGTTTGAGTCATGAGCTGCAGTGGGTTGAGTCACAGGATTACTGAAGATGCGCTCAGACATCTTTACAGACGTCTTCAGACAAGCAGCAGCTGCAGAGCTCTCCATATGATCCTTCAGTGTCTGTGCACTTTCTCTGCAGGATGAAGAATATGAGGAAAAAACAGACTTTTATTCTTCTCATCACACTGTGCATGTCTATGGGTGAGTTACTGGCTGTTTTACTGGTTAGAGACGAGTCTGTAGTCTGTGTGTAATCAGCTTCAAACTGTGCTTGTCTCAGTAATCCTTTAAGTATAATGGAAGGAGTGAGCGAGCAGAGCTGTGCTTTGGAAATGCACATAAAATAACTTTAGACTTAATTAATTAGAATTTGCAATAGAACTATTGTTTTATTTTTGGAGCAGACTGAATTCCAGTTAAATTAGTCCAGATCATTTCTGTCAATGATTTCACTCAAAATCACATCACAATCCACACTTTATTTATGTGTGTGAACATTTTAATGAGGTTTTCAGTAGCTTTCAGTGTTCGATGTGTGTTTCCATGTCATCTGATGCTGAGTTTCAGGGGTTTGTGTTTTTCAGGACAATCTGACTTTGCTCCATATTTCTATGATAACGGAGCTGGAAGTAGCAACGGAAACATGGCGTTATTCAGCATCGCTGAAGACACATCTGTTGGTCAGCATCACTTTTATGATAACATGTTGTCAGATAGGGAGAAAAACAGACACTATGATAAAAGAACCTTACACACTGTCTTTATTTACTGTATTTAAGCACAGACTGAATGTGTCGTACTGAACTGATCAAAGAACATAGATATAATGAGCCTAATCACTCCAGTCCTGCTGAATACAGAAAGAAAATACAGAAACAAATATTCAGCTAATTGTAATCTAATATGAGTGACAGGGAAATTTGCTACTAAGATACTTTATTGTAGTAAATAATGTCTTTAAGGTAATAAACACACGTACTTCACCTGGGGTGATGTGTAATTTGGACTTCCACAGGGACTCATGTTTACACACTGAACGGCTCTGACCCCGAAGGAGAGCCGGTGACCTACGGCATGACCTTTGATAAGGGCTCCAAAGAGTACTTCAGCGTCGAGCCCAAATCAGGGAATGTGACTCTGATACAAACACTGGACAGAGAGGTGAGAATATATCACATTACAAGGGTTCAATCCCAACACAATATAAACACACCACTCTGGAAAATAAACCTTGAAGTCAAACAAATTTGTATTAATAATTCACTCGTTTGTCTTGTTAAGGTTCAGGATGAGATTGTTGCATTTGTGACCATCACAGATGGGAGAAATAAGGTGAAAAACTTTGAGCACAGGATTATTTCTTATAGCTGAAGTATGTCATTGTTTGTGTGTTCAGTTAGTTTATAGTGTGTAAATCAGTCATTGCTGAAGAGAAAAACGCACAGATCAATTCACTTCTGACTGAAATAACAACATGACGATGACGATTGCCATAAAAAAAAAAAACGCTAGAGCGATTTAAGAACAGTTTCTCTTTCAGACAACACCTTCAGTTCAGATAAAGCTACAGCCAGCATTTTATAACCAAAAATCATTTTCATCTGTTTATTATGTGAATAGTGTTAAATGTGTTTTAATGTTCATTTATGGTGTATGTACTATTGGTAAAGTCAGATTTACTTTATATCTCACTTCTTCAGGTTGTAGAAAATGTCCGAGTGTTTATCACCGATGCTAATGATGAGAAGCCAGACTTTCTGAATCTGCCGCTCATAGTAGACGTCCCTGAGGTGAGAACAAGAAGATGAACAGATCAGTGTCATCATGAATTATTGCTGAAGTAGTAATTCAAAAGGCTTAAAAAACATACTAAATGGTGTTTTTTTGGAAAATCTAAAAATGTGTGTAGTTTCCTGTAAGGGGTAGGTTTAGGACAATACCATATACAGTCTGTACAGTATAAACACCATTATACCTATGGAGAGTCCCCATTTTTCACAAAAACTAACATGTGTGTGTGTGTGTGTGTTGAAGGACGCAGCCTCGGGCAGCAGCATCTACAGAGTCCAGGCGGTCGACAGAGACCTCGGGTCAGGTGGAAGTGTCAGCTACTACCTGCAGGTCAGACAAAACCACACTTTTAATCATATCTTGCTACCTTCAGAAGAACACTCAGTGAGGATATCTTAATCTGTAAAAGCAGTGCTAAATCTGTTTGTAGAGGACAGTCGCGGGCCTCAGCAACCATTGAACAGATCGTGACACCAAAGCATCAGAAAATGTGCTGCTGCTGGATTAAATTTCAATTACATTTAGGCAGGTTGAGGGCTTAGCCTGGCTTACCTCTGTGCCCGACCACATGTCGCATTCGTTAGCGCTCGACGCATGAGGCGTCTGAGGTCATATGAAAAACATGACAAGTCCATCTCTATGATTTCTAATCATTTCTGATGCATACTGCATACTTCATCCAGCAAGCAGTTATGATCGTATGGTTTCAGATCTCAGCAGCTTGTAATGGTGGTTCAGTGCCAACTGAGAGTTTAATATGTCATATTTTGGAACGGATGGCTTCCTGAAGTGTTTGTCATTATGGCTTGTGTTTGAAAGAGAAGCATTATATCAAGGTTGCTCAAATCTTGCCCTGGAGGGTCAATCCACTGCAGAGTTTAGCTCCAGCCCTGATCAACTCACCTATCTGTGCTTTTAAAATGATCCTGAAGACAAAGATTAGCATCCTCTGGTGTGTTTGTTTAGAATTGAAGCTAAAGTGTATCTCATGGGCCAGATTTGAGAATCTGTCTTCATCGGTTGTTATTTCATTTGCAGTCCACACCCAGCACTAAGTTCACCATCGACGGTCACAGTGGAGTTCTGCGCATCAGACCCGGAGAATCACTGGACTACGAGCTCTCCAGGACTCATTTTGTCACTGTGTTTGCGAAGGTGAACAACAGACTCATCTGTGTGAAATGTTGTTTGTGTTGATCTTTCGTAAAACAGTGAAGTCCAAAGATAAGAAGATTTCCTCATGAATAAGTCAGTATCAGTGCTATGTGTCTGTTTCAGGATGGCGGAGGTAAATATCATGGGAAATACCAGGTCATGACCTCTACAGCCATCATAACCATCAATGTCCTCGATACCCAGGATTCTCCTCCAGTGTTTATTGGCACTCCATATTTTGGATTTGTGTATGAAGTCTCTATGCCAGTAAGTGTGACAATATTTCATATCTAAAATCCTGAAAAAACAGAACTAAACTAATTTAAACCTTTATTGTGCTTATTTTCATTTATTTATCAAGAAATCTACAGAGATTTTCATTTAAAGGTGTCACATTTAAAAAAAAAATCTTATTGTACTCATTGTAACTAGTTGGTGATAAATGAGAACTAGACTAGATAAATGAGAACTAGACAATGTATCTGACGGTACTAACTGGCTGAGGATGCTCAGTTACTGTTTGTGTGTTTTGTTTGCAGGGTTCAGAGATATTCACTGTTTCTGCCAAAGACGGCGACCAGAACAACCCCAACGCCATCCATTACTCCATTCTGAGCGGTCAGCTGCATTATAGTGCTCATTCTAATTTCTGAGCTCCATCGTGAGTCATCGTTTATCAAACACTGGCACTAGCAATCTTCTGTCTCTTCTTCTGTTCTTGAAGGCAGCGACGGCTTCTTCAGCATCAACAGCACAAGCGGCTGTATCAGCTTGACATCGTTCCCTGTGCAGCTGAGGAATGAGTTGTATGAGATAAAAGTCAAGGTTGTCTATATTTATGATATGAATATCGTTAGAGCTTGAGTAAGTATTTCTCATTAGCCTCCCACATGGCCTAATAAGACTTCTTTGATTGTAAATGAAGGCTGCAGAGGTTGGAGCTGACAGGTTTTCTGACTCCAGCGTGACCACGGTCACTGTTCGTGTGGTGGACCTCAACAACCACCCGCCCACGTTCTACGGAGACAACGGCCCTCAGAACCGCTTCGAGCTGACCATGTACGAGCATCCGACAGAAGGAGAGATTCTGCGCGGCCTGAAGATCACGGTCAATGACTCGGACCAGGTGCGCAGTCAACTGTCGCGCATTAAACAGCTGCTTTCATCGGACACATACATAGTGCTGAACTGCTTTCAGTCCTTCACAGTTCACACAAACCACATCTGCAAACCGTGAGATCCAAACACATTATGCCACAGCGATTAAGAATAAGGTTGTTGATATCTGATATGTTGACATCAAATGATTTGCTGTTTTTGCATGTTTTCTATGCAATAAACAAACAGCTTTTTCTGTGAATGTTTTAAGGATTTTTTCCCCAATTAATGTCCCATGTTCTCTGAATCTCTTGTTCTCGATCAGGGAGCAAACGCTAAGTTCAGGCTCTTGTTGGTGGGACCTTCTCGAGTTCTCCGTGTGGTTCCTCAGACGGTTCTCAATGAAGCTCAGGTCACCATCATTGTGGAAAACTCGACCGCCATCGACTACGAGAAATACCAGTTCTTAACATTCAAGGTCTGATCCTGATCTTTTATTTGGATCACACTGACAGTAGGTTATCTTTTAGTTGAATCTTTCATCCTGAGAAGTGTGTGTGTGATGTTTTTCAGCTGTTAGCGGTGGAGATCGACACTCCCGAGCGCTTCAGTGCCACTGCAGATATCGTGATCAATCTTCTGGACACTAACGACAACATCCCAAAGTTCTCCTCTGAGTTTTACATTGCCAGGATCCCTGAGAATTCCCCAGGAGGCTCCAATGTTGTCTCCGTGACCGTGAGCAGCTTGAAATGATGCTTAACAGCAAAGAATGAGCTTTCTGAAACAAGTGATCTTGCAGTTCTGGGTCTAATGTTGGACGGTCTGATGCGGTTGGGTGTGTTCTGTGTCTGTGTTTGAGCACTGATGCGTCTCTGGTGTTTTTCAGGCGACAGACCCGGATTCAGGGCTTTGGGGAGAAGTGAAATATTCCATCTACGGCTCTGGCTCTGATCTGTGAGTAAAGACCTCAGGATTGAACATTACTGGCTTCGATTCACAGATTCTTCAGTGCCACATATAAACTTTTGTTCAGTCATCTGTTTGGATTAAGATTTAATTAATAATAGACATCACTCTGCAAATAACAGCTTGATATTTTTGCAAGTAAAAGATATCTTGGGTAATTCATTTCCAACAGAACCGGACCAAACTCAGTGTCTGTAATTTTAACTGGATGGTGTGTGACATTTTCACATTAGTTCTTTCAGTCATCTGATTGAGTTTGGGGTTAGAGGTCAACTTCAGCAAAAGTGGCACAGTTGACCCCACGCTCGCCCGTATCTGGACGCTTCGCTTGTTTTCATAAGGCCGGTAAAGGACTAAAGGACATGCACAGAACAGCTTACAGATAGACTCCAGCGAGGGAGCTGGCTAATCTCGTAATGGGATTGGAGAAGTAAAAATAGCGTCTCCACACCCGCGAGTGAGTCAGGGCCCAATTAGCGAGCGATTTGACAGCTGGAGGTAGAATGCATACGGGTGATGCAAAACCTGTAAATTTATGCCTTGATTCTTCCCCAATGCAGGAGGCAAATTATAATGGTGTGAAAAATAGCAGCTTTCTGGCTGACTGTTAATTTTCACATGCAGAGAGTCACACTGACAAGAATAAAGCAGACGATTAAAATCCAGACTTGATGACAAGCTCTTAAATCAGGCACACAGCCACATGTTTATTTTGATCTTAAAACGGCCATTAAACAGAGAGACTGTAAGCCATCATTAAGATCCAATATCATCTCAAGTTCATATGCTTCAACAACATCGTTGTTCTGAATACAGTCTTGTCTGTTTCAGGTTTCTCATTCACCCTACGTCTGGCATCATATACACGCAGCCCTGGGCCTCTTTAGATGCTGAAGTGAAGTCAAAATATAACTTCTATGTGAAAGCTGAAGACACTGAGGGCAAATACAGCCTCGCAGAGGTCTTTGTGACGGTGCTGGATCAAAATGACCATCCACCAGAGTTCAACCAGAACTTCCTGGAGAAGACCATGATTATTGGGGCGCCAGTAAAAATAGAGGTTTGTGTTCTCTGACAAAACTCTTATTTTGTGGACAACCATCTGTGTTGCGTCCCAGGAGATTAGACCAATATTCAAAAGCCAAATCTCGCATTGAGCCTGATGGCATGAACTCCCATGATCCCACAACCAGCTTAAAGTTTTGCATCTGTGAGCAATCTGACTCAACAATATCCTCACTGCTGGTGCGACTGTGAATATTAGGATATTATTTGAATCTGATTCTGGTTTGTTTTCAGGCTGTGGATGAAGATGCAGAGGAACCCAATAACCTGATTGAATATTCCATCATGAAAGCCGATCCAGACAACATCTTCGACATTAACACCTCTACAGGAGAGATTAAGCTCAAACCGTACATCAAGTCTATGGAGATCGTGCAGAACATCACCAAACAGAAAGACTGCCGATGGTCTGTGGTGGTCCAGGCTCGTGATCGAGGCTCTCCGTCCTTCAGCACCACGGCGGTCGTAAAAATAGACATCACGGAGGCGGTGAGATGAACGGGATCAAAGCAGCTTTTAATGAGCATCGTTTGTTTGTTTGGGGAGAAAACCATGTTACTACCATAGTAAATGTCCCAAAAATATGAGTACTTTGAAATATGATGTGCATTTCTGGGTATAAGAACATGGAGCTTATTTAGATCACAGTAAATTCCTATATCTTGGTTCATCCACAGTACTCTCTTATCCATGTAGTCATGACTTACTCCTACATCACTGTGGTTCATGTGAAGAAAATGAAAGTTCATTGTGTGCTAATTATTTAGACTTTTTGTGTGTTTTTTAGAATCGGCTCAAAGGACCCATGGCTTCTTTTCTGATGCAGAGCCGAGACAATCCAGTGAAAGCTCTTGGCCTGGCCATCAGCATCATTACTGTGATGGTTTTGGTCACAGTTATGATCTCCACCATCATCTACTTCCGCAACACAAAGTCCAACAGGATCACGCCAGCGCGCCGCATCATTCGCAGGAGGCCCAAAGAGCCTCGGAGCTGGACCTTCAGGCCCCGGTCTGGACAGAGTGAGCAGAGCTTTGGGAAGTTCTTGACTGAAGATGAGGCGAGCTCCAGCAGAGCCGAGCCACTGACCCCCAGCGCTCCGGTGCTCCCGCCCCCTCCTCCGGTCCACCCCCGGCCCAGCGAGCGGCTGCGGTCAGTGCCCACGGTGTCCGGCTCACTGGCCTCCAGAAACACCAGCCGCAGCTCCAGCTGGAGGACCAGACAAACCACCGACGCCGGCCAGAGATCTGGACAGAACAAAGACGGCAGTGGCATCAGCTCCGCTCTTGTGTCCGAGCTTAAAATGAGAATAGAACAGAAAATCAACGAGGCTAATCAAGGCTACTATTACTGACACGCTGACCGGTTAAAAAGCAGTGGATACCAACACGTGTGTTTTTATGGACAGCTGGACATTTGATGTTACAAGCAGTTCACTGAGAATAATGCTGCTTTTTTGTTTTTAAAGTGGCTTTAAAGTGGTTTACCTGAAGTGTTTCTGTTTTCAAAATGACTTACAGTCATTTAAGATCTGGCTGGTATTCTTACAAGAAAAATACCTTAAAAATGCTAAGAAACTTGCCAATGCTGGTCTATCATGAATACATGTCAGAAGAACTTGTAACAACCCTTTCTGATTTCTACAGATTATTTGTGTGATATTGCGTGTACCTCGTGTCCTTCTGTCTGACTGTATCTCTTCAGCTTTTGTCTTGAGGATCTTTGGTAAAAGTCTGCAGACTGTGTGGACATTAGACTCTCATTTGTAGTTATTGCCGTCAAATCTTTTTTAAAATGATTGTAATTATTGTTTTATAAAGAGTTTTTCACTGATATTTTGAAAGTTTTTTAATTTTCCTGTACATTTTCTGAGAAAGAGAAAGAGAGCAGATAAACATCCATGTGCTATTTGCTGTCGGCATATCTGAATGTCAAATGTGTTTATTATGAATCATCATATCAAGTCTGTGCTGTAATTGAATTTAGGAATAAAACATTTTTAAAGTGTTATCTAAAGAAATTAAAACAGACTCATGTCATTGTCCTACTATTCAGTTTTTATTGTTACATTTACCAAACATTTTTACTGAAGACAACTTTTTAAAAATTATAAAACCTTCGATTTATAATGGAAAAGTAAAAATGTTATTTTATAACATTTAAAATCATGCTCACACAAGAAAACCCTCAAACTGAAAATGTGTAATCCGTGTTTGCTTCTGTTCACAAAGACCCACAGAATCTCTGATGTGTATTAACGTGGTCTAATATAGCTGACAGTGCTGTTTCCTTCATCACCGGAGTCTCGGAAAGAAGAGCGCTGTTGAGATTCACAAGTTCACACTTACAGATAATAAACAGAGTAAAGGGTTGTGTGTATTTGGAGTGCTGTCCGAGGAGAGGGCTCCGAGCTCGGGATTTCTTGGCCGAACCCAGAGTACCCCCCCCCCCTTACCCTAACCCTAACCCTAACCCTAACCCCTTCCTTCCTAAGGCAAGATCAGTAAATAACAAAGACATGTACATTAGCAGGAAAAAAGAACCAGCTTAGTCCGTGTTTACAGGAAAATACCCAAACAAAGCTGAATCGATCTAGAGAGAGAATTACAGGGTTATTCATAAAGTGATTCCACTTTATGAATAAATTTGCTGATTTAAATGTGGGATCTCAGAGGTCAAATGTCAAATACACAAATATACTGCTGTGCAGTAGACTCGAGGAGCTTTGCATGACTGACAGTAGTTCAGTGGTTCAGTGGAGTAAATCCTATTATCCTTAAAGCTCAAACTTCTTCGGGAGTTTCTAAAGATTGCTTTGAACATTCAGACAAACTAGGAATAGTACAGCTAATGTGTTTTTATCTCTTCATAAACAAGGAGAAAACATTCAGAAAAAAGGAACTATAGAAAAAATGGTTTTATTTAGTCATATTTTAAAACATGTTTAATAAGCACAGACATCAACATTTTCCTGATATGACAGATTTTAAGCACAGTTTTAAGGTTAAAGTGGAAAACAGTTGCCCCAGTACACTGTGATAACAGTATAAAGAAAAACAAGTAAAAAGGAAAATTATTAAGCATGTACATCACTAACCCTCTTTTGCCGTAACATCCTGACGGTCCAAACATAAAATAACGCTTCACTTCTGTATTAGACAGATGGGTATAATGTGTTGGACACAGACATTTCATTGCAGAATGTGCATGATAAACGAGTCAATGATAAACATACCATTGGAAAAGTGCATGACAAAAATAAAAAATACAGACATTATTATTTCACTCGTGTTGTAATTTTCCCTTTTTGAACACCGGTCTTTCTGTAAGGTGGTTTGTACCCTTTCAGGGCTGAGAAAGGAGAAAGTTGATATGAACTGAAGCTTTCGAACACATGGAAAGTGTAATCCGGCCCATGCCAAGAGTGCGACAGGCACAGAGGCAAACTGAAGCAGGCCGGTCAGCAGAAGTACTCGTTGGGCTGGCCCTCGGTTCTGGCTGTGGCCTCAGAGTCGACGCTGGAGCGGGCCGACAGCAGCCGGTTGGACTCGTCTGGGTTGAGTCTGCTCAGATATTCTCCCTCCAGCCCTTTGGCTTTGGTGCCTGGAGACAGAGTCTCAAAGGTCACGTACGAGTCTTGAATGTCTTTGGACTTCCGGCTCATCAGTTTCTGCAGCCTGCGCTTCAGCGCTCCGCAGCAGACGATGAGCGTCAGAGGAACGGCGATCACGCAGGCCACCGAGATCACCACCACATTAATGAGCTTCTGCGTGCCGCTGGCACTGGCCGCCTCGTCCGTGGAGAAGATCACACACTGCTCTTTCTTGGGGACGAGGCCCTTCACGCAGACGCAGGCGATGTACTTGGTTTTGGGCACCAGACCCTCGATGGTGATGCGGTTCTTGCCCGGGCCGACGTTGATGCGCCGCATGTCACGCTCTCCGAAGACGGCGTACAGGACGCTGAAGGATGTGGTGTTGGAAGCGGTGGGAGCACGCCAGTTCAGCGAGACCGTGTGGTCCGTGTCTCCGATCACTTTGACTGAGCGAACCACTCTGCGCTCCGGGCCCTGCTGCAGAGACGACGCATTGGCCTCCAGGTTACTCAAGACATCCTTCTGAAGCTCCGGCGCTCCGCTGACCGCTCCTGAGACCGCTGCAGGAGGCACCGTGGCCTTCGCTCTGGAAACACCCTCAGAAATGCTGTAGCTTTCGATCTGGATGGAGGCCGTAGCTTTGGGTCCGTTCAGGGGCTCAATGATGGGCACCGCGGCAGATGTGGCCGGAGGCACGTACCTGGCGATGAGCTTCTCTTGATATGCCGCTCGGCCGAACCCAGCATTCTTCTTCCCGTGACTTCTCTTGGCGATAGCTTCGTCAATTTGCCACGTATCGGAAATAACAAGTGAGATAATGGCATCTGCGCTCCCGACAAAGTTACTGGCTCTACAAACGTATTTGCCTGAATCCCTGTACGACACGGCAGGAACGCTGAGAATGGACCAGATTATGCCCTCTTTAGAGATTTCCTGCTGAACTGCAAGATCAAGCAAAAAACACTTCAGTATAAGTTCTGAACTGTGCTCTACAGTTATTACAGCAAATTTAGCCCACACACTTGTATTTTCTGCTCTCTTAAAGAGGTCATCGGATGCAAAATTCACTTTTACATGTTGTTTGAACATAAATGTGTGTTGACAGTGTGTACACATCCACCCTATAATGATAAAAGAAAAAAAATTATAACCTTTTTCTCAGATATCAAGCGGTTCTCTGATTCTTGGCAGAGTGACATCAAACACATACAGGCCCCCGCCCGCTATTGTTGGTTGGTGTTTTACCTTAGCTCCGCCCTGAGTGAACTATCATCAGTCCTCCATTATTTCAGCAAGTAATTGAGGTGTTTTGTATATATGTAATAATGAATATAGCAGTCATCATTTACTCCCAACATCTGAGCCACTGAAGATGCAGTGGATTAAGTTTTTTTTATGAAGAAAATGCACCTAAATCTATCTAAATGCATGCAAATCATTTGTGACCCAGCTTCACCTACAGAAGAACTAAATATAAGGTATTTTTTTTTTATCTTTACAAATTGCTTTTCCTAATAATCTGCTAATTAGCAAGTTCCACAGCAGCTAAAGTAAGGTGGGGTCAGCACAGCTCATTAGCATTTAAAGGGCCATGCACTGAAACGGCTCACTGTGAACAGAGCTGTTTTTAACAGAGTAAATAGGGTGATGTTTTACACTACCATTGAGAAATTTTATTCAAAGTATGTCATAGACATATTAATACCCTACAGAATCGTATCAACTTATGGAAAATTGGCATCCAATGACACCTTTAATACACAAGCAGCAGATTCCATTTATTTAGCAGATGTCATAAATATACCTGGACGCTTTATTTAACAGAAACAATAATCCAAGGGAGACATCAAACAAACGTACCAGTGCCGTTCATGGGCTTGCGGTCGGCGCGGCTCCAGGACAGCTCAGGGACGGGGACACCGATGGTCCCGCAGCGTAGCAGGACATTGTTTCCGATGGAGCTGCGGACCCTCGCCACGGCTGTGTGAACGCGGGGAGCCTGACACTTACGGAGCTCGGCGTCAGAGAAGAGCACTCCTGACAGGCTCTCCGGCTCAGCGCAGCGCAGACCAGAATCGATGAACGCCACTGATGAGGAAGGAAACTTCTGGAACTGCACCAAGTCAAAGAGACGACAGTCGCACTGCCAGGGATTGTCGTGGAGACCTGCACAAAGAACAGACGTTTCCTTCAACTTTTCTTCATTTGGTGATGACTAAGACTTTACAACTAAGCTGAAACAAGCAGAAAGAGCAGAAACTAACTCACCCAGTATCATTTTGGAATTCTCTGGATCCTGAGGAGGTTTCAGAGAGAACCACGAGGTAAGAACCTCGGCTGGAACGGTGCTCAGACTGTTGCTGGACAGATCCAGGTAGGTCAAGTTTCTGATGTAAATGGTTGCTTCAGCTGGGATGCTGCTGATTTTATTGTTGTGCAAATCCAGAAGCTGAAGGTTCGGCATGTCCATCAAACATTCCCATGGAAAGGAAGTGAGAACATTCCCATCCATCCGTAATTCGTCCAAGGCATAAAGTCCTCGGAAGCTGTCCGTGCTGAGGGAGGAGAGCGAGTTGAAGGATATCCAGAGGTACTCCAGACTGCTGAGGTAATGAAAGGATTCGCTGGCGATGCGGCTGATGGAGGTTTTCTCGATGCGCAGTTTGGAGGTGTCAGAGGGAAAGTTGTTTGGGATGACAGCGAGGTCGGGGTCATTGCACAAGACGCTCCTATAAAAACACATCACACTGGTCAAGCACAGTCTCTGTTTGATGAGATATTTGACTGTGATTTTATCATACTCGACACTTCTTCAATATAGTACTATGACATATTTCTCTTTGACCAGCTTGCATTTCTGATTTTGCATTTATTCATTTTATAATCTTTACACTGTGTGTGTGTGTGTGTGTGATGAACGCCAGAAGTCTGAAATGCCACAACTAACAAGCAGAGAAGATTAAAACGCACACACACGTTAATCCAACGACTAAATAAAGAGCACAGACAAATCTGGCCTGTCAATATTCTGCAGACAACAGTCCATATGAGACTTTTTTACAGGTTTCATTTAGGTAAATGACAGTGCATGTGAAATCTCACCTCGACTTCGATCCGTCGCTCAGTTTGTGGAAGAAGCAGCTGCATTGAGCAGGACAGGTGCTGCAAAGCAATGGAAAGCAGCACAGCAGCAGTGCAAAAACCTGAAACACACGGCCAGATGCAAAAGCCCAGGAGCCCAGAGCACACATCTTCTGTTCTAGCTAGCGTCCGGATGGGTTTGAGGCTGTTAATCACGCAGCATATGCAGCATGTCTGTGTCTCTCAAACACTTTCTTCTCGCTCTGCTCCGAATCCCCAGATAAAAGGGATAGAGCAGATTAGAGGAAGGACTTGGGGTATTTTCATTTACACGATTATTCCTTCCTGGAAGCCCATAGGCTGTGTGCTTGTCTTTTGTATATATACAGACCAGACATTTCTTTTTTTGATTGGAGGGTTATTTTGGACCTGGGATTGGACAACAGTTTGTGAATTCACAGCATCTTATTGGTGAATGGCTTTGTTTTGCTCTATTTTCACATGACAAACCGAGTAAACCATAGAGTGTCGAGGAAATGTTGCATCTTTTGTGATGTGTCTCCTTGAAGATTATTTAAATGGAAAATGTTATTACAGACATAGAAATGGAAACCCAGCACACAGGTTATTTTATTTTATTTATTTTATGCATTATTATGACATTTTGTCCAGTGTCAAGATAAAGGAAATGAGTATCATACTTCATAATGTTTATCCACAACAATCCTATTTAGTCAGTAAATAAACTCTTAGGCTCACTCAGAACTGTATATGAATATGAATATGAATGTATTAATTTAATAGATGCTTTTCTCAAAGGAACTGGGGAAACAACAACACGATCCTGAGGAGAAAGCTCTGTATGTTTAGTTCTGCTCGTCAGCTCAAAGAATTTAGAAAGACTGAAGTACAGTCTACATAATGGCATTAACATCTGAAACCTTAGTAAGAATTAGTTTCCTAATTATAACCATTTGCACTGGGATCTGCTGTAGTCAGATCAACACATTATACCTCAAACACTTCGTGCTTGCTTCTATTGTTATTGCTCCATTTTAATTTACAATATAGGGTTTTTTTTTAAGTGTGTGTGTGTTTGTGACAAGTGTATGTTTCAAGGAGAATTCATTAATTAAAGGTAATAAAAATGTGTTTTGATATGAATGGGACAGAAAATTATAATCTTGTCCCCACTATTTTTTATGATGGACACAAACATCATTTACAAACACTGTAAATTATGGACGAGCTGTTAGCGAAATTAAGAACGCAATGAGTTTTTATGGAGCATTATTCAAATGTTTGAGCGTGCACTGTTAGTTAGTTAGTAAGTTAGTTAGTCTAATTTACCATCATATATGATACATTACCATCACTCTGTTCTCCTATTTGATCATGTTCAGTGCTTTGCTACAATCTGTATTGTTAAAAGCACCATATAAATAAAAGTGATTGACTGATTGAGTTAGAAGCATCAGTAAAGGCAGTAAAGGCACAGAGAGCTGTATACAGAGGACTGCTCTGCTATAAAGCGCACTTCAGAGGCGAGCGAGCTGCAGATCTGATTTCACAAACTTTTGCGGTATTAAAACATTCTTGCGGGGATTTCAGAGGCTTTAAATCTCACACGCGCTTTCACAAGAAATAAACACACATATAAAGCCTGTCACTGTAACGCAGCGGTCAGCAGTGAGGAGGACAATGGCTTCATACACGTTACCGGAGGGCTTCAGCGACTTCGACATGTTCGGCTTCGGCTCGGCGCTTCTGGTGGGCGGTGAGTGCTGCTGATCGATCAGTCATCAATCAATCAATAATCAGTCCATCCGTCTATTCATCAGTGCTGGGTAGCTCTTCATCGGTTAATGCATTGATAAACGTGCAAAAGTTCCGTATGGATGATTGATTGATTGATTAGTAAAGGCTGATCTATCGATTAATGAGGTCTGCTGTTATTGATGGTCACTGATGGCCTCTGATCTGATCACTGTGGTGTTTATTGATACTCCATTACTGTGGACATGGTCATTCTTCTAACAGTGTTATATATTATTAGTATCTTAAATCACAGTGTTATGAATTCTGTTCAGTCTGAATATCTTAATATGTTCTTCTAGGTCTTCTCGGTTTCTTTCTTAACTTCATCTCAGTGATGGCGTTCCTCAGAATCCGGGAGATGCAGACGCCTAATAACTTCTTCATCTTTAACCTGGCTCTGGCCGATCTGAGCCTCAACATTAACGGTTTAGTGGCCGCTTACGCTAGTTACCTGAGGTGAGACTAACCAGCCTAACCACAGTATGAATCTAAACGCTTGCTTCTGAAATTTGGAAAAATCACAGCTAGTGTGCAAAAATATGCAAAATGTGTATTATATTTGTGATTGGTGTTATTGCAGACAAAAAATTTGAGTTTAAACAAAGATTTGCACGAAGTAAAACCCCTAGACACGAAAGAATATGAAATAAAGAGAAGCATCAGATGTGTATATAAACATTCAAACACCTGTGTGTATTTGTGTTTTTTCTGAATGCTGGAAGATACTGGCCATTCGGGTCCGAGGGCTGTCAGATTCATGCTTTCCAGGGAATGGTTTCAATCCTCGCCGCCATCAGCTTCCTCGCTGCCATCGCTTGGGACAGATATCATCAGTACTGTACTAGTGAGTGTAAACACAGAGCAGTGTTGAGACACTTGTTTCTGTAAGGCTCGATTCAGTTTTCAGAAGTTTTTCTGGGTTTAGTGGGTTTTATGGTCATTTAAATACAGTTTTCTGTCTCAGCTGACGACTGTAAAAGAATGAGTTTGTTGTGTTTGTTTCCAGAGCAGAAGATGTTCTGGAGCACGTCTATGACCATGACCACCATCATCTGGATCCTGGCCGTGTTCTGGGCAGCTCTGCCGCTGCCGTTCATCGGATGGGGCATCTTTGACTTTGAGCCGATGAAAACATGCTGTACGCTCGATTATACTCAAGGAGACCGGTACGTCCGTCTCACACGAGAACACCAGCAATAACGGACTTCATAGCTCATGCAAATCAAATCAAAACACAACAATGCTGCTTTAAACTATTGCACTTTACTAATCAGACAACACATAAGCAAAATATTGACAAACAATAATGTCTGTCCTGCCTGGATATGACTACTGATGATATTCAGCATCTGTGCTAATGTGAATTTGTATACGAGAGTAATAGGTTTATTTCTTCTGTCTTCTTCAGGAGTTATATCACCTACATGCTGTCCATCACTGTACTGTATTTAGCATTCCCTGTTATGATTCTGCAGTCATCCTACAATGCCATCTATGCATATTTCAAAAAGACGCACCACTTTAAGGTACTCACATATGCTTCTACTACTTTCACAGCATATCTTTATTTGCAGGAACTTTGCTGTCGCTTAATGTGATTTCGCGTTGCATTTTTTATAAAGTATTTGATTTGATTAAAATTTATATTTTAATTTTAACTACAGTTCCCAAGGATGTAAATTTAATTTATCATTTCTTTTTCGACTAAAGCATGATCAGTGACACAGCAGTTTAAACTAACCCAGACCTGGTTTATGCCTCTCTGAGCTCTGTACAGTATTTACAGTACACATGCAGATCTCAACTCAGCATTAACAGCTAGTTGTGAGTGTTAATGTGCTAGTCAGTGCCTGTCAGAAGTGTGTGGATCGTTAAAGCCTGACGTGAATCAGAGTTCTGTGTGCTTTAAGATGTCCTTCATTAACTGTGAGCGTCAGATCTCTGGTGCTGTGAGCAGACAGTGTTGGTGTTTGGTGTCAGCTCTTCTTCTCTCTGTCCTGTAGTTTAACACCAGCTTGCCTCTGAAAGCGCTGCTGTTCTGCTGGGGGCCGTATGTTCTGATGTGCACGTATGCCTGCTTCGAGAACGTTAATCTCATTTCTCCAAAGCTCAGAATGGTAAGAAAAAGTCTTTCACTGACTTAATGATAAATCATTGGTATCACGCTGATCAGTGCTGATGATTGTTGTCTTCTCTTTAATCCTACAGGTCCTCCCGGTGCTGGCCAAGACGTCTCCCATCTTCCACGCCATTCTCTATGCGTTCGGTAACGAGTTCTACCGCGGGGGAATCTGGCAGTTCCTCACCGGCCAGAAATCTATAGATAAAAAGAAATAATGCAAGAGCTTTAGCCATGAGATGCTGTATTGAGACGAGTCTGCAGGAGTTTACACTCTATGGGACTGTAATTCACTGTACATGTTCAATCACATTTGGAGATGTTTGTCTGTGATTACTGAAGACTGACATATGAAGCCTTATTTCAGTTTGTTGGAGTGCAGGAGATGACTTACAGTTCATTCAGGACACAAACAGTTAACCATTCATTGTTCTTGCCTCACTGTTGTTGTTGACCACTGCATCAGAATACAGTATTCATGTGTAAATCTGTAAGTAAGAGGATTTTTCTAACCAAAACTTGAAACCAGTGAATGAACCGCAAAAAACAAAAGGGCCTTTCATTATTAATCCACAGAATAAACCTTGAGGCATAAGACAGTTTGTCACGGGTTCTTTCAGGGCTCAGAAGGAGACTGACGAAGGAGAATTAACTCCACCAGAATCTCAAGGATTGGTTTACAGATGGTCATCTTCACTGGTTTAGCTGGTTTCTTTAACGAACCATCATCTGACTCTGATTCCTCTCTGTGTTAGTTAGGAGTCCGAATGCTTGTTTATTCAGATGCTTTCGTTCTGTGTTTTGCTCAAAGCACACTGACGTTCAGATCTTCTACGTCTTCAGCTCAGATCTCGAAGCGGTGGCTAATCAACATTCAGGTTAGGATTAGACATTCTCCAGGGTTTTGTAATCTGCAGTAATTCCTCTACACAAGGAGCTGCTCTCATATCAGTAGATTTGTGTTTCTGACGTGTGTTGAAGATCAAAGAGGATCAGGAGAGCTTTACTGCAGCTGTTGACGAGTAACCCAACTCTGAAACTCTTTTAACAGCTTTTAAAACATTTTAACAATTACTGTTTAACGCCGATTCGTTTAAAGAAATGCACAGAAAAAAACACCTGGAGCACTATGTGAGGTTTTATTAACTAATTTTACCTTTACTCAGTTTATTATATGAACGTGTGAACTCGTGAATTTTAGACAGGCAGAAAACACATTCTTACACACACTTGACACAGACACATTAACACACAGACAGACTCTCTCTTTCTCTCTATCTCTCTCTCTCTCACTCACACACACAGACAGACAGACACACACTCTCTCTTTCTATCTCTCTAACACATACACACACACAGACTCTCTCTCACACATACACACACATAAACACACACACTCTCTCTTTCCATCTCTCTCTCTCACACACACACACACACACACACACACACACACTCACTCACTAATAGGTCAGTGCGTTTCAGCAGGTGTCTATCTTCGGTCTCTAAGGTGCCGCTGACCACATAAGCAGGATTAACTTCTTGACTCTTCTCAGAAACAGCCTTTTAAATAGATATGAAGAGCATAAACACTCCAGAGAAACTTTCTCACGGTCCTGAAGCTCTAGATTACATCACAATGCTGAAGATTTTCCCTGAAGTTTCTGACAAACACCTCCTGTGACAAACAGATTTCTTAGTATCTCCCATATTACTCACAAAATGATCTGGCCAATTTCTTATGATTACATGTTTAAATACAATCTGCCATCAGTGGAGAGAAAAAACTGTAGTTACATATGATGAAAGTATAATGCCAATAATCAAACATGTAAGTGACATCTGTGTATGTAGTCTATGTAAAAGAGTCCAGTTAGATTACTTTAGGTAAATGTTACATAATGCATAATACTTGCTTTCTTTATTGGGAATTTTTTTTCGTTTTGACCCAAAATGAAAGACTTCATTTGTACAAATAACAGTCCTGTTTTGACCATTTATATTTTACTGTATAGGTTAAAAGATCAGAAAATCAATCTTCCTCTACATTATAATTATTTCCAGATGTACAGAACATTAGCAGATGTGTTTGCTGGTATCTGAGGAAAAAGATCATATTGTTGAATCATTAACTCTTTGTGAGTCTCTTCTGAGAGAAAAGACCATGTAAATGAATGACATTCATACAGAAGTGTCTACACTTAAAGAGTCATTTCACTGTCTATAACAGACATATATATATTCTGCTGTGGTTATACATGCAGTACATATGGCCATTATTATTCTTCCAGAAGTGTTAGAGAATGTTCTTTTATTTGTACATTCACAAATCCAGATATAATGAAATAATATTTATGTCACTCCTGTGGCATTTTCAGCTTCTTTTCATCATTCTCTTTATCTCAGAATCAGAGGTGGGTAGTAACGAGTTACATTTACTTCGTTACATTTACTTGAGTAAATTTTTTGGGTAACTAATACTTTT
>JAUMHE010000227.1:21055-36658 GCA_032359235.1 Enteromius mattozi
CACATAACCTTCTTTCTGAAACGGGCCCCTGGAAGCCTGTGACACTTAAACAAATGTCTTGTATGTGCAAACACACTTAGCAATAAAGCTCTTTCTGACTTCTGACTATATACTTATAGATCAATATTATTACTGGGTATGTGTGTCTAAATCAACACCGTTAAGAAAAACTCTCAACTTTATGATTGTCAATATAGTCCACGTAAAGAGTTTATGTTGTTGTTAATAACACTTTATTTTACGAGTACACCTAATAGGTGCTTATTAGCATGCATATTCCTAGAATATTAGCCATTTATTAGTGCTAATTTAGCACATATTAATGCCTTATTCTAAATGAGTTTATTCTACATCCCTAACCCTACCCAATAGCGTCAGAATCAGCGTCAGCTGTGCGTCAGGCGTCCAGCAGAGGTCAGTGTCGCGCCGCTGATCCGCGCGTCAGACGCGACGCTGCTCGGAGATTCGAGTTAATTCATTTATTTCTATTAAAAGAAAACGAGACGAAAATAAATAGCAAAAAATGTTGTTTTACAGTTGCAGTTTAAAGCTTGTAAACCTAAGGGCGTGGCTTTGCTTTTGGGCACATAAGAGGAAAGCACCCCCCCAGGGCCCTGATGTCATCTAAACTCTACATTTATAGCTTAGTTATGGTAGCCAACATATTAAGAATTTCGTCATTCATAAACAGATGTGGTTTTTTTTATCTTTGCAGGCTACGTTTTCCACAGCTTGATTTTGGGACCAACAACATTACAGCATCATCAGAGCGCTCGTGTTACTGTACTTTAATATTAATAGAATTGGGCCACCAGCATAATTCTGAAAGAAAACTGTAACGAGACTTCCCTGCTTGACTGACAGATAAACCGCACGCTCTTATTTCAGTCTTGGGTTCATTTTAGGATATTTCAGCTAACAGTGCTTTACATTCAGTTAAAAAACAAAGTTAAAGACTGTCCAGCTCTTTAGTCTAAAACCACATTAGAGTCTTTTTTTTTGTGAAACAAAAGTTAAATGTGTCCGGAATATTTATCATAGTTTTAGTGACAATAGCATAAATTATGACTCAAGAACGAAAACTGTCTAGAGTTTTCATTTTATTAGATTTTTAACAAAAATTAAATGTGTATATTATTAAAACAATATAATCATTGCTTATTAATTACTAAATTATAGCCTATTTGAAGCATTTTGTTAATTGATGCTAACTGGTTAGCTAACTAGCTAGCTAATGCTAACTTGAGGTAATTTTTAAATATAAAATCAAAATATTTTTATTCAACCAATTAGAAAACATTTAATGGAAAATGAAAGGATTTGAAGTTCAGAACAGAATAACCACAGTAATTACTCGTTTTACATCACTGTGTTTGAGAAAAATATATAATTATTTTTTTAATTAAATAACACGTAGCCTACTCTATACAGGGCTTACTGTTGTCATATCTGTGATGTTCTACAAACACGATTTAAAACGCTTTTTTCTTGCTGTCGGTATTTAGATGATTTATTGTTAAACCCGTTTTCTCTCCGGTACATCAGCAGAAATGATGAAAAATTCTCTTGTCAACCTGTAGTCCATAGTTACAATAAAAATGCTTGATTTTATGTTGTGGTTATTAGGGTATACACTCTACCCAATAACTGTCCCCAATTAATGTTAATGTTCATAATGACTCCATCCTCTGATCGTGTGCATCTCACAGCGTTTGTCTTTCTGTTCGTCAGCTTTATATAAAGTCTGTTTAATAATGTGTAGACAGAACACTAGACAGGGGAAAGGTGATAGCAAGTTATTGTGTTGAATTCAAACACAATACAATACAAAAACTCTATAAGACTCCGAGAACATGTAAGCTGATCTGACTGGAGTCCCTGATTTATTAATTCATCTGTTATTTGTGCAGCAAACAGATTAGGTTTTATTCTCAGAAGTCATTTAGACACGAGCGCGCGAGGATGCGCTTCAGTCTTTGGTGTTTGGAACAGAATAAGAGCTGCTCTGAGGTTCGTCAGAACACTAGTATTTTTGTGATGTGTGATCAAGATTCTGATTGGTCAGTTGGAGAATTAGCGACGGAAGCAGCTGATGACCAAATCAGAGAAATCAGAGGAAACTGACCGAGGCACAGAGTTTGTGCCCACAGCGAGTCTGCTGCTTGTGATGTGAACGACCGCTGCGCGCACCTGAGAGCGCGTAACACGAACGTAAATGGAAAGAAGCTCAGCAGAAGTGGAAATGCAGAAAGCGAAGCTCAGGACTGTATCCTCGAAGAGAGAGGAGTAGCGCGTCACCTGTCAGACGCGCCGGACACCGGGGAAGTTCGTGCGTAAAAGCCAGACGCGTCGCTGCGCAGGAGATGCATGAAAGTGCGCTCTGAAGCACTGAAGCTCTCTTGAGGTGAACGGGCTTCGACACAGTCATGGAGTCTGACGGCTCTGCCGGTTTGGCCAAATCTGCCGCCCTAAAGTTGTCCGAAATGGGCCAAAGAACTAAACAGCTCGGCAGCGCGATGCAAGACCCCAACCGGCAGAGAAAGCTCATTCTGGTAATCGTCTGCGTCGCGCTTCTGCTGGACAACATGCTCTACATGGTGATCGTTCCCATCATCCCCGACTATCTCGCGGACCTGGAGACAGAGCAGGCAGCGCGCGCTCACGCCAACTCCTCCGTGAGCAGAGCGAACCGGGACAATCTGGACATTCAGATCGGGGTGCTGTTCGCCTCCAAAGCCATCCTGCAGCTCATGGTCAACCCGTTGTCCGGCACCTTCATCGACCGCGTGGGGTACGACATCCCGCTGATGATCGGGCTGCTGGTCATGTTCGTCTCCACCTGCATCTTCGCGTTCGCGGAGAACTACGGGACGCTGTTCGCGGCGCGCAGCCTGCAGGGTCTGGGCTCGGCGTTCGCGGACACCTCCGGGATCGCGATGATCGCGGACAGGTACACGGAGGAAGCGGAGCGCAGCCGCGCGCTGGGCGTCGCTCTCGCCTTCATCTCGTTCGGGAGCCTCGTGGCGCCTCCGTTCGGCGGAGTCCTGTACGAGTTCGCGGGGAAACGCGTCCCGTTCTTAGTTCTGGCCCTCGTGTGCCTGGTGGACGGCGTGCTGCTCCTGACCGTGATCAAACCGTTCTCCAACGGCACGCGCGCGAACATGCCGGTCGGGACGCCCATCTACAAGCTCATGACGGACCCGTACATCGCCGTGGTGGCGGGCGCGCTGACCGTCTGCAACATCCCGCTGGCCTTCCTGGAGCCCACCATCTCCAGCTGGATGGAGAGCACGATGAACGCCTCGAAGTGGGAGATGGGTCTGATCTGGCTGCCCGCCTTCTTCCCGCACGTGCTCGGGGTTTACGTCACCGTCCGGTTGGCCGCCAAGTACCCGGAGCTGCAGTGGTTCTACGGCGCGCTCGGGATGGTGATCATCGGGGCCAGCTCCTGCACGGTGTCCGCCTGCAGGACCCCCGGGCAGCTGATGCTCCCGCTGTGCGGCGTCTGCTTCGGCATCGCGCTGGTGGACACGGCGTTGCTGCCCACGCTGGCCTTCCTGGTGGACGTACGTCACGTCTCCGTCTACGGCAGCGTCTATGCCATCGCGGACATCTCGTACTCTCTGGCCTACGCTCTGGGGCCTGTAGTGGCGGGGCAGATCGTGCACAACCTGGGCTTCGTTCAGCTGAACCTGGGCATGGGTCTGGTGAACGTGCTTTACGCGCCGGCGCTGCTGCTGCTCCGCTGCGTGTGCCAGATGAAGAAGTCCTGCTCCGAGAGGAACGTGCTGCTGGAGGAAGAACCCAAGGGACTCTACGATTCCATCCGCATGCAGGAGCGCAGACTCCGGAGGAAGGGCTTGTGCACCACTACCGTGGACGAGAACGGGCTCTTTGAGACACCCCGGGCTCTCTCGGAGGAGGAATCATCGGGACCCGAGTTCATTTAACTACAGAGAACACATCGCAATCGTTCAGCTCTGATGTGCAATATTTAGTCCCTCACTCACGACTGTGTCTCAGAGACGTGTCTTTTATGATTTAGATAGAAACGGGCTCTCCTGTAGTGTGTAGAAGATGTGAGTAGATGTAACTGCACAAAACCCAAATAAAACCAATGGTCATATTTCCATACATACGTGCCTTTTTACTGACTGAATCACTACTAATAAATGTGGCAACGAATCAACTTTTGTCTTCTTTTTATATATCTAATTAAATTCTCAAAAGTCCTGTGGATCTTTAATCGACAGCCGAGGAGTTTCGAGTCCGTCTTTGTTTGGAAACGAAATATATAATCTGGAGCTCTTACCGTGAGAAGAAATATAAGCGAACTGTAAAGACAATTTGTTTAGTAACAGCTCTGAAATAAAAAAAGACATCTTTCCCGCTATAAATTTTGCAGCTTAACTTTCAGCGCAAGCATCTTTTCACCACAACGCAATATATTAACTATTCATCATTTCATACGATGAAAAGAAACTTTATTAATTAGTATTTACCTAAGTATGTGTGCTAATTGCATACAAACCAGATTTTTATAAAAGCTATAGGTAAAGGGCATTAAATATTTTGTCTAGCATAATAAGTTTGTGGAACAGAAGACAGCAGCAGCTCTGGAAACACCTGCAGGAGCGTCAGCGCGGGGGGGGCGGAGTCACGGGCGCGGGGGGCGGAGTCACGGACACCGGAGACCGGGCACCGGAGCCACCGAGCGGCTGACAGACAGCTGACGCCCGCCGGAGACACAGACACCGATCACACAGGTGAGCTCTACATCAGCTCATTCATTCTGCTGAACTTACACAAGTTTATGAAGGAAGAATTTGAAATTAATTTCTATAGTCATTAGTGTTTGACCGTTTATTAAAAAAATACTGCAGTTCTGTCAATGTACACCTGATTCAAGCTGTCATTGTTGATTCCAAGATTTGTTTCTTTCTTTATTATTATTATTATTAATTATAAGAGCAAATAAAGTGATGTGTCGGATGTTTGTATCAGATCTGAAGGCTGTAGCTCAGTGTCGTGTTTATTGATTAATCCTAACATCAGCGACTGTAAAAACACTTCAAGCGCAACATTATCATTTGTTTTCATATTGTTTAGTCAATTTTACTGACCGATCAATTCAAATGAATGGAAATTAAATTGGGTGAATAATTACTCCCACCTCTGATGAACTTTGAGCAAGCGTTCAGCTTCATCCATCACACTTAAACACTGCTGTCTGAAACAGATATGAGTCCGAATACTAGACAGTGTCCATTGCATTTGGTTATTCCTGATATAGACCAGGCTGTTTCTGACCGAGGCTCTACAGGACAGTGTTGAGGTATCAAACATCATTCAGAAGCTGCAGAGAAACTCAAGATGAAGAGAGAAACAGCCGAAGACCTCAGAGAAGACTGCACTGTAAGCTCATTAATACTGCTATGAAAAGAAGTCTTCTTACCCTACAGATGTGCTGAGTTAGTGTTGATTTGACATCACGACTGTTTTCAGCTGGAGTCTCATCTTCAGAGGAGAAACACTTAGTTCTTGTCCAAAGACACATCAGCTGTGATTTTACTGTTGCTGATTTTTTCTTCAGGTTGAAAACAAATTTCACACATGCACAGATGATGTTCAGGATGTACATACAAAATGTAGATTTTCTACTATTGTAAAACAGGTAAATCTAAAGCCAGACAATCAGCTTTTGTTAATAGTTCAGTGCTTTGACACAGTCTCTATTGTTAAAAACACTATATATATATAAAGGTGAATAGAACTGAACAATATTTCGTGAGATACTGTGTTTCTGAACCATATCTGTGAACCATTTGCATTTTGTTAATCAAATTAGTGTTTTTGACCAGCAGGAAAGGCTTTTAAAATCTTTTCTCCATTTGTCTTAAAGCTATTCTTATAAATTATTAAAGTGAGAACATCAGAGAGACTGAACAGTTACGGACTCATTAAAGCTCCTCCACCGGAGGCAGAACCGCTGGAAAACACGCTCCTGTCCAACAGATGACTTTGAAAAATCATCTCTGCTCATCTGTCTATGTTTGGGTCTGTGATGAATAACGTTCATTCTTCTGCTCTTCTCCAGATGCTGCCCAAGCTCCCGGTGCCGGAGCTGAAGCACACACTGGACGCCTACCTGAGATCCGTCAAACACCTGGTTCCTGAAACACAGTTCCTGAACACTAGAGCTATAGTGGAGACGTTCGGTAAACCCCGAGGTCTTGGAGAAAGACTGCAGCAGCTACTGCTGGAGAAAAGAGAGAAGACAGAGAACTGGGTACAAACACACTTACAGGAGCGTTCAGAACCCAGAGAGCACCTCCGGTCCCGACAAACTGATTTATTATTAAAGTCCCATTAAAACAGATGAAGAAAAATAATGAGCAACTGATCTGTGGCTATTGATCCGTCTGCCAGGAAACATCACAGCTTTAATGTGACAGCAGCACTTGATAAATAACTTTACTCAAATAATATTTTATGTTTCCTTTGTGCTTCTTTCTCTTTCAAAGTCAGTGTAGCTTCACGCCTCAAACGAGTTTAATTAGAGCTCAGGAAATGACGAGCTGATGCTTCTGTGTTTGTCTCAGGTGTTCGACTTCTGGCTGGAAGACATGTATCTGAAGAACAGACTCGCGCTTCCCGTGAACTCCAGTCCTGCGCTGGTCTTCCCCAAACAGCCCTTCAGAGACGTCAAAGACTCTCTGGTGTGAGTGAATAAAGAGCACACTTATTAATTCATCCAGACAAAGATCATGCAGGAGCATCTGGTCTGTACTTTCTGCATCTCCTCCGTCTCTGTTTGAATCTTCAGAAGACAACCCTGACTTCAGAATCACTCACTGGTCTGCACAGAGTGACCACAGCCTGTTTAAAGTGTTATCTTAGTAGCTCTCTACACACACACTTTCAAAACTTTACACACAAATCCAAGAATTGCACACAAAATGCAAAACGCCTCACATATCTTGCAAAATTAAGAAATATCACAAACACATCTCAAAAGCAAACATTTGTAAACACCATAATATTAATTCCTGTCAGATGTGTGTGTGTTACAGAGAGAACTGTGTTGTGTTTCACAAAAAGTGTTTTATGAAATTGAAAACTCAGTCAAAGTCTGAGAGTGAGTGTTTTGTTTTGTAGATGTGTTGTGTTTCTGCTGTTTGAGAGTCAGCTTTCAGAAACTTTGTGACGAGAGAAGAGTGTGTGTGTTTAAGCAGATGAGAAAAACTGTATGTGAGAGCAATCGTGTGTTTGAAGCATCCATCACCAGATTTAGTTTGCTGTATGAGAGCTCAGCGATGTCTCTGGTCGTCTTGAACGAGTCTCAGACTGAAGGGTGAATGTAAGATGTGTCTCAATCTCTGTCTGACTCTTTGTTGAATTAATCAATTAAAGAATTAGTTGAATTAATTAATCTGTGTTTGTTTCTTGTGTTTGTCCAGGTTTGCTGCTCGTCTCATCCTGAGTGTTTCTCAGTACAAGACAGCGCTGGACAGGTAAATCATCATCCTTCATCTGATTCAGCTCAACTAGTCTGAGTCAGTAACACAGGAGCGCTGCGTGTGTGTCAGTGTGTGTGTCTGTGTGTGTGTGTATGTTTATGTGGTTTATGAGGACACAAATGTGTATAATGACATGGGTATGACATAGGTGTTACAATATGAAGGTGATTTATGAGGACATTTTCAGTGTTCCCGTAATTCAAAAGACTTAAAAAACATACTAAATGGTGTTTTTTGAAAATCTAAAAATGTGTGTAGTTTCCTGTAAGGGGTAGGTTTAGGTGTAGGGTCAGTGTAGGACAATACCACATACAGTCTGTACAGTATAAACACCATTACACCTATGGAGAGACCCTATAAAACACGGAAACCAACATGTGTGTGCATGTGTGTTGTAGGCAGACTCTGCTGCTGGACATGGCTCGGGGTCAGAAGGTCAGCTCTCCTCTCTGTATGGATCAGTACAAGCATCTGTTCAGTTCTTACAGACGGGCCGGACTCGAGCAGGACACACTCATCAGCGCGGCTGACGCGGGACACGTTATTGTGGCTTGTAAAGATCAGGTGTGTGTTACACCAGAGTGCTGCTGAATGAGTCTCTCAGGTTTGGTGAAATGATCTGTGATAAATGAGTCGAGAAAAGACCAGGTTTAGTCCTGACTCTACCGAACATTACAGTCGCTCGCTGAAGAATATCTGCGGTCACCTTAATCTGATCCAGCTAATCAGGGTGTAATCGAGGCTCAAGAGGCTCTTAAATTAACTGCAGGTCCAGTGTCTCTTCAACGCTTCTGTCTCCCGCGGAGCACTGTTGGCTCGAGGGCCCTTTACCTGGAAATGGCTCAGGAAGCGTCTTTAATGAGGTCCGGTCTGATAACTCAATAACCCAATCAGAGCCGCGGGGAGCCGCTGACACCGGCGCTGTTTGAGATCCGGCTGCTATCTACAAAAAACACTGAACAAACAATCAAACACTGCTAGTTAGTCAATATTAGTTGTGCTAAATCCTGCTGAAAAAGAAAATCTGTGTTTTTACTATTATGTATTATTACTTAGTCCTTCCCTGTTCTAGATTGTTCTATTCTGAACGATGAAACTTTGCATTTGTGGTACTTCTTGCGTTTATGGCCTCCTTAAGATGAATCGCTTGTATTCCTCAGTCCTGCAGACGCTTTGAGTAAATGAATAAATGTAAATTTTACATGAATGTGGAGCTGATGTCTTCTCTTCACGTCACGGTGTGTCTGTTCACTAAAGACGCGTGTCTGGTTATGGTTCTCAGTTCTTTGCTCTGAATCTGATGGAGGGAAGCTGTGAACTGAAGGAGGGAGATGTCCAGGCTCAGCTGGAGTGGATCTATGAGCAGACGTTGAGCTCTGACCAGAAGCAGCCGGCCGTGGGTCTGCTGACCGCTGAGAGCCGGACGGACTGGGCCCGAGCCAGAGACCAGCTGATCACAGGTCTAACACACTGGACACTAGAGAGACCGACAAATTAAACTCTCAGTGTCAGATCTGACCGTTATCCAGAAGCAAAGTCATGATTCTCATAAACCTGTGCTTGACAGAGATACATTTTAACACAGTCTGAACAATCTGTGGAGCAGATCCAGGTAACAGAGAGTGTGTGGAGCTGATGGAGCGCTGTGTGTGTGTCATCTGTCTGGACGATGCTGCTGGACTCGAACCCAGTGACGCCAACAGAGCTGCCCTGATGCTCCACGGCGGAGGAGGAGACAAGAACGGAGCGAACCGCTGGTATGACAAACCCCTGCAGGTAAGAGTGTGTTCTGGGTCAGATTCATGACACAGGAGGGTCAGACTCTGAGATGTCTTTGAGAAACCTTTGCTTGTTTTGTAGTTCTGTTCAGAGCAGGAATGGCTCACTTCAGAGCATGACGGTTCGGTACGGACCTCGGTCATGATTCGGAATGGTTTCGGTACAGCAGGGAAAAAAACTAAACAAAATTGCTTTTTTTATAAATTAAGACTATTTTTTTATAAATTGGACTAATTAACATTTTCTTAGGGATAAAAATCAATCTCAGCTTCTTCCACATTATCTAGGTTGGAATTAATCCAAACCTAAATTTAATTGCTATTTCTTTTTAAATATAATAATCAACACTCAACTTTCAAAATTTCTATTTGTTGTTGAAACACTTTCACCATAGCTGTCAGAAGTTGTTTCATAAAATATGAGTTAAGACATCAGTAACAGGTAAAGTCCTATATAATGAGTGGTTGATTGAGAGATTACACGAGGCATGAGATTTTCATTCATGTTTATTTTTACGTTAAAACTAGTAATGAAGAGGAAGAGATGATCATGCTGCCATTTATACAGCAATCTGTTACGCCACATCAAAGAGTGCCAAAACAGCATTTATTGTCTGGATTTCTGAATAGAAATTGAATGATTGTTGGGTAGACATGCGTATCAAACCACGAGACACAGTCTGACTGAGCACGGTTTGTGTTTCAGTTTGTGATCGGCACAGACGGTGTTTGTGGAGTCGTGTGTGAACACTCTCCGTTCGAGGGCATCGTTCTGGTGCAGTTCACTGAACATCTGCTGAAAAACATGTGCGTATCAACACAGACCAGATAATCGCACAACTGAGCTCTTCTGCTAACAGCTGAAGTTACTTTCTGGAGCTGTGAGAGTCTGTGAAATGATGCTATAAATGCTTCAATCATTCATTCATATTATAACTGAGTCTTCTCTGCAGACGCTGCTGTAAGCCGAGCTCCGGCCGGAGCGTGTCTGATCTTCCTCATCCGCGCAGATTACTGTGGAAGTGTTCCCCTCAGATTGAAGGAGTGCTGGTCTCCGCTGCAGATCACCTGCACAGGTTAGTCTAACTCTTCCAGTGATGATACAGCTGATATTTTTACAGTTTCTGGTTTTGATGGAAAGCTTGACACTGCAGGCATCAGCTCTGAATGCTCTTCTCTCTCTAGACTCGTGGGGAATCTGGACATGAATGTTTTCAGGTTTGTGGTTTATGGGAAGGAGTTCATCAAGCAGCAGAAGATGAGTCCAGATGCCTTCATACAGCTGGCTCTACAGCTGACCTTCTACAGGTGAGCAGCGACTGATTCTGCTTCTCCGAGCCGGACTCTACATCGGTCACTGTCTCTGCAGGTGTCACGGAAGACTCGTGTCCAGCTACGAGAGCGCTTCTCTCCGCCGCTTCCGGCTGGGACGTGTGGACAACATCCGCTCCAGCACTCCTGAGGCGCTGACCTTCGTGAAGGCCATGACAGATGGAGGAACGTCCGCTCAGGTCCTTTCCCTCTCCTTTAAGTTCTGCCATAAACACAGAAGATGAAGCGCTAATCTCAGCTCTTTATTCCAGGAGAAGATGGAGAAGCTGCGAACGGCTGTAGATGCTCAGAGTAAAGTCACGGCTCTGGTGAGAGAATACAGACGCTGACGTCTCGCTGGTGTTTGTATGTGTGCGCTGACCAGCTGTTTGACCGTCTGCAGGCTGTCACCGGGATGGGGACAGACAATCACTTACTAGGACTACGTGAAATTGCCAAGGAGATGAAAATGGAGACGCCAGACATTTTCTCTGATGAAACGTACCACATCAGCAACCACTTCATCTTGTCAACCAGTCAGGTGAGAGCACACTACATAAACACAAGTTTGATCTCCCATACTCTGAATTTGTGCTCTGCATTTCACTCATTAACCTTAGTTCTGTCATGACAACTGCTGCCAATACTTCCACAACATGCTGCTGTGAGCGTGTAATAAATACTGCAATCCCCTCGTAGCAGATCTATACAGGTGGAGCAGGGGAAGGTGGAGGTTTTCTGAAGCACTAGTCATATAACTGAACGTAGAGCAGCGAGCTCATTGGCTACCGATACAGCATTGAGTCTTTGAGTCTCAGCAGGGATTGGTGTGAATGTTTTAATGATGCTGAGATGATGTAACTCTGTGAAGGTACCCACCTCTGAGGAGATGTTCTGCTGCTATGGTCCGGTGGTTCCTGACGGTTACGGTGTGTGTTATAACCCACGGCCCACTCAAGTGCTGTTCTGTGTGTCCAGCTTCAGAGAGGGTCAGGAGACGTGTTCGGGGCGGTTTGTGAAAGCGCTGGATGAGGCGCTGCAGGACATGAAGGTCTTGTGCAAGAAACACACAGATCACAGGAGCACACAGAAATAACTGCATCACACTTTGATATTTTCACAGCAGCTATAACCAGTTCTGTAAACTATTAAAGAGCTGCTTTTAGAATAGAAACCTCTCTGACCGGAGAGGAGTGTGTGTGTGTGTCTAGTACATACATATATGATATACTGTATTTATACAGGAATATTAACATGTAACAGTAATATTAGCATGTTAGCATATTTAGATAACTACACTTTTAAAGTAGTTATGTATGTTAGAGCTTACATACTTGTTAGTGTGAAGCCTGTAAAAGCACAATAAAATAATATTGTTAAAATCGTCACAACTAGATAAAAACACATATAAATAAACATATTTATACACACTATATATACAGATTACAAGAAATGATGCATTTAAAGAGCTTAATCTTAAAATAACTGCATATGAATGTGAATATCTGTGTGAAAGCAGACTGCGTATAGAAATACTCATTTAGATGCACTGTGTTCATTAGAGTGGATATCCATGTGTTTTGTGTGCTCAAAAATCATAAACATAAGAATTTTAAGTATACTGTCAATCTTAAAATTTGGAATAAATTCAGTTAAAGTGCAATAAATTAAAGCTGTGATGCAGATATTTGCACTAGAGACAGCCGCACTAATCATCAGTACTATGAACTCCTGACTCACAGGAACAGATGAAAGTGAGTAAATACTGTCTTGGTTTTTGTTAATATGTTATTTAATGATGTAAGGATGTCTGCTGCACTCTTTTTTTACTGTCTCAGATTATCTGTCAGATGAATAAATGTCTTCATGATTGCTCAAATATTTTTGTAAGTTCTATGCATTTTACTCATGTATAATTTATTTCTTTGCTACTGTGTGTTGCTGTATGTTACTGTGTTGTATGAAATAAGAAATAAATGTAAAATAAATAAATAATAATTATAATCAAACCAGATTTTTCTGTTCAAATGAGAGCCAAACAGAATGATATACAGAAAACACTGGAAAGAGTTGCTCGACCAACAAAAGAGGAGCAACCAAAAATCAACTATAGAGAGATCAAAACTTTATTCATTAAAACTGATGTTTCGGCCGTTATCAAAGCCTTCATTCAACAGGCGTCACTCGGCCAATTAAAGAACCGGCTTCCAATGTCGGGTTTCCATGTTTTATGGGGACTCTCCAAAGGCCTAGTGGTTTTTATACTGTACAGACTGTGTCCTACACCTAACTCTACACATAACTCTACATCTCACAGGAAAATACAGACATTTTTAGATTTTTAAAAAAATCTCATTCTGTATGATTTGTAAGCTTGTTTCCTCATGGAGACTAAACATGTCCCCACAAGGAGAAGGATTTGGGATATTTCCATGTTTGTAGGGAACACTGTACCAGGAACACAGACACTCTCTCTCTCTCTCACACACACACACACACAGACTCATATAATCACACCTTTTGAGACATCAGTGATCATTGGTTCTACCCTCATTATCTGGAAATGATGAGCATGAAGAAACTGCTAAACTTTACCTCGTGTTCTGATTCAGTCTAATTATCCTGACAGGAAGAAGAAAGCAGCTGGACAGGAAGACATTAGTGCAAATGTCTGATTACATTCAAAGTGAACAAGTCTTGAATAGTTCATAACTATAACTCAGAAAATAAAGCAGAACATTAGTCACAGATGTCTAGTATAGTTTAAATGTAAGCGTGTTTAACATCAAATGAACACGGTATATTTGCACCTGTGACACTGCAGCAGCCAATCAGACGTCAGCTGCTGATTTCAGCAAAACTCCTCCCATTTCTGATGTATTATTATTAATATGAACTGCTTCTGTTAAACTCTTTCCCATCACAGATCTGCGTTTGTTCAGTGTCTGTCAGTTTAAACCTCAACCCACCGATGAAACTGAACTGAAACTTGAAAACCACTAAATAATCTCCTAAAACAGAGATTTGATGAACAAAGTATTATTTCCCTGGCGTGGAATCAGTTTTCAGCTCCTGACATTCTCAAAGATAAAATGATTCCCAACGTGACAGTACTGTTCCCTCGTCCCTAAAATCTTTCAATTAAAGAGAAGAGCAGAAAATGTTTTTATTATAAAGTGCTTCTCATAATGACCACGCTGGCATTTCTGAGGAAGATGTCAGTAGCCGTCTTCCTCTCACACGGTTTTTAAGAGTCTAATTGGCCGAGGAACTGAGAAGCGTTTGCTAATAATACTGAAAACACGGCGAGTCGGAGGAGCTAATGAAGCTCTGGACTCCCAAACTCTAGTGTAATGTGTCTCAGACGTCTCCAGAAGCATTTACTCCAACCTCCAGCTCAGAGCTGAGAGCAATCACACTCATGCTACAAACTGAGCTGAAGGAAGCAGAGACGATAGAGAGAACAGACAACAAACGCCATCTAACCATAACTCACGAATGATGAACGAGAGTAAAGCGAGAGTAGTAACAGTGTATGTGGACGGGTCCAGACCTCTCCAGGCCATTTTATGAGATAAACAGGTTAGAAATGGCCTCACACTGTTGATAAACGTGATTACATGTGCCATTCGTCATAGTAAAACCTGACGCATTAAATCGATGTTGAGCTGCTTCTGTTCAAGGCTGTTAGAGTTAAAGGTCAGCTGTGTTTCTGACTTTATATCAAGCCTAATGTGACGCTCGGCTCAGTAACCCTAACCAGTTCAACCCAACAATAAAAACCTCGTCCTCACAGTTCAGTGGACAGAGAGAACTCTGCTCTTCACACAAACTCTGAGTTCTGCTGGAAACTGAAGTTCATGAACAGATGCAAACTGCAGGCAGAAAGCAGCATATCAGCTGATTTTAGATCAATAAGCAATTTACGTGTGTCCAGCGAAGGGCTCCAGCGCCGGGGGCCTGAATCAAGACACGAGCCAGGGGACGTTTGGAGTCTCTCGACTCCGGATCAGATGAGGAACAGTCTGGTTAGGAACATACAGACCAATACAACAAGAACAGGCTCAACAATATAGTCACGACACACAATATACATGACTTTAGCAAGAAAACTACTAACCTCTGTTGACATGATGCCTGAAGCTGTCAAATAACAAGACTAGTTTATTTATGAGAGCACATTTCATACACAATAGTTATTCATAGAGCTTTACATAAAAGGAATTCAGATAACTATAAAAAATAATCAACAATAAAAACAAGGAATTTAAAAACATTTAAATCATTTAAGGGTTATGGTTAGCAGTCAGTTAAGACGTAGCTCAAGAACATCTTTACAGGTAATAATAAATAACTTTAACTGCTTTAGTGCTTCACCAGAACTTCTGAAGTGTGGAACTCATCTTTTGTTTCAGATTCAGGTCAGTTTAGTTTTATTTCTGTTACTCTCAATGAACAAGGCTTTAAAGCAGCTCTACAGAAAATCATCATGTGTAATGTTTATATGTATATCTTTATGCTTTCAGCTGGATTTCGAGTATCTGACAGTGACAGGGGTTTTGTGGTTAACATCTTCACAGGAGCTTCAGTCATGTTAACACAAGTGTCACCACCAGCTGGAAGTGCCAGCCCAGCCAGATTGGTTGGTACTTCAGCGTCTATCTGTTCTATGTGTTCTATGTCTGTTTTCACCCATGGACTAATTATCAATGAACTCTCGTCTCCACCCACCTTATGTGTTGTCATGGTCACTCATCTGTTCTCCACCCCTCCGTGTCTTTATCCCCAGCATAAATACCCCGGATCTTGTGTTTGTCGTAGTGATAGGAAGTTCGGCTCTTTTGGTTCGGCCCCTTAAAAGAGCCGGCTCTTACGGCTCACAAATGGCTCTTTATTTAGTATCACTCAGAGCCTTCATTTTTAGCCCAATTTATCAATTTTGAATGTTTTGTGTATTGGTAAGCAACTTTTTAATTCCTTATTTTTCATTTAAA
>JAUMHE010000235.1:0-10179 GCA_032359235.1 Enteromius mattozi
GATTCTGTCTCTCACAGTAGAAATGCACCTCTGCTGAAAATTGTAGACCCCTCCCTGATTTCTAAGTAAGAGAACTTGCAAAATTACAAGTTCTCTATTATTAGTTAAATTATAAGAATTTATATATATATATATAAATTCTTATAATTTAACTATTAAATATAAATAGATTAAAATTATAAACATAACATAGTTTTCTTAAATATAGCCATGCATATATATATATATATATATATATATATATATATATCCTTATATATTTGCTTATGTATTCCATGCATTTTCCAGGGTTTTTCTTATTCCTTTAATAAACCATCCTGTTGGTATTCTCCCTTTCTCCACAGGTGGTCAGCTGGTATTCATAGCTACACCTATAGTATGCAATTATTTCAGTCCTGCCGTTTCCATATGTATGTTCTGTAAGAAGTTTTGTGGATTTGTTTGAACTGGACAGATTACAGGGCAGCACCAAAGCCGTTTTTAGTGGTCTTTTTATGAGTTCTTGACTCCAGAACATCTGTTCTGAAAGGCCTAATATTACAAAATAATAACACACCCGGTATTCCCAGAGATAGACCCAATGGACTTGAACACTAGAGGAAGCAGCTGGTTGTAGGAACACTTCCTTCACTGAAACTCTATAATTTCCTCACACACTCTCTCTCTGTCTCCTTTTCTGTTTCTCTGCTTCTTGCTTACTTTTATGTCTCCATTAATTTGTAACACCTGGAAAGGGGACATATTGATTATCAGAACAAAGTATTTTATTCCTTTTGCAGCTTGTGCTATGAGCTGTTGCAATATGTGTACTTGTTGAAGTTACTGTATGCTGCTGTCTGATCACATTGGATGGTATCTGAATATCAAAAGGCATGTTAATGCCAAGTTTAAAATGGGTTTTTGTTTTGAAATACAAGCAGCCAGTATTGTACAATCACTTTTTTTTCCCCTGTCCCTGTCACCATTTTGATATGCCTCCTTTTTTCAGACAGTACTTGGCATAACATATGTATGCTGAGCTCTTTTGCTTTCTCTCTCTTTATTACCCTACAAAATATTACCATTTAAGTTTTCACATCCTCACAGTTTAAGCTGCAAAAAAGCATATTCTTGGCCAGTTTATCACCGTATAAACCAGAATAATCTACACTGCACTGAAAATAACTGTTGCTCAGGAGCCATGTGCTGTCAGATGCTTGAGATAATTCTTAAAACTGTTTCATGTGAGAGTGATTCACCTTAGAGTGCCGTTCTCTGCAGGTCTGTTATTGAGCCATCACTCTCAGTGCCACACCACTATCATTACAGGGAGGGGGGCAGTATGGGAAATAGCAGGGTGTGTATCCGCCTGAGCTTCTGGGATACACATTACAACACTGCCTATTTTATCCACAATGTCCGTAAACAGTACACATAAATGCACATGTAGACACCAGGGCTGCCAATTTAATTGAAATGTAATTTAGTCAATTAATTATATAAAACATAATATGATAAAGTAATTTACTGATCTCTATGTAAGTTCCATAATAAGGCTAGCTAAAAAATAGCACAGTGTGCAAACATTCTAAATTGTGTTGTTCATTTATGGTCTGAAATGTAGTTAGTGTTGAAACAAATTAACGATACATGTTGTTGCTTTAAAAAAGGAGGAAAAAAATCTAAAACAGGATAATGGCATACTGTCATGTTTCATGTCTGTCTAGTCCTGTCTTTCACCCGTCCTGTGTGATTTTGGTTCAGTCCTGTTCATTTGGTTTTTCCCTGTTGTTCTGTTTCATTAGTTGATTTTGTACACCTGTCGTTTTCCAGCTGTCCTCACTTTAGCTCATTAGTTTCCTTGTATTTAAAGCCCTTTGTTTTTCAGTTCAGTATGTGGTGTTAACGTCTTGTGAGTGCTCTGAGTTTTGGTTTTGTTTTTATCGCTGCCTCGTCAGCATTTTGTTATTCTGTGTTCTGGTTAAAATAAATATTGCATATCGAAGCTCCTGCTCTTCTGCTCTTTGTCCCTGCTGAGAAACGCGGCTGCACTTCACCAACGGGCATCTTACATGACACATACAATGCAATTTTATAACCATATTGATTTTTTTTTATTATTATTTAACACATTAACACATATTGTGTGTGTTTGTCTTGTACAACACTTTATTTTAAAGACCAATTCTCACCAATAATTTTGGCTGTTTATTAGTACCTATAAAGCACTTATTAATGCCTTATTCTGCATGACCATATTTTAGATCCCTCAATCCAATCTCATACCTAAATCCTAGCAACTACCTATAACTATTAATAAGGAGCAAATTAGGCATTTATTGAGGGAAAAGTAATAGTTAATAGAGAATATGTGTTTCCTAATTTGAAAGTTTTATCAAAAAGCAATTGAGAATTTTTTTCATTTGAAGATTTTTTTTAGCAACTGTTGATTATTCATTGTGAATTATTTTAATATTTATTGAGTTTAGAAATTAACTTGTTGAAAAAAAAACTGACAGCTGTAGCGCAGAAGCACAGGAATATGGTTTTTGTAACTATTTTTAATTTTTCGATGAACATTTATAGAACCATATGCTTGTTATTACTGCACTTTTTGTTCTTTTTTAAACCAATGCATGGGAGATAATTGAGCGTAACAAAATGAAACATCTGAGACTTTCTGTTATTGTTCGGAAATTGTGAACAAAGTATATGGTCATTGCATACTGTTCAGAATTAGTCACATGGCGTCATGTTTTGTGGATAATTTTTTCCACCAAGCTTGGTTCAAAACCTGCCGTAATATGATCCTCAACACGTTTTGACGGTTTTTGTTTTGAACCTTTTTTTAATCTGTCCTTACTTCTGCATTTCATTATGTGATGCATATGTCATGTTTTTCATTAAAGTTCCACTCCAGAGTTGCCGGGAACATGGCTATTTTAATAGATGTTCACATGCCCTTAATTAGAGATACTTCGGGGGTAATTGAATGCCCAAATGACACCTCTGGCCTATTAGAATTCATTAATGTGTTGTGATTAGCATTCACAGTGTTCCCCGGAGGTGTTTGAGGAGAGATCATTTTGAAGCAGGAGGTCTGGATCACACGTTTCAAAGATGCTACGGCAAAGTCTTGATTATAAGTGTTAAAACTGCACGACTTACTTGTATGAAACCTCTTTGAAGCCCAATAACCACTGTTTTTTTAAGCGGGTGTAATGTTTATAATTTTCTGACACTGTATATTCAAGATCAAGTTTTTAGATGATGGTTGGAACTAGGGTGGTTCAGAGTGGTTTCCTCAGTTCCCAATGGTTTACTTGGTGTGATAATGAAGCATGTTAGCTTTGAGCATGAGTGATTTGTTTATTTGGCAGGGAGAAGGGTTTGATGTTGGTAGTAGGTCATGAAAAGCATCTAAATGGTTTTGAATGTGTAGCTGCCAGCTGAAACGCCCAATAATGTTGTAGTGGCTTTGATTCATGGCGTCTGGCATGTCGTGCTTCAATTTGGACAAATTTAGCACATTCACACGCACTCATTAATCTACTATAAAATGCCCTGCAACTTACACTTATATGCAAGCATTTTTCATTCATGTAGAGTGTAGTGGAGTATAATTTATAATCAAAATAGGAAGTATTGTGTTATACAGGTCTGGTTGAAGAGGGTACAAATGCGAACACTTAGCAGAGCAAAAGGAAGTGATGGAGGTTTTCTTATTAACTTATGCGATTTAAAAAGCCTGGAAAAATCAACTGTATCTGCAATTACACTATTCACTGGTCATATTCCCCCCAAAAATATGTAATTACATAATGTTGTGATCAACCAGTCAAATTCAGAGCTGTGAGCTTTAGAAACTTTAATGTAAAGCAAAAACGAACTTTCTATGACTTTCTTCTGCAGAACATACAGACTTTTTTTTTGTAAAATTTTGTCAAGATTTGATTACAATTAGACCACTGAGACATTTCACAAAATATCTTCTTTAAAGTTTCACAGATGAAAGAAAGTCATACAGGGTTGGGAGAACATGAGGGTGAGTAAATAAGGACACTTTATTTGGCAAACAATCCATTTGTTTTCTCTGGAAATAATAGATCGTCCTTTTGATAGTTTTGTCCTTTTGAATTTTCCTGCATTCTTTTAAGTGTTAGTATAAAGAAAAAGACTCTTTCAAGAACAAAACTGATTGATTTCTGCAAAGTGTATTGATGATGGTCTAATTAGAGTTTTGACACAAACATTTGCGCTCATTAGGAAAAGCAATATAATCACAAAATGATTGCGGTTTCAGACATCAAAAAGGACTACCAAATTAAGTCAAGTGTGATCTTTCCAGTATTTATGAACATTAAATGTTTGCAGGCTATTTTGGAGCTTAAAAAAATGTCATTATATCATTATTTCTTTTCTTTTCTTTCTTTTGATTATTTTAATTTACTTTCATTACATTTCAAAATTTGCCAAAAAACAAGATTTGGCGGTATGTTTTGGGAGTTAATTTTTAGTCCATTTCCTATCCTGAAAAGTCTATCTTGCAGAGAGAGACAAAAAATTAACTCCTAAATCTTAAATTCTTCAAACAGTACAAGAGGATGTGGTGCCGGTCCATCAAGAGCCACTCTCAACTTATCTATAAAGCCTATAAAAAGTCTTTATGAATTTCATAGCACTTTTACCCAAGCAAAATCTCCTAAACCTGACACCTTATACTTTTGGAGACATTAGGTAGGTTCTGGAAAATGAAAATGAAACACCATGACAACAAACGAGCAGGGCGGAGACATGAGTTCACGGGGATAAGTCCGGGCATGAAAACAGAGTTAAACACACACAGTAAGCTGGGCGCTGGAGTGCCGTCCAGTGGCCTGAGCTGGCACCTCCAGCTGATTGTGACAGTTAACGTATACACATAATTCTTCACTTTAATTCTTTTTTTTTTTTTTGAGTTAACATGTCTTTTCTTCACCACTTGTTTTTTCTGTCCCTGCTGACCCAATTAATGTTTTGCTGTCCATTGGTTGTCTTAGCTTTGCAATTTCTGTATTGCATTAATTTAGAAAATTTTTAATGGAGGTTTTAATAATTTTTTACTTTACCATCTGAGTTTTTTTTTTTAGATTTTATCTGTAAAAGCAAATGTGCCTAATAATTCTGCACAACTGAATATAAGTTTTTCACTTCCAGCCTTCACCGACAATTATGTATCACTTATACAAAATAATAGTGATTATTAAGATTGATGTGGTTTGGAATTGGTAAAATGCGCTCTGAAAAAAAAAATTATCAGAATATCAGTGTGCCTAATAAGTATGCACACACTATACTCTCGCAGAGCTTCAGATATCTGCTTTTTCTCTGGGCTGTTGATTATTTCATACAGTATGTTGCTTAATATCCACCCTGGTCTCAGATAAGTGGCCAAACTATTTAGAGATTCTGAAGTGTAGACATGAGTATAAGAGAGAAAAATTGTCAAAAGTGGTGTATATACTACTTTTAATCACTGTAGATGTAGCTTTTACTTAAAAGAGTGAGCAATTGTGTATAAGCCTGATTAAAGATGATCTCCAGTAATTATGAGGGAGCTGATTTTACTGTCCTTGAGGCATGGCTAATTGAATGAACACTTATCTGATTTTTTGTCTTCTTCTTTTTTCCTGGTTTCACTGCACTCAATAGCCTGTGGGCCTGCTGACCCATGAGAAACCGTGCTAATCAAGTAGTGCAAGACACTGTCTGAATAATATTGTGAAGAACAAAAAAAATGTGCAAACATTTCAGTTCTATTTTGTATTTGTACTACATTTATTGGAAAGCAAATTTTCAAAAAAATAGGCATAGTGATCTTCCATTCCACATTTATGTATAGCTTTCCTTTTTGCTCTCCAATACAAAATATATGCCTTTGTACCATTAGTTTTATCCAGAGGGAGTGAAGTGAAATAAAAGCAGTCCAGGGTGGCCACACAGCAAATGGTTAAGGCAATGAACCGACACCTCTACTGGCTTATGGAGTAATTGTGTGCTGGGAAACCATAGGACTACCTAATACAGCCACACACTTTTACTCAAGCGAGTCTTATGCTTGCGGTACCCAAATCAATTTCACTAGTTTGAGCTCCTCGCCGTATTGACATTCTTTAGGTTTCATTATTGTGTACCTTGTATGGGTTTTCCAGGAAGAAATAATCAAATTGCATGGAATTTTCACCATTGTCATTCTTGATTTGAGGTAATATTCTATCAGTTAATGAATTCTACATTCTACACTACTGCTCAAAGTTCTGTGTTTCTTACTTACTAAAGCGACATTTATTTGATCAAGAAATAAAATTGAAACATTTGAAACAATGAAATACTTTTAATTTTTTTCTGTGTTATTATATTTTAGCAGCAGACATGATCATTCAGAAAGCATTCTAATATGCTAAGTTGGTGCTAGAGAAACTTTTTTAGAGAAACAACTGTGGTGCTTAATACTGTTCTGATAAAAACAATGTCAAGATTCTTGAATTAATGGAAAGTTTAACAGCATTTATAAGAAATAGTAATATTTGATAACATTATGGGTGGGCTTTTTGTGCATTTAAAATAAGTAATGCATAAAGCTTATGGCTCTTTTAAGCATCTGGCAACAACAACAACAACAACAACAAAAAACTTTCTCTCTTTACTCCATCACTGGTCACTGAGTTCAGAATTTCTTTTTACACTAGACCTTGTGCTCCTTTTCTTACTAGCGCTGTTAGTCACACATAACCCTTTTTTTTGCAGCTAAGTATGTTTGCTATTTCAGTTTCATACAGGCAGAACAAGTACATAAACTTCACAATCTGTCAGTTTATTGTTGTGAGATATACCGATAGTCACGAAATCAACACTAGCTCAATATCATGCTCCACTCATGTCGTGATTCTGTGGATTTCTGTTTGTCATCCTTTTTGTGTATGTATATTTGTATGCACACACATTTGTGGATTATATTTCCTCTGAAACCATACAGTAGTACAAGCTTCTGTGAGGAATATATTAAAGTTTCAGAATGTCAGTTTTGATCCCATGCATATGGAAAAATTAGTTTTCAATTTGATTGAACAGTGCATTTAAATGTGTTAAATGCACACTTCAGAATGTAATCAAATCCTGTCATTACAGTTCGCTTAGACCACCGTGACCAAACAAATTACCCATTGTTATATTCTCTTTGGAATTGTTTTATTCTCTGTCGCAGCTTTGCAAAAACACAAAGACATCCTAAAGTTGTCAGTTGCTAGAAGAGAGTAATGGGGCATAATAGACACCTCACCTCGCTATATCAGTGTTATGAAGAGAAAAGAGAGAAGGCTGTCTCCTTTAAGTGTTTTTGGCAGCTTAACTGATAGTAATGAAACATAACAGCCTGCCATAATAACTGTCACTATTACTTAGTGGGCCTCTGAAGGGAATAAAAAAAAAATAGGCTCAGACTCCAATCTGTGCTGTACTCTATACTTGCGTGGATGACATAATTCCCATCTACAGTTGTCTGTGCGAGAGAAAGAAGTCAAACTTTGTCATGATACGAGCTTAGTAATGCAAGCTTGTTGTACTGTGTCTTTAAGCTAATGCTTCTTAAGGGACTTGTAGAAAACTGTTACAGCTGGATGTGATGCTGTCAGTGAATGAATATCTTGAACAGGATAACAGACAATTTTAATGCAACCACTGACTGTGCTTTAGGCAATGTGGTAATAAATAAATAAGCAGTGTAACATCTTAAAATAATTGTACAATGTAAATAGCGATTTCAAAGTGTTTTGATATTTCATACAATCAAACCAAAAAGTATTTTTTAAACCAAATTACACCAAATATATATTTTTATATTTTTTTACTAGTGGTTGCAGGGAACTAGATATAATTTATGTAAGTGAGAATTACAAAAAAAGTAAACTGTGACAAAAATTTGATTTGACACTTTGACATGACTAGGTTTTGTTACATACCAGTTATCTGACATTATCAAGATAAATTTGTTCTGACAGTTTTTGTCATACTTCGTTGAATACTTGAATCTGATTGGCTGACAAATGTTCTAAGGTGTGCAATTATTTTCAGGGAAATGCACAGTGAACGTAGTTCCAGGCAGCTCTTTGACCGCATTACATGATCATACCACTTCACCAAATAATTTATATTATTTCAAAGCTCTTACAGCAGCAAAATAACCAAAACCCACAATGAGACTGGCCAAACAAATAAATATAGTAATCAACATGACAGCTCATTTCCATGTTTTGCCACAAAATTGCATTTTATTATGTATGGAAATCACATAGTCCATCTTCCTCTCTCTCTCTCCCTCAGAAGCACACAGTTTGCACACACATTAACATACGCGCTAATGTTGTTATTGCTACTCGTACAATTTTATCAACATCAACTTAAAAACAACTTGACTTCTCACAAGTGAGTTAACATCTGCGCTGCTAGTGGAAAAAAAAAAACTTTTACTATTAGCTGAGCACCTTTGAGAGATGCACAGACTCGGAGGTCATTCACATGTGCCCTCTCTCTCTCTCTCTCTCTCTCTCTCTTTCTCACACACACAAACTCATAACTTAGTTATTAACTGTATTAGTCTGCTATCAAGTGTGTGATGGTGTGATGGAGTGGTGTGATGGCGAATGAATTACAGATTTTGGCAACCGTAGTATAATTGACTCCGGGCCATTGAAATAATGCTTTGTGTCATGGCTGCATCACCACCACCTTTTCTAATAATTCAACATCCCGTTGTCAGTTATTCCTTACAAACTTTACAAAAAAGGTGAATGACCAGCGATATTTATACATACATACTTTTACATAACATACATACATATACATAACTTGTATTTTGGATGCAGTTAATCGTGATTAATCATTAAGTAAATATATATTTATTATTGTAAATATATTAGAAATGAGCATGCACTCTTTTGCCTTCTGAAAAGACTTGCATGATTTGGTGTGTTTTGTTTTTGGGTTTTTTTTGGTCATTGTTCCTCTGGTGCTCTATTGCCTATTAACTACAGCAAACAATTTCTGCTTGTGAACATCTTGGCAGGCAATGGCAAAATGTAGATCTACAAAATGTAGATTATCTTTTTAGCAGGATTATTGGAAAGAAAAAATAGGTTCATTCATATGCTCACTATACTCCTAATCATCTCACGCTTGTAGCTTTTACATTTTATAGGTGTCATGTCTTCCAGACTGATTCTGAACCCTTGAAAACTGACAAGCGTCTGCAGAGAATGGAGTGTGCATCACTGATATTTCTCTGTTGAGCTGAGGAAATCCCCAATCCCAGCTACAGCACTGCTTTCCTCTCTATCCTGCTGTTGTTGCTTGTGCAGAAGAGGTATTAGAAAGCCTCTAGTCTTTTGGGTGAAGTTGTGTGTAGTAAACAAGTCAGCAAGTAAATGTTACTTTGAATGCTAAATAAATGCTGCTTTCATAAATATAGCTTTTTAGGAATAGCAAGTGACTGCAGCATTTTTAGTCTAGAAGTCTGGATGATTACACGCTTTGTTTTGAACAACAGTGATGACTTGGTAATAATCTGATGTAAACATACAGCTTGTGCAGATGGGGTGTCACAGTGACTCCTTCAAAAATTGCAGTTTTGGCATCTTTCTTGGCATGTGTCTGCACTCCTGAGGAGCCCTGCCCTTGTAGTGCTGCTCATGCTCCAAACCTCTGCCCAGTGACTTTGAGCCTGCTGGGCCATAGACCGCTGTGTCTGGCATCAAATGTGGTCGAGACATGGCTTCCAGGAATTTGCAACAATTTCAGCTCACGGCACATTCTGTACATTGTAAATGAGAGAAATCTGCCTATCTATCTGTCTGTATGGTCCAATATTTTATTTTATGTTTATCCGTCTTCTTTCTATCATTCTATAAATTGTTCTGTTGTGTTTACCTGTCTGTCTGTTTGCCGATCTGTCCAATTTTCCATTCATCTGCCTATATGTGTTCATTTCTGAAAAGCAATAAAATAGCAATAAAGCAATAAAAGATTCTTTCATTTTCAACTTAGAGAGTTTACAGTTTTTTACAGACGCTAGGACCCATTTCTCAATACATAGTTCACTTTTGCAAAACTCTTCACACAGTGAGCACAACAGAAGTCTATGTGGGCTAAACTGAGGATCAATTATCA
>JAUMHE010000235.1:10279-54589 GCA_032359235.1 Enteromius mattozi
TACACAATAAAAAATGACTGAGAAGTTCTGAAGTGTTTGACAGTGTAAGTGAGAATCGAGTCATCAGTTTTGATCAAGAAGCCATATGCAATTATTTGTTGTTCAAACTGCAGACAGTTGTATTTACTTTTTGCACACATGTGCCAAAGCCTTTGCAATTTGCTCAAATCAATAAGAAATTCCAATCTGATGTGAAAAAGAAACGAATTGTTCAGAGATCTGAACTTTATGTTTTGGGAAATAAAAAAATCATTTGAGAACTGAGCCAAAGCAATTGAGAAAAACTGTAAAATATTTGTCACAAAGATTTCATGTACTGTTAGCTCTCACTAGTGACGTTTGTCTGGCTTAGTTTTTTGTGATTTGTCTGTATTTTTATTATTTTTTTTTGTGAAAGAAGTGTAGGATGTCAAGCTCAGGTAAAGCTGGTTGCAGTAAATCAGTGGTTTTGCGTCATGTGGTCCAGGGTGATGGTAAGCCGCGGGAAAATATGCTTCAGGACAAAACAGCTTCCATCTGCGCCTTGCTATGTGTCCTTTAATCTCCACAAATTAAACCTACGCAGAGACAAAGAGCAAGAGAGAGAGAGATCAGCTAGCCAACAGACAGAAGGAAAAAAAAAATCACAAGCTGGCCAGATATTATATCATCAGTAATAGTCAATGATGTGAGGTAAAATCAGACACATATTAGATCAGTTCTGCAGTCATTTTTCTACATCATGGATCACTCCACCTAAGATGAAATGTGATGGGATGAAAAAGGCCAGAGAAAAATGTAATATAACCTCACCATTTGTCTCTATATTGCATATTTTCTCCAGTTATCACAAGTCCCCGAACAATTTCTGCAGCTGTGCCACTGCCATCTTTTTTTCCTCTCCTCTCGTTCTCATCCTAGGGGGTGTTTCAAACACTGCATTCTGAATAAATGACAGGAAAACAGATAAACAGAAATATATAAATAACATCACGTCTCCTTTCTCTCCCACGCGTTGAGTTCTTGCCGCTTTCTTCTTGAAAGTTTACTTTGCTCACTTTTGGAAGGCATGTCTCTCTCGCTCTCCGGGAGTCAAGGAGAGAAAAGAGAGAGACATAAAGCAGGTTTTTGCCCTTTTTTCCTCCAACTATTTTCCCTGAATTCTCCACTTTTAGTGTTTGTTGCACATAAGGGCTGCGTGTGAGGATGTGTTATGCATAGCGCCTGAGTTTGTTGTTATGTTACGTTGGTTTTGTGTGTGTTGAACGTGTGTGTGCGTAAATGTCACTGCTCTGTTGCTTTGTTTGCTCAGAGTGAAAACATTTTCTGCAGTCTTTCATTCATGGTCTCCAGGTCAGTGGTTGGTCTCTCTCAATGATCCAGCAGGAGAAGAGAGTGGGAGCCGCCTGTCTGTCTGCCTGAAAAGGCATCCGTTTACGGGACTGTACGTGGGTTGCAGGGTTGAGCGCCATTCATAACTGAATTTAGAATGCCTTTTAAATTCCTGAATGTGAATCAGATTAGAACTGTACCAAAACATATACAGAATTCAAATTGAAATTTAAATACAAGGATTAAAATATAATAAATATAAGGTTACAATTACCTATAAACATGTCAACATTCCAGGAACATTAAATTATGTTATTAATTAATGTTCATAACATAAAGGAATGCATATTTGATGTAGATTGTTTACATTTATTATTTTAATTTTATTTAACAAATAAGACCCAATTAGTTCAAATTCCAGCTCATGAATGGAACAGGAGACAATTCATAAACTGTTACAGACCCCTTCAGAAATGCTGTTTAAATGTTCTTCCTCATCTGAATAATGAGTTCGTTTAAAGCAATGTCAAAATATAAAAATTATTATACAAACAGTATTTGACAACTGAAATTGATTTTTCAGGAAATTTTTTATATTTTCTTTAACCATATAAAAAAAGACACAGAATACAATTGCAACATTACAAGAGTGTTTGGAGTATTTTCAGGTCATTTAACTCTTTTCATAAAATAGCAATATCTATTCATTTATTTTCACATTATGTGGCATTTTTTGTCACGGTTCATATCTAATTCTGGTCTGTTCGATAAGTTAATCTCTGTGTGGGAGTTGTTGTATTTGTGAATGGGATTCTTGTTTGTTCTGAAGAACTAGTCCAGTGACTCACTCTGCCCTCAATTTATAGAACCGAGTGAAACAATTCTTTAAAATGCACTAAAATTGATTGGCTTTACTTCATAGGTCCATGGGAAATGATGAGGAATCGATGCGTCAGACAGGGATCAAAAGATCTGGACGCCTCTTGACTTACGCCCACCCTTCCAATCCACCAATCAGCTGTCCTTCACCTTTATTCCGCCCCTTTAAGACTGGCTCTTTCAGATTTGTGTTGCAGTCGAGATAATGGAGCAGTATTTAATGCAGAAGCTCTTTGTGGGAGAGTTTGTTGATGTTGATTCTAATTCTAGTTTCATGTTGTGGAAAGTCTCAGAACATGCTGATCTAAGATTGCCTTTAGTTCAAGATCGTAAGTACAAAATCAGATCCAGGAACACATCACTACAGCCCCTCGACGGTGCCCACGGGCTCTTAATGCTTGTACTCAGACTCACTTCACGTATTTACACGAGCGACCAGCGCAGCCAGCTTGTGTAATAGAGCTGAGACCTTTGTGTGTAGCATTAATTGTGTGAATTGAAAGTCGACAATATTAATTGCTTCCCTCTATATTAGTCGCTCCTCAGGAGTAAACAAGACGTGTGGGCGGGCGGACCATTATGTAATCAGCTCTTCATAGACACGTTGTTCTGGCCCTCAAATGTCAGACAGGTAATAATGGTCCAAAATGTCAAGTGAAAATGGCAGAGATTCAGTAATGAGTCTGAGCTAATACTGTCCACCAGTGCGTACCTTCATATCTCTGAGCATTCCTGTACATTACAGAAGAATGAAGGGGAGATCAGCCAGCCAAGAGCCCGATGGGACATGTATACTCGTTCACTTTCCTCTCCCAGACTGAAACAGGACAATGATGATTCAACATAATATGTATGTGGGATGCAAGGTAAAAATCAGCGTTGTATAGGGAATGAAATGCTTGCTCGGGGGTGTTTTGTCCAAATTTGTTTGGGCTGGCAAACTCATTTTTGACTGTAGATCAAAGTATTATTATTATGATGCTATTTTTTGGTACTTTAAAATCTCTTTCTACATCCACATTTTAAAGAAGTAGAAAAAATGTACTTGAAAAAAATGTAGCAAACCAGTGTTGCCGCAAATAGCTTCATGGACAGTGCACCAACATACTGTGTAGCACAATTGCACTTTGGGCGTCCTGTTTCCTCTCTCTCCCACTTTATTATCCTAATAAAAAGGCAAAAGCAATATATATATGTATTTACATATTAGGGGTGGCACAGTACACGCACTGAACAAATTCCAAATGGAATGGAGTGGGGACTTTGAAGTGAACATGCCAGGTGTGTGCCATTATTTAGTCATTTGAAATTCACTTGTCAAAGGGAGAGACATAATTTCCTCATTATCTTAAGCTGGGATGTTCCTGTGACAATGCAGAACGTTACCATCAGCAGATGTCGCTGTTTTAATGTCATAAATGTCTTTTTATTGTTGTTAGTATAATTGTTGCAAATTAAATTTAACTTTTTTAGACATTTTTAAAGTTTGTTGCTATATAATAAAGACTAAAATGTACTGTATAGAACATTGTAAAATATAAAATGTATATTTTTTATGCTCGATGTCCATCAGCGAATCTGCTGATAGACACCGTGCGGCATTGTCGTGGGAACATCCCAGCTGAAGATAATGAGGAAATTATGTATCTTCCTTTGCTAAGTGCATTCCAATCGACTACTGTAAATGATGGCACACATGTGTCCGTTCACTAAAAAGTCCCCACTCCAAAGGAATAATCACTTCCATCTGGAATTTCCCCCCGTGAACCGTACAGTTTGATGCAGATACTGAATATATAAATAAGATAAAGTAAATAAGTGTTGTAACAAAATGCTTGGTGCCGGAGTGGTTTGTCAATTTGTATAGATTGGCAGGAGGTCATCTATGTATAGTAGTTCATTTTGAGGCATTTAATTATTGCAGCTTACCCTTACCTGATTTATAAACACAATATTCACAGATCTAACTAGTTCTCATCTTGGGCTCGGACCTGCTTTGCTTTCACTCAGTTAACTTATTTAGTAAACACTACACAATAGCAAGTGGCAATGTCAGAAAATTGGTTACCGAGATCCGTGAGGGAATTTTTCACAAATCCTGATTAGATTATAGCTAAGAAAGTGCATAAAAAGAGTTCTTCTTATAGTTACTATTACTATTAAAAGCTGTTGCTCGTTGAAGTTTGTTGCAACCTCATAAAGTTACATTAAAATCAATAAACCTCTATACACTGCACAATGAATCTCTTATTTACATCGTGTCTACACTTAATCTAGAGTAGAACTCAGCGCTGGCATTTTGAGAAGTGAGTGGATAAGAGACAATCCTTGATACATTGCAGTTTTAAAGAGAAAAGCTCTGTGGGGGTATTGACTGATGAATTTGTACATGGTTTGTCTTTAAGCATATTTAAAGCAGCAGACAGACATGTAAACACTAGGCAGACAAATGTTAAAGACTTGTTTTTCACCACGGGGGGTCTTTAACAGGTTAATGTTAAAACACTAAAATGCCTGTTTAAGGAAGCACTTTGGATCGTAAATCCCTTCTATTGAAGTTCTTTTTACAGTTTGGCAGGGCCAGATGATAAACAGGGCTGATAAGATAAAAGTTGGCCACTTTTAAATGGTTTCTTTTTATGCCTCTTTCACAGATTTGATTTGGGAATGTTTTCATTTCATGTGCTAATATGTTGATATTTCTCAATGTCAACCCATTTTTTTTTCTGCTCACTTAATCAATGGCCACACACGCACACATACTGTAGACTTTTTTTCTCTTCTCCCTTTCTCTCCTCTAACCCTATCTTTCTATCTGCACCCTCTGCTATTTTCTTCACTCTCCCCTTCTTCCTCTAAAGCAGTGAAGCCACAATGCTAGCCCCTGCTGCATTATTAATGGGATATTAATGATTTTCTGACTTGCCGACCTCTAGGTCTCCATTAGTTACCTGTAGGCTGATGAAACCCAGTGCTCCTGAACAAGGCCAGCAACCAAGGCAGTACTAATGAGACCTAGACTCTCACGATCATTAACATAGAGAGCGAGGGGTGGGAGGGGGCTATAGGGTTTTTGTTCTGTAGGAGGTTGAGGAAGAAATCTATTGGTGTTCCTGAATATTTGTGACTAAAATTAATATTAGAATATCTGTCCAGCGTTGTTTGTGATAAGCTTTTCTATTAGTGTATGCATGCAGGGGTGGGCGGCATACTAGTGGCATGTTAAAATTTTTTGAATATTTTTCAATACACCTTTTACAAGGGAAAGATATTATTCATATTTCAAAATATTATATTATTGGTTCAGCCAATTCATGTACTAATGAAATTTGCTGTTAACGATTAATCACATCCAAAATAAAAGTATGTTTATTTTTACATAATATATGTGTGTGTACTGTGTATATTTATAATGTATATATAAATACACAGACATGCAATATATATTTTGAAAATATTTGCATTGGTTTACATGTATATATTTATTAGTGCTGTCAAATGATTAATCCAAAATAAAAGGTTTTTTTAACATAATATGTGTGTGTACTGTTTATATTTATCAGGTATACAGTAAATATGTGTGTGTATTTATATAGACATACATATACATATACACAACACACACATATATTTTATGTAAACAAAAATTTATTTTTTTCATGATTGATCATGTTTGATTAAATTGTTTGACACCACTACTTTTTTTTTAGATGAAAACACTGATCAAACTTTATTTAGGGCCAACTCTCACTATTAACTACTTTTGTCTCAATAAACTCCTAATTTGCTGATTATTAATAGTTAGTAAGTTGTTAAATTTAGGTATGGGGTAGGATTACAGGATCAAAAATATGCAGAATAAGGCATTGATATGTGCTTTATAAGTACTAATAAATAACCAATATGATAGTAATATGCCTGCTAATAAGCAACTAGTTAATAGTGAAAATTGGACCATAAAATAAAGTATTTCTAAAATTTATGAATGAACATATACATTTTTTACAGTACAATACTGTTCAGCCCCGGCATATACTGTAATAATATGAGAGAAATAAACTTTTCTGCCAGCCATGTCTTTTTTGTCTTTGAAGTGAAGCCTGGAAACAAGGCAGTAGTCATATCCCATCATGCACTACTTCTCCTAATGCAGAGTCCTGAGGTGTTGCACAGTGTGTGTTCCATATGAAAGTCGTGCCTCAGTTTAACGATCATTAACGTTCAGAACACTGGAGTCATGGTCACCTGGAAGTCATCTATGCTTTTACCAGTCATCTGTATTAACGCGGTTACTAAGGCAACTGAGCCTAAGAGCTACACTCTTTAGAATTTCTCCAGAAATCTTGGCGAATGCTACAGAAAAGGCCTATACACTAGTTTGAAAGATAAGCTTTTGGCAGCTACAGACACATATACTGGTTTAGAACTGAAAGGGAGGGGATAATGAAATTCAGTAAAGTTGTGAGTTGTAAAAACAAAGTCTGCAGAACAGACAGCGCAACCAAAAAAATATTCCAACAGTCAAAAGGAATGACAGCGAGCGGAGAGGGAATGGCAGGAATACAGACACGCAGAAAGAGAAAAAAAACGGCCCCACCCCACTCTGAAGTTTGCCAGGTTGCACGGCAACCAGTGAATCGTACATAAAAAAGAGCAGGTGAGTCGGTGCAGAGACACATAGGTTTCAGAAAGTGCATTGTATAATCCTTTCCCATCGCTTTCCTTCTTCCTTGCCGCCCCCTTTTAAGCCCCTTTCTTCTTGTCTGTCTTCGTCTCTTATTCTCGCTCCCCCTCCCGCAGTCTGTCCATCAGAAATCTCATTATTGTTGGCTGTGTATACATCTCGGTGTCTCATTAGCAGGCTTCCAGAGCGGCAGAGGACACCATGTCTGAACTTCTGTACCAATTTGTCTGCCTCTGTCTCCCTCTCTGTCTGGGAACAGCGTTTCCCACAGTGCATTAGGCCCATCTTTCTGCAAACTGAATAAGTAAAGATGGCTGAGGCGCAGGGTGAGAAGTCAAACTGCAGAATCATGGGAAATGAAAAAGGCTCTCTTAAACATTATTGGGTGCAGCTTTGCAGGTTGTCTATGAGTTGCTATGTGTGTGTGTGTTAAGCTTGGCTGTCTCTGCGGGGACAGAATAGCCCCAAAAATGTGGTAAAACCCTACTAAAAAATATCCTAGCCTTAGATGGTTTGCTGGTCTTAGCTGGCATAAGATGGTCTAGCTTGAGTTCAGCTGAGAAGCTAAAACATATTATATTGCAACTGTAGTAAATGATGGCATAAGTACAACAGCTTCATAGAAAACTATATAGTAAATTATTCCTGTGAAAAAACAAAAATTTTACCAGTCATTACATCATGCTCCTTAGAAATCATGTTCATTTGCTGATTTATAATTAATAAAAATTACTGACCCTAAACTTTTTAACATAATTATTATATTATTTATAATTTAAGGTTGCTACACATTTTGCACAGCAAAACATAATACTGCAACATGTCTAAAAGGCAGACTGGAATACTGAATCTGTAGAAGATGTCCCCAGTGTGAAGTCTTGGATATCACTTAGTCATAATTCTTACTCAGAGCACTTTAGTTTGACCTCTTTACATGAGTTTCAAAAAAGCAAACATAATTTACTTTAATGGAATGTATTCTAAAATGAAGCTTTTTGCTCTTACAATATCAGCCTGTGTCAATATTAAGGTCTTGATGTTGGATCTAACACTGCTTTTCTCTCTTCTCAGGTGAACGAGATCTATCATGACCATTCTCTCGGGGCACGGATAAATGTGGTGCTAGTTCGGATTGTTTTGGTCGATGCCAGAAAAGTAAGATGCATTAATCTCCTAACATCATGCATCAGATATCACATGACAAGTTAAAGTCAGCATGAATTTAAAATGAACTATATTTGCTTGTTTTATTATTAAGTTTCTGGCTCAACCAGCTATCTGTTTTTTATTTGTATTCATTTTTTGTTAAATGGAAGATGATATTGTGATTGTAATACTTGTTTGGTGCTGCTAGTAGCACAGAAATTCTACACCTCTTCATGGTTGAAGATTCATCTGAGATTCATGTTCAGACTTTAGTTTTTTACTGTGAGTGAGCACTCATGTAACCTAAAAAAAAATCCACAAATGATCCATATCGCTGTGTGTAGACATTTAGCACTTTGCAGTTCTGTATCATGACAGTTTGACATATTGCATCAGTGGCAAACATGTATAAGATACACACTCCGTTCCTCCCTCCCTTCCACCCTCTGTCTCACACTCACACCTACATAAACACATAAACACACTGCTAGCATAGCTTACATGCGCATTTTTTTCCCACCCCCTTCAGCTGGGTGCTCACCATGGCCCAGGGCCTGTTATTCCACCGGACTGAGCAAACGGGAACTAAAAGCATAGAGTTCCCATGGGAGTCTTTTCAAAGTCACACGCCTTCACAGTACAACACCAAAGCACACAGAGTGCTGATGTTATGCAATTGCCTTCCCAATACCCCCCCCAACACACCAGCACCTCCCCTGTGGGAGCAAGCAAAGGATTCTGGGAAGAAGAATCAAGAATGCAAGATAAACAATCAATGATGACCCTCCCTCATTCATAAGCACAGCTCCACAAAATGCTGTTTTTCCTGTAACTGGAGATCAGGGAGAGGCTGATTTCAGATCAGGTAACCAGTCTCAAATGTGGTTGACCTGATAGTGACCACAGTTCTAGGTTCAGCTTTCATCTGACACTGTTACACACTAAGAATTTTTTTTTTTAATAGCTCACAAATTACGATAAATTAATAGTAATAATGTGCATTATATATGCATTAGTTACTAAGATTTTTCAGTTAATTCTTTTTGAAGGTTACGTTTATGCCAGTAGGTGGTGACAAGCGACTGTCTTTATGAGTCAGTTTTAATTTTAGTTTTAGTTTTAGTCATATTTTAGTCGACTAAAATTCATATGATTTTAGTCAACCCAATCTACAGTACTAAGTGATTCAGGAAAGAGCAGTGAGTGATTTTACTTTTGTTGCTTGATTAACATCAGTGACTTTGACAATAGCAACTGAATTAGGCCGCTATCCCTTTAAACCGAATGCATTGATGCAATGGATGAAATGCACTGATACTGTACATGTTCTCCCTACTGTTTACTTTCACTTAAAACAATCGACTTTACTTGAATGCTTATCAAAACGGACAATTCGACAAAATTTTGTGCGTAATTCTCCATTCATTCTCTGTTCAAGAGTACTCTAGCGTTGTGTGAGATGCGCTCTCTGTGTGTATGCTTAAGTGTCTGGTCTAAGAAACTGGACTAAATGGAGATCTCTCTTGCATCGTCAGATTTATCCATATTCTCCATTCTCTTACTCCCACATATTAACATTTTTTAATGTTTTATATGGCGTGTAGCAATTGTATGTATTGCTTACAGTATGTCCTGTAGGATAGATCAATAGGCTATGATACAGTTTGAATGTACGCCTCTAACCTCCAAACCACGCAGCAGATCAGGTGGTCAGGTGGCCCAGTCTGCTGTGATTGGTCTAATGAGAACAGCGCATGTCAGAAATGATATGCCTATGCAATAGTTGCGTATTCTGAATGCTTGAGAGAAAATATAAACATCTTTTATTAATCATGCTTGCGGTTTGTGATTTAGTAGAGCCAGCTAGTCCAAATAAACTGGGTAATGAGCCAATTGTTAAGAGTGGGCAGGGTCGAGTTGTTCACAACTGGCTAACATAGAGCATAGGCGGGAATTATGCAAATGTGTTACTCCATTATGTGTAGCCGGGAAGGGAATATTGGAAATGGCATAATAAGGGCGCTTTAATATTTGAATCCTTCTTATTAATCACTGAACAATAAGCGAATCACTGGAAGATTCATTCAAGTTAGTTCACAATACAGATTCATTCAAGAAGTGACCATCAAGTCATTTTTGATTTTCAATTTGTTAGTAATTGCTGACAAATTCAGGAACAAAAAACAAAAAAACCCTCTTCTTATGAATGAATTATTAAATCACTCACATGAATCACATGAGTAAGCAATTCAATGATTTTTGAGTGAGTCATTGAGTCATTTTTTTCAGTTTTTTTTTTCAAATTCACTTCATTGCTCAAAGAAGAAACAAATTTAATTAAGCTTTTCATTTAATCAGATCTTTCAACGCTGTTTGTTTGAGCTATCAGACAGAGCAACATTGACTCAACCTGAGTTAGTGCCACTAGTAGCTCAGATATTAAACACTTCACCTTTAAATGAGGAAATCTAGAGACAAACTAAAGTGAGGTTTGAAAGAAAGATTTTCCTCTGGGATCATCTGAATAATATAATGTCTGGAAAAATACCTCTTAATCAATAGTGAAGTTAACACCTACTCCATTTATTCAATCAGCATCAGGTTCAGGATAAGGGATCTTTTCTCCAGGAATGCTATCTGGATGTGTAACCCATGAGGAAGATATTTTTAAGCCACTTAAACATGACAATCCATCACCTTTCTATCTCTGTGATGGAGCTTACCATTACCACAAATGTCAGTTCACCCAGCGGGAGGAATAGCTCACAACGCTATGGTGCCCTCAAATTTTGCTCTTCTTACTAAGATACTATACCACCCCCAGCCATTATGATAAATGGTGATTTTTCCTCTGTGACAGTTAGTGTGTGGGGTTACATGGTGATTATGTGCGGTTTCAGGTGAGATGGAGAGACAGAGGTCCACGGCGGGTCAGGCAGATGGCGTTTCCTGCGCTGATTTGTGGTGATTGTCCCTCTGGCCTTGTCTTTCCAGGATTAAGTTCTTAAAATGCAAACTGTCCCACATGAACTCATCAGGCGGTTGGCACACAGGTCTCTCTCTCTCTCTGTTTATCTGTCAGTTCTCTTTTCATCTCTGTCCCTGTGCTCATACAACCTCTGGATTTCTTTCCATTCTGTCTTTTTCCATTCTGTTCCTAGTCACGCTTCGTCTGCCTCTCGTTGTGGTTTAAAATGTTGTTTAACTTCATTCAGGGATGCAGTGGCCATAGGGAGCACCGGGACATTACCAGTGACTCAGTTGACCTGTGGGCTGGCTCTCGAAACCATATTTAGATAAAAAGTAAATATACAATGATTTTAAAGGAAAAAAAAAACACATGCTGAAATCATATGGTAGGTTGGCCATGTTCCAGTGGTGGAGTCTGGCATAAACGACATAGTGTAGACATAAAATAAAAAGAATTGAATGCATCCCTGTTTTCATCTAACATTTATTTTTATTTTATTTCAGCTTTATTCAAATTAGCAAGCTATTTTTTTTTTAAACTGGTATTAGTTAACTATCATAACCTTGGTTTCCATCCCAAAAAATCTGAATATTTAAAAAACATTCAGAAATACACCAGTGTTTCCATTCTTTGTGTTCAAATGAACAAAACTGTCACTGCCAGGGGTTTGACACAAACATGTTTTCTTCTCCGAGTGAGTTATTCAGTCACATGACTTGAGGCAAAGTCACATGTCCTTTTGATTTTCCATTATAGTTCATATGTCTTACTCATCAACAAATTATCTATCTTCATATCGACACATTGGTCTTTCCACCCAGCTTTTTTATGTAATGTACCATACTCTATTTTTAAAATTAAGTTTTGTTTTAAAACAAAATAATGAGCACACAGTAATCCTAGGATGTTTGTCCTCCATTTATACAAGCACAATTCCAGAATGTGTATGGAATGTGTTCCAGACTGAATATGCATAATTTTTTACAATAAACACATTCTTACAGGATTATCATGACAGCAGTTACTAAATACCCAAAGAGCTTTAATTGTAAATGTAAATAGTTCATACAAACACATTATTTAATTGAAACAAAACAAACACACACACACACACACCTACACACACACACTGTACACACATTGGTTTTTGTGGTTTATGCAGACTTTCCATAGGCGTAATGGTTTTTATACTGTACAAACCTTATTTTCTATCACAACTAGACCAACCCTACACCTAACCCTAATACCTCTGTCATACCCATGTCATTAAGCAAATTATTGTCCCTGTAAACCACAAAAACCAGTACACACACACACATAGAACCTGATTCATGGCTTCCATAACTCAAACGCTGTATGGTTAAGGTGAGAAATGTCCTGGAATGTTAAAACCATCATCCACATGTAGTACTTAGAGGTACTTCCTCTTAAATAGATGCACATTGATGCAGTTGTTCCATTTTAGTAAACCTCACCCCTCATTCAGAATGAAAACCTTTCCATGTTTTTTTTCTTATTCACACTCACTCTAGATCACCCACCTATTTCAAAAGCACTGCCACAGATATACGTCTTTCTCCATCTGTATCTTTTTCTCTCCACCTCTCCCTCCCTCTTTTTCTCGCTCTTACACAAATGCCTGGTTGTTCCACACCCACTCCTCTCCCCTGCCGCCTCAGCCCCAATCAGCATGCAGCCTCGCCCGTCTTGCCAGCAGGTTGTCCATCATTCCCAATTACTGTGGCAACCGTTGCTGCCGGCAGTGGCACGCACCGATCAACCGAGTGACCCCGCGCACCTCCAACAAGGTTCCAACATCACAGTCTCTTCCGCACATCTGTTCCGCTCTTCCCCTCACCTAGCGCTGAAAAGATAAAGAGACCCTGACATGACACACCCAGCATCAATCCACAGAGCGTCTGTGCATCCGTGCAGCTTCGGTGGATCACAGAGAAGATAAAGATGCCGAGACGTCCTTTTAATGAACACTCTTTCACTTCTGTCATGTATTCCGTTAACAAGAACAAGAGGAAGTCTCTTGTGTACAGAATTCTGAGAAAACACCCTTTGTGACATTATCAACAAACATCTCAGCGATGGAATAAAGATAAGTGAAGATAAATCATGTGTTTAGTAACTAGTTTACATTACTCTGCTGTCTGCGCACAAACCTACGGTGTAAAAATCATCAGGCACAAATAAATGAAGTGTAATGAGAAAATAAAGCGCTGGATGCACTTGTTCTGAGAGTGATGCTGAGTTGAGTTATTTCCCACCACCCTCTTTCTTCCCGTGGTGCAACAGCTACGCATTGGAATGGTGAAGCCTCCCTCTACTGGTTGGTGAAAACATTGCACCGTGGTTCTCAGAGTTCATGACCTTGATGCAATGTAAAATGCACAAGAGTGAGGCACAGGGAAAGAGAGGCAGTTTCAGGACACGCATCTGGAAAGGATCTCCTACTTCCATGGCTCTCGTGGCCACGTCATCAAAACACAGCCGCGCATTCCTGTCTGGATGTTTCTTTGCACACATTTATCTCCCTGCACAGATTATGGAAGAAAACTGGTGCAATGTTTACGTCTGTGTTCACACAAGTATGAAATGTAGCAATAATAACAGCGTCACGGCTGCCGTGGTTTATAATGTAAACTTTGTTTTCTGTTGTTGTTATTGTGTAAACATTTCATTTCAATGTGTTCAGTTTCACTATACAACTTATTGGATTGTTCGGTACTTTCAACATCAAAGGACAGTAATCATACTAGATGATACTAGCAGATTGATTAACAATAGTTCTGAGCTTTTGAAGTTTGTGTTGATGTAATTGTTTGGGAATCTGTCCTCTGATTAAAGGAACAGTCTAGGTTCAACATATGTGATTTGACTACAAAAAAAAGTTTTGAATTATCCCTCAGTATTAAAACAAACAACAATTGTTTTGTGTTCAAGTATTCCTTTGTACAGAACCCATAACTTAATTTAGAATTTTTTTAATTGATTCATACCACGACCAGATGCTAATAGCGAAAATCAAAATAGCTTTGAGTGTAACATTCTTCTCATGTGTGCTTTCAGTCCGCGAGCCTCATTGAGCTGGGTAATCCTTCTCAGAGTCTGGAGAATGTGTGTCGATGGGCTTTTGAACAGCAGAGGAAGGACACTAACGATAAAGAATACCATGATCATGCCATCTTTCTCACTCGTCAAGAGTTTGGACCCACAGGGATGCAGGGTAAAATCAACACACATGTACACACTAACACAGCATTATCAACATCCAGAGACTGAACCATGCTGCTAATGATCTATCAAGAGTGAAGATGTTTGAAGAAAATATGTATCTGTAAAGACATGCCACAATGATCTTGAAATGACCTTGACTTCAGGCATCTGATCAGTGGAAAATAAGAGTTAAAAATAACATGTGATGAAAATGTGTGGAGGACAAACTCAGTCAGGTGTCTTATGTGTTGCTAGGTTACGCTCCTGTCACAGGCATGTGTCATCCTGTACGGAGCTGCACTCTCAACCATGAGGACGGTTTCTCGTCTGCTTTTGTTGTGGCGCATGAAACCGGCCACGTGTGAGTATCTGCTACAGTATGTCAAAAGACACCACATATATTTTCAATTATACAGCTGTATGTTCTGGTTCTCAAATTATGCTCCATAAATTTGATTGGTTGAGCATTATTCACACAGCTGACTTTCCACTGTATCACTAATAAGTGTATTAGTGATGGGAATTTTACAGTGTACTCTTTCTGCATGTTACATTGAAATGTCAGTATGTGGCAATAAGTGTCTTGTTATAAAAAAAAGATTGGTGAATCGTTCCGAATTGTCTGCAACATGGATTCATTGAGTAAATAAATGACTGGCTACGTTTGAAAGTACATACTTACTTCCCTAGTATATAGTAGATGCAAAGCAGTATGTGAAAAAAGTAGTATGTTCAGATTCACAGTACTGATAAAATAGTACCCAGATGACGAACAGGTTTTGGCAAGATTTCGAAGTGTGCATCAGAAAGTACTTTTAGAGATTATGCGATATTGGATGCAGCCATTATGAGTGAATGTTTGAGTCATTTTTTCAATACATTTGTTTTAAAAAAAAAAAAATTTCAGGAACAGAACAAGTGACTGCCTGCCTATATGACTGAATCACTGAATTATTCACATAACCAATTGGTTCAAAGCTCTCAAATTCTCATAATTCCATAATTCCAAAGTCTAAAAATGCCAATATAAGAGACAAATTGTTCTCAAAATAGTAAATTGTATATATGTGTGTGTGTTATAGGTTGGGAATGGAGCATGATGGTCAGGGGAATCGTTGTGGAGATGAGGTGCAGATGGGGAGCATCATGGCCCCACTGGTGCAGGCGGCTTTCCACCGTTTTCAGTGGTCCCGCTGCAGTCAGCATGAACTGGGCCGCTACCTGCAGTGAGTGTTAGACAGACATACACAGACAATCTTGACTAGTATAGCTGCGGATTATATATTATATACCATCTCATTCTGCCTCTGAAGTTCGTATGATTGTCTCCGTGATGACCCGTTCGAGCACAAATGGGAGGAGCTTCCACACCTGCCCGGGCTGCATTACTCCATGCACGAACAATGCCGCTTTGACTTCGGGGCCGGATACATGATGTGCACAGCGGTGAGTCTTGAATTCACTGCTGCACAGGCTTTTTCATTCAAGTAATGCATTATTATTACGAGATTGTAAAATCACTACGAGCATGTATAATTATACAAGCATTCTTCCTTGACAATCATCAGCTTGCCATAACAATCACCATTTGTGGTCATTGGGTTTACCGTAGATTGCCGTGACCCAGTATGATGTGTGTTATACATGCCAATAATGCATTATGAATGGAACACAGTATTTTGTGTTAAGTGACTGAGGTTTGATATCTGTACATGCCAAAGGGAAAAGGCTTAATGGAACAGAATAGTGCACCAAAAATGTTCAGTCTGTCACTATTTTACTCATGTTCTCATGTTGGTTCAAACCCGTATAACTTTCTTTCTTCTGTGGAGCACAAAAGGAGCTTTCAGGGTTTGTAAAGGACACAAAAGCACTATTAAAGTATCATAAAAGTGGTCATGCACTTTATTCCAAGTCTTCTAGATTAATGTAGGTTATACATTTAAATAGACTAAAATTTAAGTTAGCATTCACTGCTCTAGCTCTTTTTGGCATGTTCATCAGACAAGCAGCATAAATTCATTAACAAATTCTTCTTTTAAGTGAGATCTTTACAAATATAAATATACATATATTTTTGTAAGTTAAGCAAGTTTGAAACCATTTAAAACATTCTGAAAAAAAGTTATACGGGCTAACATGAGCTCCTTGAATGATGAAACTATTTTCCTTTTTGGGTAAACTAATCTTTCATTGAACAAGAGAAGAACCAAGGGCCGGGTGCATAGAACTTTCTAAGAACATTCTAAGAAAAAATATCTTCTTAACTGCCATTTACTTTTTATTTTTAGCTTAAGAAAAAAGTTAAGAATATGTATTCTCAAAAATTCTTCTTAAGAACATCAACCTATTTCTTAAGACTGTTCTTAAGACAAACCTTCAAGAATTTTCTTTAAAAAATCATAAATAACTTCTTAAAGTTTGTTTTAGTCTCAGACTTATCTTAAATCCCAAATAGTTAGAATAGTTTATATTTAAAATTAATTGATATTTTTAGGCATTACAACAACACTAGCTACATAATTTACATACTATTAATAAGATTAGTAGGACTATTAATAAGAATAGCTACAAGACTAGCTGCTGTAGCTACAACAAAACTACCTAGATATTATACATAATAGGGTTATTAATAAGGGTGTGCACAGGTTTTCAGTTCTACAAAAATGAGTCAGATAGCAAACTCATTTTTAATCGTTTTAAAATTACAGTCATGATTAAGCACATATATATGTGCCCATACACAGGACACATTTACTGTAGCAGAGAGGACACACAAACTGGGCAGTGTTAGCTCAGCACAAAAAAACAGATTGTTGCAGCTTGAGACATGCTATATAAAATTAGTTGTTTAAAAACATTAAAAACGCGAAGCCACGTGTTCACGCTTATTATCATTGTTAGGGTAATCTGAAGGAAGCGCAAGAAGGCAATCCTTGAAATGAGTCTTCAGCCATGTATTCATTCAGATAAACACTGTCATTTTCTTCATAAGAAAAAAAGAGATGTTTTAAGAATATATTTGCAAACTTCTACAGAATCTTTCAGCTATTCGATAACACTTTATTTTAAGGTGTCCTTGTCACATGTTACAATAAAAAAAAATATGCTTAGTTACATGTAAGTAACCCTAAGCCAAACCCTAATCCTAATCCTAAACCTGAAGTACATGTTAAAATAATATTACTCAGTACGTAAAGGTATAATTACACTGTAGCAAGGATAGCATAAAATAAATTGTAACCAAGTATTCCTACAAAATCTCTTTTTCATGAATCCTGCCCCCGGTTTTAAACTACTCCACAGTACATCCGCTGGTTTTATTTTATATAGCTTATGATATAAAATAAATTCCAGATTGACAATAAAATAAAATATTTGTTGAATACCAAATTTCAAAATGATTTCACTCGTCTATAAGAGAGAAAATGCGTAGCTATAATTATACTGTTTGCAATTCACTGTTGGGAATAAAATTGATCACATAATCAAAACCAGATGTCATGAGTTTGATATCCCTTGATAAACTGGATAAAAATTATTTCAAGAATCATTTCTGCTCACAAAATGAGATTCCAGCTGAACAGCACTGCTTGGACTGTACTTCACTGTCTTGTTAAACCATTCCCTTAGCTGCAAAAGGTGGGGCCATCAGGAGCCCAGGTAAGGTGTTCTCCTCAGTCGCAACGTAGCCTCTTTCGTTTGAACTTGGTTCAATTGAGATGGTCTTATTGTTAATCATTACATGTTATTGGTTGGTGTTCAGCTCATTGTCATTTTGCAGACACATACACAGCAGGATACTAAACCCACAGTTGTTTCTGAATTACTGTAATTGGCATTCACAAGCATTAATAGTGCACGACTTCAATACAAATAAGATTTTAAATAATGTTGGCTCATACTTCAGTTTTTAAAAAAAATAAATAAATAAAATAAAATAAAAATAAATAAAAAATGTGTGTATAGCAATATACATGAATTCTCATCCACCCAGAAAAGTAGTCCCACCGCTTAACAGTTGATTTAAACAACTTTGCAGCTTAAGTAACACATTTTTGTATGGAAGAATTTATATAAGTTCTTTAGTAAGAATGTGAGTGGTACATCTCGGCTTCTAAACCCTGTGGATTGCTTTGCCACTAGTCTAAACTCTGTTTTTGTTCTGTTTTTCAAAATGAAGGACAGAATTATTCTCTGGAGTAATTGAAAGCAGATCACAGATTTTCTCAATACTGTAGATCTCAAACCTTTTTTGAACATTCTTGGAATGTCAAGTTAACCAGGTCATTGCAGCCTGGTGGCTTTTTAGAGAGTTTTCTACATTCATCAGAGAAAAAAATATCAATGAATACATCACTGACTTGAGCAAGTTTAACTGTACAGTTCTCAGAAGCATCTAAAAATCTCTACAGGTGCTAAATAATCATCTAGCTTTTGGCCTAGCAGTTTTTTCGCTATTTAGCTTGGCTAACTCCAAACAATATTCAAACTGAGACAACAGTAGCAGCCAGCTGGCTACTGCTGAAAACTGTGAGCCATTATTTTGCACTTGGTGTCTTGATGTGTTTAAAATGCTTGTTGGGTTTAGGATCCTGCTAAATGTAGTGTCATCATTAGTACCACAGCCAGAGATTCTGGTGTCCTCTACTACGCCTCTCAGAGGAAGGAAAACAGAGAGATTTTGCTCAACGTTTGACCTTAATCAAGGCCATGTCCCATCACTGCCTAGCATTCTGTTGTCTAACTGTGCTGTTGGTCACAGGCTGTATCATAACTTAAAGGGTTTTTGTCCATGCTTTGATTTGCCTGCATGAGATCGCTTTGTTACATAAATGTAACCTGTCCATGAATGAAAATGTATCATACTGTTTCATCACGCCTGAACAACTGTTATAATATTATATTTTATATTATATTAAGATTCTATTAATGATTTATATTATATTAATGATTTTTCAATTATTAGAAATGTACATGGCTGTTTAGTGGTATTTGTACATCACTTTGTCTTTGTAATAAACAGTTTACTATATTTACCCCATCAGATATCCTTCAGTTTGATCCTACCCTGACCAGCTGTCTTGTCGTCAGATTTCTCTCATCTTTCATTGTGTGAGAATGATTTTTCTTTTCTCTGCTCCTCTGTTTCTCAGTATCGCCCCTTTGACCCCTGTAAGCAGCTTTGGTGTGCTCACCCAGACAACCCCTTCTTCTGCAAGACCAAAAAAGGTCCACCCATTGATGGCACTAAATGCGATGATGGGAAGGTACCACTCAGCCTTTCATGCAGATCCATCCTGAGACTCACTTGCTTCCTCTGTGTTTATGTGCTGCTCTCTTCCTCTCTCAGCACTGTTTTAAAGGCCACTGTATGCAGTTGACTCCAGACATCATAAAGCAGGATGGAAGCTGGGGGATGTGGAGTGAGTTTGGCGCCTGCTCTCACCCCTGTGGAAGGGGACTACAGTTTCGCACACGAGCTTGTAACAATCCGCGGTGTGCATCTTATCTATCTATCTGTCTATTTGTTGATCTGTCTTATTTTTTTATATATAGCTAATTTTTTTCCTCTGTTAACCTCCTTCAGTCCGGCTAACGGTGGACGTATTTGCTCTGGCCTAAGCTATCAGTTCCAGATTTGTAATACACATGAGTGTGAGGACCCGTACCACGACTACAGAGCTGAGCAATGTAGCATGATGGAAAACAAGTTTCAGTACCAGAATACTTGGCACCACTGGCTGCCTTATGAACACCCCGACCGTAAGTAAATCAATGGACTACTCTGAGCTGAAAACAGCTCTTTACCTTGAAAACAAGTGGTCGATTTTTTCTTTTTTATAATGTAAATAATTTTTAAATGAAACTTAAAACTTATTTAAATGAATATAATGTAAAGTTAGATTTAAATTTAATATATATTTTAAATGATTTACATTTCATTTAAAGCTAACTTTAGATTTTTTCCCACTCCTGTCCTGCACAATCAAGCTCATTTTCTCAGCCAGGTCTTTAACCGGACTGATGTAATCCATCTCTCCGCACAGCTGTTCTCACTTACACAGTGGGTACACATGAAAATGTGATTTCATTCAAACTCCCCTCTTTTTTCCACATGGACTTCCATGCTATTCATGACATCACTTAGAACATGAAATCCCTCCAGAGTCATTAGTGCTGTGGATGTCTGCCTTAGCCTTACGATGAACACAGGCACATCCAAAGTAATTCTCATAGAAGGAGACTTTTTGAGCTTTTTTTCACTTACTGTCATGTCAATTACGACTGAACAATAATTCAGAAAAGAATATTTGTGGTTCATAAAATGAGCCTGGATATCTTTGATCAAATTAGATAATTTTTACATTATGGTTTTTTTTGCATTTTACTCTTCTGAGAAATGTACTCTGTTGGTCTTGATTTGTGTGGGTTTGCTTTTTTTGGTCTAGAATAAAATACTTATTTTACTTGTACTTTTTTCACACTAAGAGAAATTAAATGCTTATAAATAACTGGGACATTCAACAGGCATCACATTGTTCATGGATAAGTTTTGGTCTTAATGAAAAATCAAGCTGGAAAAAATTGAGAATGTACTTCTGGAACAGAAGCATCCAGTTTTTGGATTAGCTGGGAAGCTGTTTGGGATGATATAATTTACAATGCTTTTATAGACCATGTAAAGACTATCAAGAGACCGTTTTTTGTGTATAAACCATGGAATAATATTATCTAACTATCCTCTGTTGGACAAAGATGTATTAGATGTGGAATATTTTTGGAAATTTAAAGGTATATGATCAACATTTATTCTTAGAATGAGAATTTGTATATTTTTCTTACAATTCAAGTTCATTCTAAAGCCTTGTAAAAATGTATATGATCTCGATCCATCACACAAGGATCTCTCTTGTCTTGTTTTTTTTTTTTATAGCTAAGCAACGCTGCAAACTGTACTGTCAGTCCAAAGAAACACGAGCTGTAGTCAACATGCAGACGCTGGTAGAACCTGGAACACGCTGTTCCTACAAAGATCCCCACAGTGTTTGTGTGGCCGGAGACTGTGAGGTGAATAGCTGTGTGTACCATTTCTAAATTTTGTGTTTAGTGGCCTATTGCTCACGATGTCCCTCTCTCTTCAGAAAGTGGGCTGTGATAATGTGGTTGGATCAGCTCTACAGGAAGACAAGTGTGGCGTCTGCGGGGGAGACGGAATCAAGTGCAAGACTCACAAGTTTAACTTCACCTTTGTAGAAAAGAAAGGTATGTCTCTGCAGCACACATGTAGGCTCTGTTCCAAAACCTAGCAAAGGCAGCATTTTAAGGCACCACAGGCCTGGTCCAGACACAATGGCCCCTCCAAACATAGGCGTAATTATAATGCCTCCCTTTGCATAGGAAATCCCATAACACTGCAACTTGCAAGGTCAGTACTGAGTAATTCTGATCAGTAGTTTAATACTGGTGGATGCTTTTAAAATACTGCTTTGTGAAGCTTGTATTAAAATCCTGTGAGTCATGTGATTTCAGTAAACAAAGCTTTGTGTCATATCTGTTTCAGTGTTTACATAAAAAAAAAACAAATTTGCATAACAAAGCAAGATTTGTAGTTACCAGTCTAATACTGGCCTGATTATCCAAGCACTTCATATAAAATGAAAAAAAAGCTTTGCAATTTAATAAAATAAGACATATAGATAGTTCATGTTTAATACTTTTAGAAATTTCTGAAAAGCTTTGTTTCTTTAATCACTTTTTTATGTTTATTAAAGTACTGAAGTAAAGAAATGATTTGGAAATGTTTTGGTTTAGGTGTCATTAAAGTAATTGAAGTTCCCAGAGGCGCGAGACATCTCTTCATCCAGGAACTTAATGGGACTACTCATATTTTAGGTAAAACTTGATAAGTACCTGTGGTCTTCCTACATTAAGCACTATGCCTTTTTGACTGCATCTCTCTCTCTCTCCCATTTTTTTTTCCAAATAGCTGTCAGGAATAAAGCATTGGGTGATTTCTTTCTCAATGCACATGGAGACTACCCAGAGACACGCTCAGTAATTGAAAAAGGTCTGGAATGGGAGTATGAAAATAAAAACAACAAGGACACCATTCAAACCAGTGGACCCTTAAAAAACGATGTGGTTGTCATGGTAATCTCCTGTAGGAATTTATACACATACACACTCACATATCAGTGGATACACAACTTGTCTTAATTGGTCGTCTTTAATTGTGTAAATGTTTATTAGATCCGAATGCATGGATCGGCCAAGGTGAAGGTGTCGATCAAATACATCACTGATAATGACAGACTGAGTGATGGTGCCAATGAGAATAACATGCTCCCTGATAATGCTGTGCCATATTCCTGGGTGGTGAAGAGATGGACACCCTGTTCCAAGACCTGCGGAGGAGGTAGTTCTCTGTAACCACAATCATTTATTTGAGAGTAGTTTAAGAGACAGACTTCTACAAGTTTCTGCTATGACTGATCATTTGTTAAGTCCTGCCTTAAATCATTACTGACCATTCTTGCCTCAGTAACTATTGCTATCCACCATATTATCAAGCTCTTAAAAATGTCTAAAACTGGAAGTATTATTGAGTAAAGAGTCTATAAAACAATGTAGGTATTACTTTAGGAGGAAAGAAGTGGAAGTGATTGATTGAAGTTGATGGAACTCTGACAACATTATTTTTGATTATTATATTGATTGGTATTTCTCTAATCATGTTCATGAGTATTTCGTTCACAACCTTCTTATGAATAGGTAATCAGACGACGCGTTATGGCTGCCGTAAGAATGCAGAGATGAGGATGGTCCATCGCAGATTCTGTGAGAAAATCAAGCAGCCTCCACCGCTGTCTAGAGACTGTTACTTGAGAGAGTGTGCTCAGCCCATGTGAGTGTGTGTGCCAAAAGAAATTATTATTATTTTTAATTCACATTTATTTACATTTTCGGGGGCAAGAAACACCAAGTGATTCTTTATTATCTTAAACATTACAGTTACATTTAATATTGTCTTTTGTTAATTAATTAAAAATAATGTAGTTTATAGATTTAATACAGATTAATACATAAAAATGTGATAAAAAAAAATTCTCTAGCACCACATTATATGGCCTGGTTTCTGCAACTGTAGTCTATCTCCAGTAGATGTCACTGTTGTACCTTGCATCACACATAACGCTTTAGCGCCAGTTTAAACTTTGACTGTGTTTGTTTCTGTGTGTTTAGCTGGGTGGCTGGAGAGTGGGGTGAATGCAGTAAGTCTTGTGGGAAGACGGGAACTCAGACACGTTCTGTACGCTGCGTCCAACCTCTGGGTGACGGCAAGTTTAAATCCATCCGCAGCCGCTACTGCAGCGATGAGCGCCCAGAGTCCCGCAAAGACTGCAATCGCAACCTGTGCCCTGCTGAGTGGAGGCTGGGCCCCTGGTCAAAGGTAGACATGCTATTTCCATTAGCACAGGTCTGAGCACAGGATTAGTTTGATTTTCTTTCACATTAAAGTAATGAATATTTGTCTGATTGTGTTTGTGTGTACTGTTGTAGTGCTCAGTGACGTGTGGCAATGGTACGCAGGAGAGGCAGGTGCTTTGTCATACCCGTGACAACACCATTGGACTCTGTCTGGACTCCAAACCTGCTGCAGTGAGACCCTGCAGAATGGATCCCTGCCCAAGTGCGTATTTAATTATGTGGTCACAATTTCAGTAACTTTCATTAAGGCTAAAATAACAACCCGAAATGTCTAACAGATCTGTACATTCAAAATTTAAGTCAACATGAAGTGCTGTTTACAGCCTTTTTTAAATTGACATATTTTTGAAGGTAGCAAGATATTAAAGTAGAAAAGATATGGGGCAGGACTTCAGAGCCTTTGAGTATCGGTTGAATCGTTAAAAGTGGCTGTGAATCACCAAAATGGAGTCAGATACTAGTTGGTGGGAAAGGGTTAAAAGTGATGCTCCCATAATGCATCTCTCAAAGATAAGGGTGTATCTAACTGGTTACACTTTCCAATAAGAATGTGAAAATAATTAACACACAAATACCAAAGAACAAAATTTTTGGTAAGATTGTGTGATATTTTTGAAAGTCTCTTACTGCATTTAATTGATCAAAAATACAGTAAAACAGTAACATTGTAATATTTTATTACAATTAAAAAACAGTTTTCTATTTAAATATATATTTAAAAGTGTAATTTATTCTTGTGATGCTATGCTGAATTTTCAACAGCCATTACTTCAGTCTCAAGTGTCTCATGATTCTTCGGAAATCATTGTAATATGCTGATCTGGTGCTTATGAAACATTTATTGTTTGATGAGGGTTGTTGACAACAGCTGTGCTGCTTTAATATTTATTCAGTAGGCTATTTTATAGCATCATAAATGTCTTTACTTCCAGTTTTAATAAAGAATAAAGGTGTTAAATTCTTAAAAAAACACCCTTACCCTGACCCCATTAATAAAAACCAAACTTTCTAACATTAACTAGATTAATAAAAAATAAACAAATCAGAAGTCATGGTATCAATTTTCATTTCATGTTGATGAAGCCAAGTATCCATATATGAAGTATGGTAAATTGGCATTATTTGAATGTACACATACTACTGATCTGTCCAGCATGCTTATTAATGAAAGTAGTATTATCTGTACTAGTTTTTTGCAGAAATAACAGACTAATTTTTAACATGAACGAACACACTAATATAGTTGATGAGATTTTTCTTTCTTTCTCTCGCATTCTTTGTCTCCCTGGCTTTCACCTTCCCAATCCCTCTCTCACATGCGACAGGGAGCTTTTCCGACTTCAACAAGCACGGCAACTTCCTGATACAGTGGTTGTCACGTCATGACCCCAAATACCCCGTGCAGAGGATGTCAAGTAAAGCGTCTCTCTCCAGCCACGTTGTGGCGCTGCGCTGTCTCACCTCTCTCAGCTGGACCTTCCCTCTGTCTCTCTGCCTGGCTTTACAAGGCAAACTCCCCTGACTGCCTCCCTCTTCCGAGGCTTGCACGCTTCTTTTTCCTGGGTGGTGGTCCTCTTTTATGGGGCGTTTCCGATAGGGGGAGGTTTCTCTGTTTCTCTCTCTCTCTCTGTCTCTCGCTCTATCTCTCTCCTTTGTGGAGCTCTGTGTTGTGAACGCTGGCCAGTAAGAAATTGTTGACAAAACAAAACATGTAAAAAAAAAAATCGGGGGATGTTCGTTAAAGAAGAGGCTTTGTGATTGGACGGGCAGCTTGCGGAGCTAATGATTGCGCTGAGGTTTCCGCAGGGGCGACGTGTTTGTTTGAATCACTGCCCTCTGCAAGCTGTTTTCATATGGCTCACGCTCTCAAGGCGGGCGCCGTTTTACAGAGGTGCAGCCTGAGCTGCAGGTGTGAAGGGGAAAAAAATAAACATGAAAAGTGGCTAAAAAAAAACAAAACAAAAAAACTAAAGCTTTATTGTGAATGTGAACTTGTCACAATGAGGAAATCTTTGCTAAGTGCTCATTCCACATCCTAGTTCATTCTGGAAAACTGATGGGACAAAAACAAACACTCAAACTAACAAGTTAAGATGTTAACATGGGATGTACTGTTGAACTGCCATCGTACGTGTTGGTGGCCGATGGTGAACATGAGGTGGAACTTGCTAAACAGGGTCGCTTTACTACACACGTTCGAATGCCATAACCACCTCATCCTCCATCCTCTCTTTGACTGTTAACAAATTCAATAAATGCAGCTTATTTGTGCTTGCAGACTTTAAACAAACATATAAATATATTTGTATTTATATATAAATATAAATCTATATGGGTACCAATAATATGAAATATTAATAATTTGTTTTACCATGAATAAGCTGTAGCTTATTAGCCTAACATTTTGACTGCTATTGATCGCTTTAATTCTTGACTGTTACGTGTATTTTTTTATTGATTTTACATAAATACAGAACTATTGCTATTTAATAACAGAAGTTAAGTGTTTTGGGGGAAGGGGAAGACCTATATTATGCAGGACTCGCTCAGCCAGTTGCCTCTCCATTTTTATTTTTTTCAAGAGAAGTTATATCATTTTATCGGATTCATCCTGAACGAGAGAGATTCATGCACATTAAATATCTCCACGTGGTGATGAGTGACATGCGTTTTCGTCATGCCTTCGTATGCGCGAGGGATTCCGACACGTGTGTGTGTGTGCGTGTACGTCTGCCAGCATGCGTTTTTAACGACAGTTACCAGTGGCCATACAAAAGACGACACATAAATATACCTCATGAACTTTCATCCACATCCGAGCGCACTCTTTTTGGGATGGGGGGGCGGGGTAGCCTAGATAGAGCGTAAGAACAATGCCTTACACTACGTTTGAATGTATCGGCATTTATCTGTGAAAGTGATGGCTTAGCGCACAGAAACCAGAGGCAGCTTCAAACAAAACCTGAAACAGAACCAACCGATCAACCAATCATCACACATCCGAAAACAATGGCTAACTCATTGGATACAGAGAGCATTTTAGTGGAAACCTACACTCGGCATCTCTTTATCACTTCAGACGTGTCATTGTATCGTGAAACACATTTCTGTTGTGACTATGTAGCGAGCTATCCGAATTTTCATGCTCAAAGCCGTGGAGAAAACACTAGGAAAAGCCAGACCTTGCAGTGAGGTACTGTAAATAAACATTGGTGTTTACTGTATTTAATAACATTTATGACTGTTATCTCCTTACTTATAAGAAAAAAATGCTAATATTATATACTATGAGTAACTGTCATGTTACTTCACTGGCCTAACTGCGTCTTGGCTGGCTGTTGTTGGGGAAAATGTCTGGGGAACTTTCAGATGGACTTACGTGCACTGCGTCTATATGCACTTTGATTTATCAGGGAAACTTTATTTATGTTTTGTAAATGTTTAATATATGACACTTGTATGTGCCATGCCAGTTTTTACATCATCATGGAAATCCTGTATTTTATTTAACCAATGACCTATTTATTTATTTACCTGTTCATCTGAATTACCAACGGATTAATTGTTCTCAAAGTAATGAAGTGTTTAACCAAAGTTACTGTGAACTTGTACCTTTCAATAGTTATTTATTTTTCTGAAGAAGACAACTCTATCTGTATGTTTAAAAGGGGGTGGGAGTGCATTTCATTGTTTCAGTTTCTGTCATGATCAACTGCAAAAGTAGGAATAAAAAAGTGTTATAAAAATGGAAAAAAAAAAATAGAATTGCCTTTTCCTGCCTATGTTTTTGCTCTGCTTTCTGTCTGTTTCTCTTTCACCTGGAATTATTGGTTTTGCAGTTGTTGTTTTTCTCTTATTTCAGTTGTGCTACAAATATAAGGCTTACCATAGTGAATCTGGGTAAATACACTGATATTTGCCACATATTCACAGAAGAATGGGTTTTTGAAGTGTAATGAACAATTTGTTTTAAATTCACGTTTTCTGTTAAAGTTGTGTAAAACAGTTGTCATTAAGCTGTTATTAAACTTTTTTTTAGTATATATCTGCATCATATTGATATATGCCGATGCATACCCTGCTCACAACTGTCAGCCACTGAAAATCCCTTTGATGATCACCAATTTTTGGAGGATCTTGCAAAATGTTTTAGCTAATGATTATATAAATAAATATAATCCATATTCATTTATTATTATTAAAAGTAAACTGCATGTAAACCAATTCATCCTAACACATTTAGTCCTCTAGTATGCATGTATATGCCTGTCTTTACAGACTTGGTTCAGTTCATAACGTCTTCCTTTGCTTCAACTAATGCTTCACTTTACAGTAATAATTTTTTTCCCCCCATTTCTGCTTTTTTTCTTATTCAAAAAGCACGAAAAATTTAGAAGACTTGTTTCTGCTGTACATATCATCATCATAGATTGTAAAAAAGTAATGTGATCATTACCTTAAGAAGCTTTTTCTACTTGATCTGACCTTTAAACCTTTTGATCATGTAAAAAATCTATTTAGCTTGTTGCGGTGATGTCAAATCATATATTTGATTTCAATGTACATACAGTACATATCATGCCTTATCAGGTCGCTCTCTTGTTTTGCAGAACGTTGTCATGGTGATCGTTCTGCATTCTGTCGCATGGATGTGCTGCAGCAGTATTGCTCTCTGCCGGGCTTCCAGCGCATGTGCTGCAAGTCCTGCAAGGTTGGCAATATCACAAAGACCACTGTGACCACAAGTAAACCACCAGCCAAAACAAAAATCACAACCAAAGGACGATCCACCACAACCAAAAGTCCCATGCGCCAGTCCTCCACTTCGTGGACCTCCACAGCAGCCTTTTTCTCAACCACAGAAGCGAAAAGTGCCACATCTGTGAGCACACCTTGGTTATATACCACTTTAGCAACGTCAGCTGATACTGTGGGTTATTCAACACCACCCTTTTATCCATATGCTACAACTCCTAAGCACGCTACTCCAGAACAGAGCACATCCTTTGCCATTACTACACCAAGTAGGATCGCATCTGCACCTGAAAACGACATGGTTAATGTGACTGAATTACCTGTTAGTACTGTTTCTACAGCAGCAAGCATTACATCTGCCCCTACAGATGACGTGACAAACAGCACCGAATTACCTGTTAGCACTGTTTCCCCAGTCATTTTCAGTGATCTAAATTATGGCACTATCATTCCCAGCACCACCGTCCAGTTTATAGAGTTTGATGATAGCAGTGGTGTACCAGATGTGGACAGCAGTACGATATTGCAGTCAACAACAGTAAGTGGTGTGAATGAAATGGAATTGACAACCTCAGTCAATATGGATGTCAGCATCCCAGTGACCTCTATAGTAGAGGCGCTAACAACCACTGAAGAACCTGCTCTCCTGCTACCAACTTTTGTATCTACTACTTTCAGTACAACAGCATCTGGCACAGAGAAGACAAGCGGACAGCCAAATAAAGTGGATGAAGTGAGTGAGAGCAACGCTATTGATATACCGTATCGAATAATCCCATTGGACAATGAGTTAACTGCGAATAACATCATCCCAAGGAGAGGACGCGTGTTTTTGCGTGAGAAAACACGGAATAAGCGCATCCAGGAACTGCTTGAGGAGAAGCGAAACTTTTTGAGGCGGATGAAAAGAGCACAGGGGATTTGAACCCTGTCCAGTTTCTCTTATAGAGATACAGCTGCCAAATGCAACTTTTGAGTCTAGACTTTATTGTGGTGCTTGGGTCAAGAACTGGAAAATGGCCAAAATATTGCAGTGAACTGATGCTTTCTCCTCTTTTAATGACATGGCAAACTGATCTTTGTGGAACAAAACCACTAGCAAGTGTTTGCACAGTTACTTTGAACTTCAAAAATGTGTCTTTAGGAGGTTTCACTGAAGGATCTACAAATTCAAAGCAATTTATTATTTTTAAGGATTTTTACATTTAATTTCTGTCATCGTTTAATCAACCTCATGTCTTTCCAAACCTGTTTGAGTTTCTTTCTGCTAAGGAACAAAAACAGAGATTTGCCCTTTTTCTTTTTTACATTTTCCGTATTACGTAAGAGAATGGTAGTGAGTAGCATTGAGCTCCAAAGATGACAATAAAGCATCATACAAATCATCTTCCAAAGTCTTCTGAAGCCATGTAGTATTGTGCCAAAAACAAGACCATATCATAAATAAATCATAAATCTTTAATATCATTCACATTCCAAGAAATTCAAACACGGTTCATTAAGATTTTTATGGTACTTTTATGGTTTTGTTTTGGAAGCTTGACTGCTTCTGGTCCCCATCCCCTTTCAATGAATGGAAAAAAGCAGCATGAAAAAGAAAAGGAAGTCAACAAGAGGGTGAGTGAATGATGATAGAAATTTCATGTTTGGGTGATCTAAAAATCATAGAGAGTTAGGCAAATTACCATTTGCACAAATCTATGCTTCTAAACATGTTTTTCTCCAGATATGCTCAGTGACAGATACAGGCGACAGGCACATACTGTATTATGGGCAAATTAGCACAAAAAAAATGGAAAAATCAGCTGGCACTAGTCCGAAATGTACATGTTGGCTACAGTGTTTTAGCTACTCATTTTATCCTAACAAAAAATGTCAAAAATCAAATATGTGGACGTGTGATGGTGGTGTGAATATAGTAAAAAAAATAAAATAAACAAGAGCCCAGATAAGTGAATCAGAGTGTGAACATAGCCAGACAAGACATGCAGTTAAGACATTGATATTCTTATATGTACCTACAGTATATCACATTCACACTAATGAACCATTTGATAAGAACAATTCAGGGATCCACCGTATTACATACAAACAGATGTTCATTCTGTGTTTGTGAACTATTCTATTTCTTTTCACCAGTATGCAAGCTTGTGCTGAAACTATCAGATCAGGTCAAGATGATATATATTTTTATTTGTGAGATTTTGACTTGTTATAATAATACTTTACATGCCTATCCAAAGATGTCAAAGACTCCATCATTATGTAAAAAGCAGAAGAAAATGTCAAAAACAAATAAATTGTATATATAGCAACAACAAAAAAAGTTTCACAGTTTTACATTTCTCTTATACATTTTCTTCTTTTACATTTACATTTTTACAGACCTTTTTAGATTTGGATTATTTCAGTATATTTAAATGCTAAAGCTATATGTGAAACTAGCATGGTGAATAATTCTGCTCTAACGGACAAACATTTACAACTGTTTACGTAAATTACACATACAAATTCTTTAAAAAAGATTTGGAAAAAATGCTTCTCTTCTAATTATTTTACAACTTGGCCAGAAGGTGTCTCAGAGGAAGAACTGGGCCAATTACAACAGAAGGAATTAGAGCTGTACCTCTGCTGGAGCTCCTCACCTCACTTCATCCTCTTCATTAGATTTTATCCTTACTGCAGGTGAAAGTGTGCATGGACCAGTCACCGTAAGTCTCACATCCCTTCCTTACAGACTGAGGGGCTAATAACAGAGGAACAGATAACTCACAAATTAATCTCTTTAATAACATCTCACTTATTTTGCCATTGGTAGGGACAAGAGATGAAGATAATCAGATTTTTTTTTTTTTTTTTTTGCTGAAGTCTACTAAGAAAAATATACCATTAACATCACCAGTGTTTGTCAGAAGAACTCAAAACTTTGCCAGGGTAGATCTACCAACATCTAAAATAATTGTATATTTCAGTATGAATATTTCTCATTTAATTCTAAGCTAGCAACAGATATATTCTTAGTTGTCATTGGTGTACCCGTAAGCCAATCACATAACGTATGTTATTCGACGTCTCAGGCACCTGGCTATAAACACAGCACAGGTGTATGCGGCGGAAACAACCATCAAACGAAATGCTCGAGTGTAATTGACTGTGAACGACTTTTGCAGATAAAGTGAAGTAAATATACGCATCCACGGTACAATTCATCTAAACTAATACTTGACAGTAGAGACAAACAAGAAAATATTCACAGCCAACTGTCAAAGTTAGGATTAGTTCTGTTAAAAACAGCTCTTCGTTCATTTCGAGTCTTTCGGAAAAGCTGCAACTTAATTGCAAGATTACAGCATGACATGGAAGTATTCAAGGACTGGAGAAGAAAGGAGACACTGATATGTCAAAAGGGTGCCAGTTTGAGCTCGACAGAGATAAACCAAGGTGCACTAAAACTCCAAGAACCGTAACAAGCCGAGGAAGGCCATAGACTTGCCATCACGGAGCAGTATCACCAAGGTGGGTTGAACACTACAATGCTAGTTTGGACAGAGCGAATAGCATCCCATGTCACCATGCCCGCCTTCGTTGTAGATTACATTTCCCTAACCAAAACTACAATCTTGAATTCGGCACTTGTTGTCTATGTCAAGGCTCTCAGCCCTCCCTCTGTTGGTTGATTGGACGGCTGGTGCTGAGCCGAAGATAATCTATGAGCTGGTTTGGTATAGTTCAGAAGCAAACTCAAACTGAGCGGAAGTACGAAATCTGACATAGCCAGTCTAGAAAAATAACACCCATTTACAGCCATTCTAAAGCTTGAAAGAGCCATTTTTAAAAGTGCCCCTATGATGGATTTTTGAAAATGGCCTTTTATGCAGTGTGTAACACTAAGTGAAGGAAAACATTCTTCAAAGTTTTAAATCTGAAAGTGCACGGTGTGTAACAGTTATTGTAAGCGTAGACTCTGAATCAATAAAACAAATCTGTTTTAAAACGAGTCCCAAGCCTCATGTTGACGTCAACATGAAACATTAGCATATTGCCCGCCCACTCATTTGTTTTTTGAAAATGCAATTTTTTTTGCCACTAGTGCTGCTTTTGGAGTGTTAAAAGTGCACAAACACTGCTTTAAATGAAATCGACCAATCACCGGAGGGTTTTAGAAAAATGAATCATTGAACAAATCGTTTGGGAGTTGTTAAACAAATAAGGTAAAAATTAATTCATATTATAAGAAAATAGATGTGATTTTTGATCTTGCATGCATGTCAGCCTGTTATTTGGGGCCCTCAAAACCAAAATCTTTTATAACCCATAATATGGGCACTTCAAATATAGTTCCAAATAGATTAATCTGAAAGAACAAAGTTATATACACCTAGGATGCATTGAGGTTGTGTAAATCATGGGGTCATTTCATTTGTGGTCTTTTTAGCTCCCTGTGGCATGACTGGTCCAGCAGATGGCGTTATTTTACAATAAACCAAACATCAACGGTACAGGTGTTACACAAGCAGGTGTAATGGATGTCCTGTCACCATTTAAATCATATTTTTGTTTTAACTGCTTTTATACATAAATGCCCTCTGAGTTTGTATTCAGTGTTGAATTCTTGACAGTGCTAATCTATGGACCCACATTCCAGTATGAGACTTTTGGGTAGGACTGGAAACAAGCGAAGTTTAGTGAGACTTACTGAATAAATTCATTAAATAGAATCGTAAGCTTGCATTTCATGGCAAGCAATTAATTTTTGAAAGTTATGTGTGATTAACAAGTGTACGTGAGAAGTTTTAAAGACCACTGTATTTAAAATTTGATCTCAGGAAAAACTTATTTTTTTACCCTTGGAATAAATTTCATGTCTTTCAAAGACATTTATACTTTAGCATTATGGAAGTGAGATTAAAAGGAAATACTCTTAAAACGCGAGGCAGGAAGGGGAAAAGAAATAAACTACACAAAGGGAAGGAATGGAAAGCATCAAAACAAAATGGAACAAAAGAACTAAACGAACAGAAAGAATGGCACAAATCATGACCTAGTTTGAACCTGAGAAACAAAATGTGCTTTTCTTGAACAAGTTTAGTAAAGATGAAGATGTTTGGGGCATTTTTTACTATTTAAAAAAGATGTTTTAGTAATGACACACCATCATTTAACAAGCTAAAATGAAAACAAGGGAATTAATAGGATCTCACACCCGGAAGCATAAATCCGTGGCTGTTTTCAGACACTGAATTTATAATTGACCAGATTAGACATTTGGCTGATTAATATACTGTAGGATTACAGACGCTCTTGCTGTCCAGAGGCCAAAAGAAGCGTAACTGCTTGTGACTAATTGTGTTTGTTCATAAATCAGGACAGCCATCTGTATAACAAACACCCCCTGCCATGAGTGTGTGTGTGTGGTGTACAAAGGTGGACTGTTCCTGTGGCAGATTCTATTGCCTGGATATTTGAGAAAAAGCTCCCCACAATCCACGTATATGTTTGTATCTTCATTCAGGCCTGATTTTCTGGTTCCTCCATGGGAGCATGGCATGAAATTGGGAGCAGGATTCCATTAAAATCGCTGTATTCAGTTCCCTCGCCCACAACATTCCCGTTTAAGGAGGCTTCCTCTGTCACTGCCTTCATATTAAATATGTCAAGCACATGAAAAAGATTGAAAAAGCATATTTTGCTGATTATTTGTAATACATCATAAGCTGACCTTTAGTCCAAAAGCCAAAGTCAGAAAAGTACCTGCCACATGCTAAGATCTGTTCAATAAATCCCACTTAGAAATTTGGGCTGAATTGATTAATGTCTTTAACACAAGGTCTTTGTGATAATTGCTGAAAGAACTTCAAACTTTAACAGTCAAAAAAATGTTATTTAGAGTTTTCTTAAGAACGGTGTTTAGGAGGTCAAGAACAACTCATTCAGTTCCTGTTTATGTGAAAGGCTGCAGTGAGAATGGCCAAGGGCGTTCTGTCGTCAGCTTCAGTGGTGTCAGACTGAGAAAAGAAAAAGGCTTGAGTAAATTGGATCTCGCTGTTAGCAACAGTGACCGCAGTTCTAGCTTGATGCTGTTACTGAATAAAACATGTCTATGTGCAGCCATCAAGAAGTAGTGATCATTATTAGATTTTTTTTTTTTCAGGTTGAATTTTTCCCCCAGAAACTATTAGTAAAACTAACTACATTATATGGTCTTGTATAGATTTTTTTTTTTTACTTTATATTTTGTAATTATATTTTATAAGTGTCAACATCAAAAGACCTGACAAAGCGAATTAATTGTTATATAAATTAAGTATATGATTCAATAAACATGTAAATATTCAAAATATCAGTGTGTCTCAGTTGCACAAGAAGACATTAGGAATACAGTGATTTATACATATCTAGAATGTGTGTCTGTCCTGCAATGATCTGTAGGGCCAATCAGCTGCCAGCTTGATGAATATGGAATGCCATAGCTGCCAGAATTCATCTCTAGATACCGATTGAATCTAATAAAGTGAAACTGAAGCTGAAGACAAATTTTCTGCTCAAGCAAACACTAAAAGTCTCTTCTTTTTTGGCCCTGCAGCTGTGCACATTATTCTCGTTTTCATAAACTTAGGAATTTATATAGATAAACAGATATCATAAATCACATTACTCCAGCTTGTTGAAATTAAGCAAGTTCCTTCCACATGTTCAGAGCTCTTACCAACATATATAATCTTGACAATCTGTTTGGCTTGCAATACATCTAATTACACTTATGTTGTACTTCAATATCTATGTGACAGGCAAAAAATAAAAAAAATTAGAGCTGTCAATGTTCGGGCATTAACGCATGTGATTAATATAAAATCCTTAACACATTAAAAAATAATTTAATGCATATTAATAGGGGAGGATACAGCTAACCCCTGATTCGATACTATCACGATACTTGGGAGCCGATACAATATGTATTGCGATTTGTTTTTTTTTTTATCTTGATCTTCAGGCACTTCACGATCTGATTCCAAAACGTTTCTTGATCTACATTTTTTCCCCAATTAATTCTTCTGCTGTGCAAATGCATCTTTACAACTTAACATCTTAACCATCATGGGAGTTGCATGGCTAGTTGAAATATCTCTGTGTTAGTACTGTCATCGTAAAGTAGGTGTAAGCCTTGTTTTCATGATTCAATTACAATTATCATTATCAACTCAGTGGCCCAGTTTTACAAACGTGGCTTAACTAAAGCCAGGACCAGGCCTTAGTTAAATTAAGGTATTTAAGCAACTTTTACAAAAATACTTTGGAAGAAAACATTGTGCATCTTGACACAGAACAATGACGCTGACATATTTTAAGATATGTAAGAGCAAGATATTTTCAGTTGAGACAGCTCAAACAAGCTTAAGTCTTGTCTGTGAAACCGGGAGAACATCACATTCTCAGTTTTCAATATTACTGCACATGGCTATATTTTCATATACATTTTAAATCAAATGTATTTATGTATTTATTTATTATATAACCTGGCTACTATTTAAAACAATTACTTATTTAAAATAAGTGTTCTTTGAGTATCCGAAAGTTTACAGACAATAGTCTTTTTTTCCTCTACATTATTGTCATTTGATTATTACTGATAAGATGATTAACAGGCTTCATTGAGACTAATTCACAGATCTCTTTCGATATATTAGATGTTTTGCTCTGCTCTGAAAACATAACTGACGGTGTGTACCAGTGGCTGTTCTACATTGAATTACTCCCTGGGCGAGACCCCCTCTCAGCGCCCCCCTCCCTTTTAAAATTTCAAATAACATCAGAAAAGCATTTATTTTGAATAAAAATGAAAGTAATCAAAAAGTTGAAAATAAAGTATTAAATAGGGTTAGGGAGGGCTTTTTTTCCCAATAAAGGTGTCAACAATGGCATCTATTTAATAATCTGAATTAAAATGAACATTTACACTCAATAGGTTGCATTCTGTTTTATAATGCACTTCAGTACTGAGGTGCAGATAATTGTCACTTGCAGTAAATGGTATAAATATCAGAAAATGTCATGTGCACTTGGTGTAAATAGCCGCTGCCAAAAAAATAATGATCCCAAAACTTATTATCCACAAGCAAACACAAAGCGTGCGTGAAGTCTGTCAGTGCGCGAGTTTCGTGCATCTACTGCATTCCAAATGCTATGAATGAAAGCGTATCTGAAGAATATCTAAAGTAAAACATGGCGGGTGGATGCACACTGTCAAAGTGCTCATGTGTCACAGCACAAAGTCTTTGTTATGTCAATTTCGAGATATAAACTCGCAATTCTGAAATAAAAAGTCACATCTGTTTGTGTTCCACAGTTCTGACTTTATTTCTTAGAATTACAGGTTTACATCTCGCAATTATAGATAGGTAGGTGTGTGTGTCTAAATTCTGACTACTGACAAGTTTTCATTATATTAATTTAAGGGTTTTTTTATTAGTTTTTTCGTACTCACACATGCAAAACTTAAACTGTTTAAACTTTAAACTGTTCTGTTTGGCTTTATAAAGTAACCTGAATTATGCTACATCTTAAATGGTTCAAAACGACTTCTAAATATCTGTACACTCTAGTGACCACTATGCGTCAAAGGGTAGAATCAAGTGAATGATAAAACATCATTACTTGTTAAAATATATTCAATATTTTCAATTGGTTTACATTGCATTCAGTATTGAGCAATGCTCATGACCTATTGTAATAAATAAATAAATGCAAAAAAACAAACAATAAAAACGATTTCTTCTTTTGAGGAATCGTTTGAAATTTGTGAAGAAAGAGGAGGCTGCAGCTGAGGTTCTGATGTTGAGACGAACACCTTATCTACTATAAACAGACAGCGTTGAAAGAGCTGGTCCTGAAGGCTGACCATCATCTATTCCTGAAAGAGCTGACAATTTCTCACTCACTCTCCTCTTCTCAAACACAAACACTGCATTGCTCCAAAAACCTCCAATCCTTTAGTTCAACGCAGGTGCATGAGACAATGAATATGGGAGCACTGTCCTTTTCTCGGTTCTGATAAAACACGTCTTCGACACTGACACATTGGTTTTTTAGAAGCCAGTGGAACTGCTTTGCATAGTGTAATGATTTGAGACTTTGCAGTTAGAAAAATAATGAATAAACAAACAAACCTCTACAGATGCTCGCCGCTGATAGGAGTGTGGATCTCTTTGAAGCAGCAGTAATAATGGTGCACAGGTCTTTGATATCAGGGTTGCACGCTCATGCACCTGCTTGATTAAGAGTGGTTGCAGCTACTTCCTCAAAGCCTATTTCAGGGCCTTGCATTTTCCATACAGGAAATTGTCTGTCATCATGACGTGCCATTCCTGGCATGGATGCATTGCATAGAGTTACCAAAATATCATTCATTTTTTCCATCATACAGTTCCCCGCCACTGTATAAAAAAAATTGTGGGAAAAAAATTGTCAGATGTAAACTCACAATTCTGTGAGATATAAAGTCAGAATTGAGACATATACTGTTGTCTAAACTGACAATTCTGAAAAATTAAGTCAGAATTGTGAGATATAAACTTAGTTCTGAATTCAGACTTTTTTCTTAGAATTGTGGAACTCACAATTATATGAGCTATAAAGTCCAATTTTGAGGGGAACAAAGACTGATATGGTTTCAGAATTCTGAGTTCAAATCTCACAATTCTGATATAATAACTTGCAACTGCATCTTATGTAAACACTATGTATGTTATGTTATGCTATGTTATGTAATTCTGTAATTTAAAAAAAAAAATAATAATTTCAATACAGAAAATCGCAATTCTGAGAAAAAACAACACAGTTTCACTCCAACTCCTACCTAGTCCTGACCAAGCGTCAAAATGTGACAAGTTGGAGTGAGACCGTGTTGGAAAAAGTCACTTCTGTTTATATTTCTCAATTCTGACTTTATAACTTGCAATTGTGAGTTTCTTTTTACATTACAATTTTGATAATTGATGTCTGTCCACAATTGAAATACTGGAGACAATTTTTTGCCATTTGTGAATTGGGCCCTAGTCATTTTCTTTTGTCTCTAATCTAACTCTATAAATGTAATTGTGTATAGTATTTGTATGCCATCAAAAACACCAAGACACTTTCAGAAAGGAAATGTACAAAATCTGTCACTGGGGTGTTACAAAAGGTACTAAAACGGACCATTTATCTATGTACACAATATTTACACTCCAGTGTGTACCATTAAATTACTAACATGCTTGCTTAACAGAGCTGAGTAGTAACTGGTACATGAAATCTGGATTATGTAATCAGATTCCAAAAATTAAGTACTTGTAATTAGATTCAATTGGATTTTAAAATAACTGGACTACAGTTACTTTTTATTGATTACATGATTACATATTATTCACACTCATAATTTATTGATTCTCCCTAATACCTCATTTTCCTCTTTGTAATGTTTCTTTCTAAAATAGCCTGCTACTTAAATAAATACATGTTCAGAAAGTCTTTCAGTTTTGTTCACATTCACACAAAGACCAGTCATAAATCAGGTGGCTATAGCTTCATTTCAGGTTTAAAAAGTGTTTCAGCTTTTCCAAAACCAACAATAAACACATCCATTTATATCACTACAGTTTTTTTGTCATGTAATTTGGAATCAGCAATGGATTACAGTTTGTAAGTAATCTACCTAGCTCTGTCCCTTCAGACCCTACATAATTTGTTTTGGTCAATCCACTTACGCTCACTCTTGAGCTATTTATTCATATCACTAAGCTGTTGTGTACATTGAGAATCTTCAAAAGAACACCCAGGTTGCTCCAGCGACATGCAATTGTGCATTGTAACTGAACTGAGCAAGGGTGTTTATCATTTAGATAATATTTTAGGGTCTCCCCTGAAAGATTTCTTGTTTGGTACTATGCAAATTACTCTGTTTCAGCGTCCATAAAATCAAGCTGACCTTTCCAGGGACAACTCAAGTCTTTCTGGAAATCAGGTTACTCACCCATGACACGATAAAACATATGAGAGATTCAGTCAAGAGCTTCTAAGAAATTGTTTAAAGCAACGTAAGTTTAAAGGGATTCAGAAATTGTTTGGTTAAAGCTATTTTAGCTCAAGATGGTAAAATTGATTGTTTCCACTGTAAACTGGCAAATAAAAAATGTGATTTTGATATTATTTATTGTAATTGCTATTTTATTTATTTTAATAATAATGGCCATCTTACAATATGACATTTTATGTTATTATTTGACTTATTTGTTTTTATATCTCACAGTTATAGCACAGCACTGATACTTCTATATCCAGCTGGGAATACTGTAATATAGTAAAAGTGGTAATATAAATGGTCTGTTTTATTTTTGTTGTTGGAGGCAAAAGTAAACTTTTATTTTCCACAAAGATTAATAATGTAACGGTTGGTTGTTGCTGAGTGAGTTGATGTGTACGCTGTGGTGAAGCGTAAAGTCAGTTAAGCTTTCCAGTGGACACAGAGACTCAGAGGCATAAGTTCTCTTGCTTAAAGTGAACATTTAATGACAACGAGTAGAACAGGACAAAGCACCGACACGAACCACACGAAACTCAGGACGTTACTTAAAAGACTGACGGAGATACAGGACATGGGGCATGGTTTAAATACACAGACAATCAAAGACATAATGCAGGACAAACACTAATGGCAAGGGGCGGAGTTACAGATTAGGAGAAGACAGGAGGGAACAGGTATGTAAACAAACACAGAGCACATGGACAGGGAAACATAAACACAAGGCACCCCTAAGGTGTGACAGAGCCCCCCTTTAAGCGTGGCTTCCAGACACGCAAGGACCACTTTCAGGAGGGAGGAGGAGCGAAGGCGGCACAGTACATAGTGAAGGGGGTGGGTTGGCAGGGCACCCAGGAGATGCTATAAGCATTGTCTCTGGAGGCCATCCAGGCCTGATATAGTTCGTAATGGTCCATGGTGGATCGGGCTCCTCCATGTGCCACAGCAGAGATACCCGCCAGGGTAGCAGGGAGCAGATGGTGGAGATGCCCATCTGGGCGGAGCATACGGCGGAGACACCCACCTGGGCTGACCAGACAGTGGAGACGCCCACCTGGGCGGACCAGACAGCGAAGACGACCACCAGGCTACAACAGAGAGCAAGGAGAGGTTAGTGTTGGCCTCAATGGCCGAGATCGTACCTGTGACAGGGTCGGGCCAGAGTCCAATGGCCTTTGTGAACGGTTCGGGGCAAGGCAGTAGTCCAACAGCCTTCATGGCTGGTTCAGGGCAAGGCAGTAGTCCAACAGCCTTCGTGGCTGGTTCAGGGCAAGGTAGTAGTCCGTAGGTTGTGCAGCCACCAGCGAAGCCTCTGAAGACTCTACGGCGGGAGCCGACGTCTCCGGAGGCCGTGCAATCACTGGAGGACCTAACGGGACCTCCGAACCACAGGCAGGTTCAGGTGACTCGGGCCACAGGGACTCACAGTCACTGACAGGCTCTGGTGGCTCGGGCCACGGGGAATCACATTCACTAACAGGCTCTGGTGGCTCGGGCCATAGGGAATCACAGTCACTGACAGGCTCTGGTGGCTCGGGCAATAGGGAATCACAGTCACTGACAGGCTCTGGTGGCTCGGCCCAGAGGGAGTCAGTGTCACTGACAGGCTCTGGTTTGACCCCTGTCCCACCCCTCCCTCCCTACCGTGACCCAGGTACAACTACCCCGCCTCAAAATTTTCTTGGGGGGGGTCTCCCTCCGGTACCAACCCTGGGTCACCAGAGGTTTCTGGGTTAGGATGGTCAGAGGGCCATTTGAGACTGGACACGGGACCAGCACCCGACTGCTGCGGAGGGGAAACTGCATACATTTCACACGGCGTTCCTGGCCGTGTATCGGGAACTGGAATCAAGAACGGCTCTCCTGACCGTGAATCAGGAACTGGAACAGGGATCGGCACTCCTGGCCCGAGAATCAGGAACTGGAACAGGGATCGGCACTCCTGGCTGAAAATCCGGAACTGGAACAGGGATCGGCACTGGATTGGGATTCAGCGAATCCGGCTCGGTCACAGTCTGTGATGGCTCGCGGGGCCGTGAATGCGGATTGGCATCCGCGACAGTGGGTGACGGCGCACGGGGCCATAATGGTGGATCGATGTCCGCGACAGTAGGTGATGCCGCACGGGGCCGTAATGGCGGAGCGGTGTCCGCAGAGATGTGATGCGGACATGATCACTGCGTCACCGAGCTCCAAATCTTCGGTGAGATCATGGAATTCCCTGATAAAGTCTTCAAAGGACGGAACGGACCAAACGGACCAAAGTGGTGAATCTGGCAGTGAACGCCATCTCTTTTGTTTGGTCAGTCTTTCTGTAACGGTTGGTTGTTGTTGAGTAAGTTGATGTGTACGCTGTGGTGAAGCGTAAAGTCAGTTAAGCTTTCCAGTGGACACGGAGACTCGGAGGCATAAGTTCTCTTGCTTAAAGTGAACATTTAATGACAACGAGTAGAACAGGACAAAGCACCGACACGAACCACATACGTGAGAAACTCAGGACGTTACTTAAAAGACTGACGGAGATACAGGACATGGGGCATGATTTAAATACACAGACAATCAAAGACATAACGCAGGACACCTGGAACACACAGCTGGCAGAGAATCAAACACTAATGGCAAGGGGCAGAGTTACAGATTAGGAGAAGACACGAGGGAACAGGTATGTAAACAAACAGAGCACATGAACAGGGAAACATAAACACAAGGCACGCCTAAGGCGTGACAAATAAAGCACACTGTTATAGGTTCTCTAGGGGGTTTTTTTTGTTTTGTTTTTTTAACCAAACAATTTTTGCAACCTTACAGGACCACATTGCAGATTTTTTTTGTAAAATATGTTTAAATAGTCTGAGAATAACCCAACAAGCTGATGACAGCTGTAAAGCACTAAGGTGAAGATTTACTTCCAAGAAGTTTATTTTTTCAGTAAGTAGCTTATGGTATAAACATATATTTTACTATTGCTGAAAATGTGGTTTTATAGTGTTGGCAGTTTAGGCAAAGAAAGTAAACAGGGACCTGGTTTATTGTAAATACATTTTACAGTAAACTGATATATGCTGACATCTCTGCATACTCTGCATAGATCTTTTATCTTTGTTTATTTTATTTATTTTATTCATTTGTTTATGTACTGGTGGAAAGCAAGGTGCAGGCTGATAGAAATATTTCCAGAAGCATATCAAAAGACGTAGTGAGAAGAGGGGGGTTAAAGCACTATTTTATCTCTGTCCACAGAGACCATCTTGTCTCATGCCAAAGGCTTTGTAGTGTCAGGAGTGTGTTGTATACTTTAGAGGTGCTTCTGTGCCCATCTGCAGTAGACGTCTTATAGTAAATATCTGCCTGGAATGTATAGACTCTCTTCTTATATCTAAATAGGGCATTCAAAGCCCATTGTTGGTAAGAAAACATCACTGTTTGCATTTGTAAAAATATAATTTTATGAAGCAGTTCATTGCATTTCCAAAAAAGGACAAATAACACCTAAAGCACCATAAGTTGTATACCTGTATTTGATTAATTGTACTTTATTATATTTATTCATTATAGATGTCAATAACATCATTGGGGAGAGACAAAAAAAAAACATCAGTCACCTTACACAAGTCATCTTGTCTGAACAAATTCATTTCTCAAGTGAGAAGACAACCGGGGATTGGATTTTTCACTTTTTCACTGCGATGCTTTTATCAGCTGTTTGGAGACTCGTTCATTCATTTCTTTTAACACACAATGCAATGCATAATTCAAAATGTGGGTAAAAACTTCTCGTAGAGTGCAACGAAACATATTTTTATTTGAATGCCATTTTAGTTTTAAAGCTTGCATGGTTAGCAAGCTTCATTATAAATATTATCTTTTTAATCATTAGCTATTCTAACTTCTTTTTACTATACTGAAACACATCAGCGACCTTAATTCTGGATTTTATCAAAGTCATCCCACCAGTCATCGTCTCTCGTCCATACCCCTTGCCGGCCTGCATCAGTGCGACTTGCTGACTTCACTTGTCCCAGCAGCATGACACCATACCCGCTTCTCCCTTCCTTGGCTGTGTGACCAATTAATTCATCTATCATTAAAGAACTACTGTGAAATCCCCTGCTGCGTTCAAGGTTGCTACGACTGATGAAAACTGAGAGTGCAAAAACAGCAGAACTGGGTGTCTGGTGAACACTTACATCACCAAACGGGCTGCTGAGGTGGAAGCAGACTCTGATGAGGGAGAGAAAGAGAAAAGAGGATTTTTCTCTCTTTTAAACTTCTCCCACTCACAGACCTTAGAGGCCCCTGTGTGGGCCTTCAGATGATTCCACCCATATGCTCCTTGTCGTCTGCTCAAGAGGAATAAAGAATTGAGGATCTGTCATGTCTCTGCAGTGCTGAGGCAAGACTTCATCTTCTGCAGCTTATAGGCACTGATGCCTTGTCAGTGGCCTTGTTTTCTTAGGCCAGGCACCCTGGAGTGCATTAACAACTCGGATGATTTCAAACAGATCATAATCTTGCCTAGTCTAAACCCAACTGAGGTCACACCAGGTAATAATTGAAGTAGCAATTACACCAGGTGCAGTGGTTGGTTCTGATGTACAGTAATAGAGTGGAACATCTCACACAGCTGTGGGGGTACTGATAAGAGTAAACGCAAAACCGTACCAGATATTTTACCTTGTAGCTGATTGATATTACAGAAAGTAAATTCCTATGACTTTTTTTTTTTTTTTTTTACTAAATGAAATTATAAAATACAGTAATTGATTTTTTCGGTATTACCTATATAATGCC
>JAUMHE010000235.1:54689-68460 GCA_032359235.1 Enteromius mattozi
GCCTAGCCAGTCTCCAGATCTCAACCCCATAGAAAATCTTTGGAGGGAGTTGAAAGTCCGTGTTGCCCAGCGACAGCACCAAAACATTACTGCTCTAAAGGAGATCTGCATGGAGGAATGGGCCAAAATACCATCAACAGTGTGTGAAAACCTTGTGAAGACTTACAGAAAACGTTTGACCTCTGTCATAGTTGGTGGCTGAATAAATACTTTTTTGCCCCACTGTATCTATTAACTTTACCCCAACAACTTTACAGGGTTGAGATGAATAATAGGACATGAATTCAATCTGAATGAAAAGCTTTCAGGCAAACACCTAAATTGAAAAGAAAAGATCCAAGTTTATATGAAACTGAAAGAGCAGTCAGTCTTAAACAATCAAGTAAATGGAAGAATAATTGCAATGCTATGTTTGAATCTTTGTGAACATCCGCAGTGTAGTGCAGGACATATTTTTGGATATGTTAGAAAGGCAAAAGCAGTTACATACTGGGGTTTCACGCTGAGTTTCCTAACTTCTCCTTTCTCTATTGCTTTCTCCAACAAGACCTCTGACAGTGCTCAAAGGTGCCTTGCTGTTATGGGAATTCTGACACTAAATGTTGCTCTTAGCGTGCATAGAAACTTTGTTTGGAGTCAAAGTAGTGCATATTATGTATGTAAATATTTTCCTCAGACTGCAGGGTATAAACATTATAATTTGCTACAAAAATACAATACAAATCTATTCAGGCATACAGACAACTGTCAATTATTGGTAGACATAGATACTGTACACTCTGTGTAAATGTGAAAATGCTACAGTAAAAACCTGTTAAATGGTTAATGGTAAATTCTTGTAAAATTAACAGGGGAAAACCGTAAACTGACATTCCCGAATTCCCTGCATTTGATTTCAAATTTAGTTTGAATCAAGTTTTTTCTTTGAAATAACTATGTTTCTTTTTTGTTTTTCCTTGTCAGTTATGTTTATTATGGTTGTATGTTACATATTATGTTGTTAGACTAATGTTTATTGCATATTTCAGTTTAATGAGTCTCACCATGATAGTGTTTAGTTCTTGTGTGAATGACTCTGAGCACCTTCTATATATGTTCATATTTAAAAGCTGCTTGTGATGGGCTTTGGTTTCTCATCACCATCTGCATTTGGTGGTTATTAGTGTGTTTCAAAAGGTATAAAACTACTTTAAAAGATTTCACTACTTTAATAGGTTGGTATATTAATATTATATCAGTCAATGAAATTACGGTTTTTAACTGTAAATTGAACTTAAAACAGTAAAACCTAAAACATTGTTACTGTATATTTTACAGTCGAATTCCGGCAACCACACCTGCCGTTTTTTCACTGTAAATTTTACAGATTTTTCTTTTTACAGTGTGTCATTCATTCTTGTATAGTGTTTAGTTAAAAAAAGATAGAAAAGATTAGGGAATAGAAAGCCATTTATTTAAATATTTAGTATTCACAATTGAAATTCGGTCAGATGCTGAAAATTGAGTCAAGCCATCTTTACTGAATATCACATAAGTATTTTTTGATGATTTCAGATGTATTTGTGTAAGTGAAAAGAGAAGGAAAGTGCATTCATCATTGAAAAGAATATTGTTTAAGGTAAAAAGAATATTGTTTAAGGTAATAGTTCATCCAAGTTTTGTCATCATTTACTCACCCATGTCATTTCAAACCTATATGATTATATGTAATGTAATGAATTCCAAGATCTCTGAAGTCATAACTATGTATTAAGTCATTAATACATATTGGCACAAATGCAGGAAGGAAGGTATTATTTTTACGGTTCTGAAATCACCTACAAGATTCTGCAATTACTGATTCACTTTAAAATTCATTTCAAGCCACATCATTATAGAAACAATGAGATGAATGTGAGGACTGAAAGCTAATGCGTCTTACATGACTAAATCAAAAGTGAAGTGCATTAGGACATATTTTAATGGTTACTGAGCATAATAAGAAGAAATCTTAGACAGCAGAAATATTCTGTTATGCATTTCCCATTATTATGTAAAAGTGTGTTGTTTCACATCTAATAATAATAATTCATGTCTGCACAAAACCCTCATAAGCAAATATTGAATATAAGCACAGTTCATAATTGACATAAATCAGCCAAATGAAATTCTCAGACTACCACAGACTTCAAAACTCCCCAAGGAGAAATGCACAGTCTGACTGGAGATTGTAAGGTGTACTGTTAAGGGCCGTCTGTGGCTTGTCACCCCGTCACATCACACACTAATTAAAGCTGCATATAGGAAAATTTTATTCAGGTCCATTCTCAGAACTGGAGTTCGACGACAGCACAGAGTTAAAAAAAAGAGACTATTATCTCAGGAGTCTTACCTGTCTTCTGTCTAGGTTTTCTGATCCACCAGGGATTTCTGGAGACAGGAAGTGAAGAACAGAGAAGCCTGTGGGAGACAAAAGAAATAAAAACCCTTAACTGTTCATTTCCTATGTAGGTCTTACTAATAATGCCTGCAGGTGTTCTTCTGCATTCATTGAGTCTTTCCATTTTCTCTTGTCGTCTTGAATATAAACAAAGAAGAAATGGGTAAATTTCATAGACACGGCATATGACTCCAGCATAGCTGAAAAGGTGATTGTTTGGTGGCTCCAGGGGACTATTTACCCTCAATGTGCTGACACAAACTATTAGCCAATGTGCAAATGACAAATAATCAGGATAATTATTCTCCAAAAACCTCTAGGTACAAAAATCAACACTGAATAAAAATGTGCAACATCAGTGACATGTAATTACACATTAAAATAGACAGAAACTATTAAATATCAAACAAGGTGCAAACAATGGCTGTTTCTGATTACTGCCTCCTCATTCCTCACTCCTTTGTCCTCCAGCTTGTGACCTGGAGATTGTTCATCATGAAGGACATATCAATCTTCTAAGTGCACCGCAAGGGAAAAAAAGAGGAAGCTTTCAAAGCTAGGACCATAGAAATACAAGAGCATTCAATGCAGTCAAAACACCTGATGGACAGATACATTCTATTAGAAAGTTTTGGAGTCAGTTCATATTTTTGCCATTAATATATGCAGATGCATTTCTAAAAACTGTACAATATACTTAAGCTATATTATTATTGTTATTAATATTATGAATGTTATGAATAATTAATTCTCGCTGGAAGAGAGCAAACTTTTACATTTCTTAAACTTTAAAATAATTTAAATTAGAGCATTTTCTTTTTTTCCATCAAATAATGCTGAATAACCATTAATAATCAATAAACAAATCAATAAATAAATTATTATATATATATATATATATATAAGAGAATGCTTTTTGAGAACTAAATCAGCCAATCAGAATGATTTCTGAAGGATCATGTGACACTGAGTAACCAAGACTGGAGTAATGCCTGCTGTAAGTTCATCAGGTTTGGGTGAACTATCCTAAATGTTTATTCCTAAATTATTTGACACAATTCTCTGGAATAAGTTGTAAACATTGCCTATGTGACATAAACGTAGTGTAAGATGAAACTGAATCTTTCCAAGCAAGCAAGTTTACAGAATTAATTATAACGAATGTGAAGTTTCTCTGGAGGTTTGTTTTCTCTTCAGCGTTTCATTTTGTTCTTTTGAATACTTAATGAGATTTCAAGGGCATCATCGTGTTTCTAGCAAATCAAAACCCAGGTCTTCAGGCCCACAGTTACACATGCAAACAACAGTTACAAAAAATGATCAAACAACCAGATGGAATATCATTCAGTTTGGCAAAATAATGCAGCGACTTGCTTAACAAAATCAATAATGCTAACAGATCCAAACAGCTTTGGATGTCAGAGAAACTATTGGAAAAAAAGCAACTTTTCCCCAAGTGTTTCCCAGGAGAGTGTATTAATAGTACACATATACTTTCTCCTCTGAACCCAGTGTTGGGTAAAGGAAGTGAACGAGCTGTGAAAACTGTGATTTCATTCATTCTTTAAGCTTTTTCAGGGTGTTATTGAATTGTCTGTTCTTTCCTTTTGTTTGTTCATTTGTTCAATATTTTGCATCGAGGGCTCATGAGAGTCTCACACGCTTCAACTCATTTACAATGCAAGTCAGCAGGAAGACTCAGAGGAGGTGCTGTGTTTCCTTCCATAGAATATGCAATTTGTGTCATCACACTTTGAAAGATGATGTTTGTTAATTCACAACAAAAAGATTCTGTGTTTAATATTCAATCTCCTGAAATCTTTCCTCGCACAAAACAAAAATAAAAGCAAAGAGGTTTTGTGTCAAATACATGCAGACAGAAAATATGTTTCTCCATTGACAGCCATTCAGCAGGTGTATTCTGACTAATAAATAAAAAATGGCAACATACTCCATCTTTTACAATGCAGTGATTTTTTTTTTGTAATGCATAATATAAATATATATTTGGGCTCATTATATTTCTTAGACCTATTATACATGCCAGATGAAAATCAGTATTTTTTCTTTAGCAAAAACATGAGACTATTTTGGATTCTGGATGCACTACTGTTTTGAAGTACTTGAATACTTGCTAAACGTCACCCTCTATGACAGGGACAGCTTGTGCTTTTGTCACACTGGGCTTTTATTCCCTTCAAATGCACAAGGGGCAGCGCATTGTCAGTAAATGAGTCATGATAGCACTTTATTGTGGTTGCCGTTTTCTCCATTTTTCACCTTTCAAACCTTTTGACATCTTCCAAGCGCATTTTGTCAGTCGTTTGTTTACAAGGACAGAACTCTGTATCCATAATGGCTCAGACACTGCAGGTTAATATGAGATATGTCAGAAGAAATCTGACTGCTGTGATCATCTCCCAGTATGCTGTCCCAATATGTGTGAAAACATAAATATAAATTGTGAATATGCGGAAGAAAATCTGAATATGTGAATGTAAATAAGAATATAGAATTGTAGAATATATAATCTGAATATAAAGCTTAATATCTGTTATGTATGTGTATGTATTTTTTGTTTGATTTATAGATTTCGTAATCTTAAAATGTGCAAATTCTGATGCAAAAGCTGAAGCAGAAGCTTAAATGAAGCCTAATGGCAAAATACTCAGAACTGACATGTTTACATACGGTCTCGCTTATAAGGAATCTTCATAACACAAGTGCCTGTCACTTTCAGATCTTGTAGTTTGTTCCCAGGAAATTAATTTCTATAGACCATCTTTAATTTTCTGAGAGTCAATGTATTTGATGTTAAGCTGGGGCATGGCAATGTTTTCTCAATGTTGTTGTTGTTGTTGTTCGTGCACAAGCAATGAAGACAAAATGTGTGACAACATATAAAGAGCTTATTCAAAACAGAGCAGATTTGTATCAAGACATTGAATGCCAATGTGTTTGAAATCCAAATCAGAGGCGTGTTCTTTGCCCTTCTGAAAATAGTAGGACATGGTCGTCACAGTCATGTAATTAACTGAGGTCAAAGGCATTTTTCTTTCTAAAATATGCTCAAAGTAAAACACAATTTAGCATGTCTAACGTTATCTGAAACTAGCCTAGCATACCCAGACCTAAAGAATCTCAAGTCTGCGTACACAAGCCTACTCTTCAGATTATGAAACGATAGTGTCTAGTCTAAAAATGATGAAGAAAATCAAATATGGTTAATGTATAGTATATTGCAGTGCATCTAACATTTTAAGCCTATCCATAAAGCCTCTCTGATTAATTTGAGAGACTTTCATAAGAGAAGAGCTTTTTAAATCTTGTGTAATGCCTCATGCCAACACAATACTGTCAGAATATTTTTAAGATTGTCTATATAGTCACAATCACACAGACATATAATTAAACAAACAAGCCTATATTCATCCATTTTCATCTAAATAAAAAGTCATCTTTTTTAAAACAGTTTTTTGCTCGTCATTTGCTCCTCAGTAATTTGTTTTGAAGTTTGAGTACTTTTGTTGCACTTCTGAGGTGTTATTTTTAGCCTACTGAATGGCATTTTACCAAAGGGATAAAGATGATGGATCTGTTTAACTTACAGAAATCTTTAGCGCATAAACATGACAGCCAACACTTTGTCAAGAGCTCAAATATAGAGATGAACATGTTTTAACGGGAGATGTGGTTTCAACACGCCACAATATATGACAGATTAGATTTGCACCTCATAATAAATCAACGCTGAGACTGAATGTGGATCATCTGGCATAACAGGGGCACATGCTTGACAAATGAGATATGGGAACAATCACTTTGAAAAATGCCAGCCGCCCCCACGGGACCTGAGGCTGCAATCGGCTTGTTTACTAAACTAAGGAAGCATTGCAAACTACCTTTGCAGAACCAGATCAAACCAGCTTCACTGTCCTGTAACAATTCTTCTAGCTGCAATAAATGTTTGGCCTCTTCTATCCTCCTTTGAAGAATCTCTAGGGTTTTACACGTTGCTCAGCAAAACCTTGAGTACTGTAAGATTTACTTCATTTTGATACTGATTGTTAAAGCTGGACTTGATAAGGGATTCTAATGGATAGAGACTGTTTATCTCCTGTAATAAACTACTGTCATCTCAACAAAACAACTCAACTCAACTCTCAAAACCAAAGTACGAAATCTGATCTGATTAATATTCTGGGATGTCTGATGTCTCCACCTGTGGTAGCTTAAAAATGGCCAATGCCATGTCTAATAAACTAACAAGCATCAATTTGACACCATCACAATGAGATGAGACATCCAGTTTTGCATTAACATACTGTCTGGTGACCAGAACAGGTGGTGGTCCACCTGCCTCTCTGATATCTGTGCACAAACGGAGAGATGGAGCATCCTGGGTGTTGTACAATTTCTCCACTAGTGACATGGTTTGCATTTCCCTTCATGCAGCTACAAGATCACTCAGTGTATAACATCTATATCCACAGTATCTTATCCACGGCCTCTTCTGAAACACATTCTCATCCACACACGCTTACTATCCCTTCAAGCTGTTCTTTGTTCTGATACAGGTCTCTTTGATGTTTTTTGTTCAAGCCCAAAGGTCAGTTTTTCCTTGACCAGACCAAGGTGTTCACACAAGTATAGCTTTGTAATGACTATTACAAATCATCTCATGTTCCCATAAAAATGTTACTCTTTTCCTTTTTTTCTCTCTCTCGGTTCATTTTCTGTTCTGGAGAAGCTGCTCTGAAACTGTAGCTTTTCAAGCTTTAAGTGACATATAGCTACAGTAACACTATTAACAAAGTAGATTTTTAAATATCTTTTAAAATATAACACAAATAAATTAAACTGAAAGCATTGAATTTAGCATTTAAATTCAATGTATCAGTGCATCTCATTTATATACACTACTGGATAAACGTTTGTAATAATCAACATTTTCTATTGTTGTTGAAAGATGTCTCTTTTGCTCATATATATGGAGAGGATTTATTTGCAAAAAACGATAAACACATTTTGTCAAAAAAGCCTCTATTGTCCATTTTCAATGCATCGCAAGTTCACATTTTACTGCAGAAGACAACAAGTAACCTTGTTTTTGAACAGAAGCCAATAAGTCAATTTTAATAAATGGTAGCATTCATTGCATAGCGTTCACCGACATGTCAAGCAACCAAGCACAGTTCGTTACATTCCACGTCATGTTTCGCCACAATAACAGACCAGTGTGGAAAACTCTGACATACTTTAAAGATTCTGTGCCTTAATTTTTAAATATTTCACATACATTTGAAAATCTAGCGTTTAGTTGAAGTGTTTCCAGACAAATGTGCCATATGCATCAGATGTTTAGCCAATGGTCCATGGGCATGACGTCTGAGGTTGAGACTATAGCTGCATCCCAAATGACACACTATGCACTTACGCACTATGAACTCAACCATGTAGTGTGATTTATATAAGGTTAATGTGTCATTAATAATTGGAGTCTGATAACCCCTTTGCGACGTAATTAAAGTTGGCGACAGTTGAGTGCATGAAGTGTTCAACATTCCACACTTAATTTTCTGGTTATCACCAGGTTCTTACAGTTCCATATTTTTGGAATATTTGGATTGAACACACTATTTATTAATACTATTAGCACTATTAATACTACAAAATGTCATAGAATAGTGCACAAGTGCGGTTTGGGATGCATCTAATGTGACAATGCTACTTCACTTTGAAAAGACGTGCTAGCCGAGAGCAGTTCCCTCAAAGCTAAAGAGGATGGATAATTTCAAATGAACTTGATGAACCTGAGGTATCTCCTTTAGAGCATAAAAGGAAAATAAAAGCTAAAACTTTATATACTTCAATATGCTGCAATTTAAATGAGCTGATTGAGTGGCACTACCAAAAAATTTAGTCAAGTTATTAGTGTCATTATTTTTAGTCACTTGGACCACAAGAGTGTTCATTTACCTACTGTTTTCTTCCACTGCAGGCCTAAAATGGGCTGTTTATCATTCTGTCAGGGATGTTTCAACAGACATGATGGCCAGCTGAGTCCAGAGCAGATATGACATTATGTCACAAGTGCATTCAGATGAGGTCGCTGTTATCTACAGATGCGTGATGCAGGCTAAAAGTGATAGAAGAGCGGAAGAGAACAGAGAGAAGATGAACAGCCCTCTGAGCTTTCAGTCCCGCTGTGACTAAGAAGCTGTTTCAGGAATTGAAGTCCAGTTTTAGTTTTTTAGAGACTCTCTTCACCTGGATGACTGCAGTGATACGCTGCGGCACTCACAGAGGCCGTAGATGGTCACGCCTGAAACACTTCTTTCTGATCTTGACTGTGAGCAGTGTAACCTGCTGAGAGCTTTAAACCTGATATCAACCTATCAGGATGCAGTTTAGCTGTTTGTTGATGCACAGTGAGTAAACGAACCTATACCGTACTGTGCAGTTTATTCCCACAAGTATATAATGCATTCCGAATTAATCAATGAGAGCCATAAAAGTCTGTGTTTCTACAAGACTAAGTGCCAAATCCATCTGAGCTCAAACTTCACTCCAATAGGCAATTCCACTCCATAAAGATCAATAGCCCTAAATTATCAATGATATAGAAAAAAAAACGTACTCTAGGTCAGGGCAACAAATCTTTACTGTACCAAACAGTGTGACTCCATTGATTCCATTTCTCTGTTTGTTGATAGAAAAGGAGCGTCCATTCATCTCCTGGTTGTTTTGCCAGTAGGCTGTTTGTACCTGCTGGGACATTCTTTATTAAGCTTTAGAGGCCTGCCTCGTGAAGGGACAGTTGTTTTATGAGCCGGATTCGGATGTTTTAGTGCCGTGCTGTGATTACAACCAAAGTCCATTTTCGTTTTAGATCTGAACATCTCAGTGGGCTAACCATCACTGTCCACTATTTCATCCAGAGACTCGCAAAAAATGCAAGAAAGAGAAAGAGCAAGAATTTATTGCCTCCATCCCTCTGTTCAGACATAATCATGGCCACCTGTTATGTAATTTGCTAAGCCATTAAAATGACATGTTTTGGATGAGGACACTCACTGACATGAGTCATTAAGTTTTAATGAATCAGAACAGTAAACGCACCTGACGTTTCAAAGTTTTTGAAAGAAGTCCCTTATGCTCACCAAAGCTGTATTTTAGTTGGTCAAAATTATAGTAAAAAGGAATTTAATTAAATATTAAACATTAACAACTGCTCTTACCTTTTCTTTCTGTTATGTTAAAAAGTATTATTAACTATGACTTTTCCGTCAATAAATTCCTAATTTGCTGTTTATTAGTAAGGTAGTTGATAAGTTTAGGTGTAGAGTAGGATAAGGGATGTAGAATAAGGTCATGTAGAATGAGGCATTAATATGTGCTTACTAATAAATGGCTAATATTCTAGTGAATGCGTAAAAGCAACTAGTTCAGAAAAAACAAAATAAAGTGTTACCAAGATTTCTATTGTAAATAAATGCTGTTTATTATACTTTTTATTCATCAAAAAACTTGAAATCAGCTTTTACAAAACAATTAAACAGCAAAAACTGTTTTCAGTATTGATTATAATAAGAACCATTATTTATAACTGAGCACCAATAATAACTGAGCATCAAAACAGTTTATTAGAATGATTTCTGACATTGAAGACTAAATTATTATAATATTCACAGTATAATTGTTTAATTATTTCCAAATATAATCATTTAGAAATATAACTGTCCAGTATATCAATATGAACATACTCAGTCACTTTCTTCTTTTTCATCCCTAAAATTGAAAATGAAATTTGATCTTATTTCACACAATTAACTCCACATTTAGTATTAGCTGTAGGTTTTTTCAACAAAATTAAAGTTAGGGTGTGGAAAAGGGGCAACGGCATCCAACATGCCAACTGTCTGAAGGAAATACAACTTCCCTTTTCTCATCGTTTTTCTGGGGTGGCACATTCAATTGAAGAGGAGAATTAGTCTGTCGATGAGGAGCCATTACAGCTAATAATGTAGGATTGCACCTTGCATTCAGTTGTCTTGTTGGCCATTTATTTTCAGCCACATCCATCCAATGGCCTCTCTAAATTCAGCTGCAGTCCCATCAGGAGAGCAATAAGCTCCATAAACTTCATGCAGAGAGAGACTACTTTGGTAATCCAAAAGGAAGCCTATTTCACTAGCAATATCCTATGGTTAACTGCTTGTGACGGCTGTTAAATAAGTTTTCTGCAACAAACAATCATGCAAAAGTTTGCGTAATTTTTTTAATATGATTGTTTGTTTCACAACATGATATTTGGTATCAGTAAAACATAACACTAGTCTCCCATTATACATTACAAGCATTCTGCAGCCAGATCCCTCTTGAATCAAGAGTGATACCTCTGTAGAGACCCATCATGCTTTTAACCAGAAAATGAGGTAATTATTTGACAAAGGCCAAACAATTAGACCAAATGCAGCAGCTCTCCAAACGCAGGCAGCTGTAGTCATTCATCTCTTCAATATCTGCTGGTCAGAACAAGGTCAGGGAAGCTTCATTACCAAGAGAGCCGAGCAACCCTTCACCGTTCTCTGATAGGAAAGGACCTAAATTGGCCGTTCTAAGCAACTCTGACTGATGAACAGTGATTTGTTATTTTGACAAAAATATTCATTATCCCACCCACCTTTCCACAGTTTTGACAGCACCATTTTTCATTGACAACATTGTTAGCAAAGAAAAATAGACAAGACGCAGGACAAGTCTAAATTTTGTCTTCTAGTATCAAGGAATTACCCACAAAATAAAATGTTTGCTATAAATAACTAATCACCTTTCACTTTTAATCACATGCTAATTATACTTCATAAAAACTTTCTTAGCTACGTCGACCAACAAAAACAACACTTAAGTAACATCAACAACAGGAACTTCAAAATCACATTCAAGTCAAGTCACACTCAATCATCAATTCAGCCAAAACATTTGAAACCTCTGATTTATTCATGAATTAACCAACTGACTGTATTTATGAGTGAGTCATTGAATCATTAATTTAACCGATTCAAGTGACATTTATTTATTAATTAGGGAGTTTTTGAATAATAAGTTTAACCAATTTAAGATGCTGATTCGTTCAGGAACAAGTGACTGTCATCGTCATTCAACCAATTTATTTAAAAATTCTGATTCATTCTGGAATGACATAAGTGCCTATTTATAAGTGAGTCATTGGATTATACAGCCAAACTATTAGTTCAAAATGTTGATTTGTTCAGCAGTAAAGCTGAAACTGAGAGTGACAGTATTTATGAGTGCGTCATTGGTTCATACATTCAAATAACTACTTCAAAACGCTGAGTCATTTAGAAAATAATCAAGTAGACTGCATTTATGAGTCAGTCATTGAATCATGCATTAGTTCAAAATGCTGATTGATTCAGAAATGAATCAAGTGACTGTTAATGAGTGAGTCATCAATCATTTAGTTCAAAATGCTGACCCATTTAGGAATGAAATTGTTGCTCAGAATCATGCAAGTATGTACTGTAACCGTGATTACAAGTTAATTTAAGTAGACTTTGTCATTGGCAATACTGTGTGTAAAATATAAGTTTCACAATATTAATTTCTTGCTTGTTGAACTGTTCTATAAAAGCAATATCACACTCTCAACGCAATATCGCTCTTTCAATGTTTTCCTTTTCCGAATATCACCATGATATTTGCAAAAAAATATTCAAATTGTGTTTTGAAAGGCATTGACTGTATTGACATTTTGGTATATTTGCAGCCAGCAGTTTCTCTGCCCTTAGCTGCAGATTGTACACAATCAAAAAAGCAAACATTCACACACCACAACCCCAGCCACGGGTATTCTCACCCTCTATGTCTTATTCATGGCAACAATCTTTTAAATAAAGCCCTTGATCATGGAGCCGATGCAGCTTGGAGCCATCCATCAAGAAACTGAGCTTATGAACTGCAGGTTAGATGGCCATGAGCCCCATGAAAATGTCTCACACAGATTAAATAATGACTCATGTCCGAACTTGTAAAAACTACTAGGAAACCACCAGAGGATCTGGATCAGAATGTAAGATGGCAATGTGGAGATAAAAACGCTCATGAAAGATTAAAGGGTTCACAGGCCGGTTCAAAGGAAGGTGAACACAGTTTAACTATGCTCAAGGGCTGAAGAAATGCTTGAACATCTTGAGAAAGTACAATCTATATTTGATAGGTCTATGTGGTTAGTCATATATTTGTATTACAAGTTTTATTTTAACATAATACAAACAAGTTTCAGTGTTTTTTTTTTTAAATTTTAGGTGTTGTTTAAAACAGTGTTCAGTTTAATTTTCATGATAACTTTTCATTGATAATTCATATTTGTTTATAATAAATCAACCAGCTATATATAGCTTGGAATATAAGTATTAGTATATGCACAATGTACAATTATTTAGAATACTTAGAATGAATATACTATATAATTAATCTTGAGTAGTTAGTCTTATGCTGTAAAGGCATTATTCAGTGTTCATTGTTCATGATTCCGAATACATAAAAAAAAAACCCTAAAGTCTAATGCCATATTCTAAACGCTTAGAGTTAAAATATAATTAGTTAATCTTGTGTTGTTTGAAACTTGTGTGATTTTCTATTCAAAAATAATTTGATTGACTGATTGATTGATTGATGGATGGATTAATTACATAATGAGCTGTCCTTTGTGGAAAGTCAAGTAAACAAAAATTGACAAAAGCACCAAAATTGCACCATAAAAGTAGTCCATTGTACTTGTGGTTTCAAAATCATACAATAGAACAATGTGGGAAATTTAAATTATTCCCTCAACATCCTTGAAATCCTTCCCATCCACCCTATAACATGCCACTGGCACTCAGGTGTTTTGTTACTGATTGCAACATACCAAGTTTGGATTAATCTTTTTACATGAAATTTCATAGCCTTGAAGCTGGGGAGGTATTTAGCAAAAATGCTTTGAACACAAACTATGATATGGCACAAAAGTACTATATAATAAATACACTAGCAGCAAATTGCTGAAGATGAACAATATGAACAAAATAAACAATTTTTGTTTCTCTTTCCCTTTTCACAACAGATTTGAAAGGATTACCTTCTAAAGCCTTTCAACTTCTAAAGCCCACTTAGGAACAACACTGATTGACAATCAATTTCACATGCTGTTGCGCAAATGGAATAGACAACAGATGGAAATTATAGGCAATTAGCAAGACACCCCCAAAAAGGAGTGGTTCTGCAGGTGGTGACCACAGACCACTTCTCAGTTCCTATGCTTTCTGGCTGATGTTTTGGTCACTT
>JAUMHE010000235.1:75365-165970 GCA_032359235.1 Enteromius mattozi
TAATGAACATGATATTATTTTACATACTTTAAACCCTGTGTGTGTGTGTGTGTGTGTGTGTGTGTGTATACTAAGGAAAAATATGTTATGTTAATATATTAAATATAATTATATATGATATAAGAATATAAATATATAAATGTATATGCTGTATATGTTTATTTTACAGTTTTATCTTGAATATTGTCAAGATCTGAGCAACACAATTACTGCTATTTATCTTAAGACTATCTTATGGATTCCATACTGTACAATAGATGTGGAGTTGCAGTCAAGGCCAAAGGGGTTAAGATATACTAAGCTTCAGGGATTTCACACACCGAAAACTCATATGTGATGTTATTCTTCATACTGCATGTTAATTGACACAAAAGTGGTTTTGCTAATTAAGTCTCTCTGCTTGTGAATTATTTATGGCTTGTTTTTATCACTACCCCAGGTGTTACTCACTAAGTCAACCTTGATTATGCCTTGGTGCTTTGCAACCTCTGGCCATGTACACACCACATTTTCATCCTTTTATTTCACTTAAAGGAATAGTTCACCCAAAAATGAAAATTCTGTCATCGTTTACTCACCCTTGAGTAGTTACAAATCTGTATGAATGTCTTTGTTCTCCTGAACACAAAGGAAGATATTTTGAAAACGTTTGTAACCAAAATGTTCAGCCTGATTACAAAATTTTTCAAAGTATCTTCACCTGTGTTCAGCAGAACAAAGACATTCATACAGATTTGGAACTATTCAAGGATGAGTAAATGCTGACAGAATTTTCATTTTGGGGTTAACTATTCCTTTAAAGGTGTCAAAGTGCACTTTCAAATGCAGAAATAAAGTACAGTTTTTGCTTTAAATAATTAAATTACATGATTGGATCTAAAGACATTGCAGTAACTACAGTAAAAGATTAAATTAAGTTTTACTATAAATAATAGTCATATTATTTGAGTTGGGTTTTTTTTCCATGAAAACAAAAATTTGGCATGACACACCTGATTTTGCTATTCTAGAGCAAACTATTGTTAGCAAACAGCCAGCTACATTTCACCTAAAAATTGATCCAGATTTATAAAGCAGCTGCTCTCTCTAAACAGTAACATACGGGTGGCTGTTATTAGACCTCAGGAAACTGACAGACTAGTATCCAAATTTAGCAATAAAACTGACTGCATCTCTTGATTAGCTAAATAACTGGATTAAGGACTCAACGGAGGCGTGACAACCACAATTATTTGTAAGTGGCCTTAGAGGTCACCATGACCTTCTCTTCTTTAGTAGACAAACAAGATGGGTTGCATTCTCTTTCCAATCTATTCTTTCCTTGTGACTATTAGCTAGACATTGTGACTGCAATTGGACCCAGTGAATTAGGAAGACCAGAATTAACTGCATATATCTACATCAATATGTTCTTCTGATAGTGCAGCAGAGACAGTAATGAGTTGTACTGTCTATCTTGCCATAGGTCTATTAAAGAAACTATTTATGGCTTAGTGAGCTCTGGGGACAAGGCATTAGGACAAAAATGCTTTGTAAACTGTCTCTGTAAACTTACTTCCTTTATACCAGACAACAATATGCTGCAATAACATTTAATAGACCCACACATAAACAATGTGCATGATATTTTCATCCTTCCTTTCCAGTAAGAGGCTATCCCAGTTGTCACAGTACCTACACTTGTGTTTACCTTTTGTTGTGCTGTTTTTATTACACCACATTTATAATTTGATAAGTGTAAATTAGCTTGTTATGAGCACAGGAGACTTGGCAAAAAATGTTCAGCCGAATGTTATTCAAATTCAGTCTTAAAACATTTCAAATAACTCTTGAGTCTGTAGTTGATTGTCGTGTTTGTATTCAACAAATTCATCAACTAGAACTTACAATTCTATTGTCTGAAAACAAGTAAACATTTGTCTAAACACATGTTCCGGATGATACTAATGGCTTGTGTCTGTTTCCCCAGCATTAATGTTGAGTGTTTTTGTTTGCAACGTCGCATGACACATTGCATCATTTAGCACTACTCAAGTGCAAGTAATTTCTGTCAAATACATAAAATGATATGTTAATAACATTGCCTAACATCCATGCAGCATTGCTGTTTTGGATTCTGGTGCTCTGGATCTGGACAAAATATCTTCATTAGAAGGACTGCTGGTTGAACTTTGCTAGTAATAACTGTATGCACTCATAACAACTTTATAATAATTCATAAAACATAAATGTAAGAAATTTACATTTACATTTTTGGCCCCACTTTATATTAAGTGGCCTCAACTACTATGTACTTAAATCAGAAAATAAGTACAATTACTGTGTAAATATTGTATTGCAAAACACTTTTGCTGCTATCGATGTGGGATATGGATAATGTTAAGGACAGGTTTGGTGGTACGGGTAGGTTTAAGAGTGGGTTAAGGTGTGAGGGATGGGTCTATAGTGTAATTATAAATGTAATTACAGAAATCAACTGCAGATGTAATTACATGCAGGTATGTTTAAAATATAAGTATGTAAAAACATGTATGCACATAATAACTGCACTGTACTAAATTATTAATTTAAATGTAAGTACATAGTAGTTAGGCTTAATATAAAGTGGTACCACATTTTTTAATAAACAAGTGTTATGCTCATCGAGGCTGCATTTACAAAAATTAAATATTGTGAAATATTAGTTTACAATATATGTGTAACATCTACACCAGGCTCCACCCTCACCGACACGCAGCGATCACAATCACCGGAGTATTGATGACACACACCTGCACTCCTCACCTGACACGGATCCCTAGCACAATCAAGCACCCTTGATAACCACACACCACGGTTCATTCACTGTCCGAGCTCGTATCACGAAAGTGGACTCTTACCTATGCTCCCATACTTACCTTTACTTCTTACCTTTTCCTCCAGAAGGCTCCGTGAATCTCCGTCTGGTCTCCGCTCCCATGGATGTTCTCCTCTGCTCCTCCAAGTGGTGTGTGGTCGTGGTTATCAGCCTGTTCTCCTCTGACGATTACCCTGGAATATATATAGAGACTTTTCAGTTCAGTTATATCCCCAGTCCTGGAAGAATTTAAGTTGGCTTACCTTGTTTTCATTTCTCATTCTGTTGAATAAACTTTGTTATCATTTATTACTCCCTGAGTCCGTCTGCTGCGTTACAATATGTTTTCTAAATAGTTTATTCCTGTGAAATTTTAAGCAGTCATTGCTCAAATCTTTAGTGTCACGTGACCTTAATATGCTGATTTGTTGCTCAAGAAACATCTCTCATTATGATCATTGTTGAAAATGATTGTTCAGCTTAATATATTATATATATATATATAGTTCAACAGATCAGCATTAATCACCCTGAAAATCCATGCTGGTCTTTTCAGGAGGTGCACTACACAAATATTCGTCCAAATATAACACTCGGGTTAGGCAGTACACATATATAGGTGTAACGAATGGTGGAATACGCTAATTATAAAATAGCAAAGACTGATGTGCTTTCCAAAAAAAAAAAATCGTCTTTAAAAAGGTCTGTGCCCTCCTTTTGAATGGTAATCAGATGTGCAAGTGTGACAGAAATATTCAAGCCCCATGTAAAATCAGGGCAGGCTTAAATTATTCCACTTGAGCATATTTAAGAATAAAAGCTTGTATTAGCTTAGATGTGAGCTGGAAAGACGTGTTTGGAAACCAGCACACCACCTGATACCTACAACAGGGCTCCAAGCCAACACAGCTCATCCCCTCCGCATGAGGAATATAAAGACATCATTACAGAGCGAGAGAGATAGAGAGACAGATGCAGCCTTCATCCATTCCCTTTCGAATCAAAGCCAATTTCTATTCCTCCTTCACAGTGACTTGTTGCAGAGTGGGCCATTACTCCAGGAAAAGATGTGCAACACCTCCATATCGCACTGTCACTCTCTCTCCCGGCATAAAAACTGTCCTAGGCCTGACAACTGCCTCTCTACTAAGTTACAGCGGCGTGTTTATACACTGTTTCGGGTTGCAGCTGTCACTTGAAATGCAATATCCAATTTGATTCAATCTATCTGAGTACCTGACAACTGTCTGCCTTCACTTTAACTTAAAGCTCTATTTAGCTATTGATTTATCGTCCTTTTAATGGGCCCCAGTCGGGCCCTTAGCATTGATTAATGCTGCAAACACCGTAGGTGAAAATTTAAACTTTCTGCAGTATAAAATAGGATATTTGATGTACGCTTTGGGACAAATTAACTCTGTCCGACGAACAAAAATATTTTTAAGGTTACAATTTACTGCAGGATTTACTCCAAAGCACCCTCACAGATGAAGGGACGCACCGGGAGTTTGACTGATGACCGTGTGTGATTCAGTGGAATGGGAAAAAGTGACAGCAAGGCTTCACAGTAACTGGGTAAGAAGTAACAGGCCTTACCTGAAGATAATACATTATCAGAGACATCGCAGCACTGACTAGCAGAAGAAAGTCTCTCTCTCTCTCTCTCTCTCTTTCTAGGGGAATGTTCTGGAGGGGAAGGATGCAGTGATACAGCATTACTAAGTGAGTTCTCTGAGGCAGGCAGTGATTGGATCTTTAAGTGACTCTGTGGTTGAGAGTGTGCTCGCAGTCAAACATTACCCGCTATCCTATTTGAAATGCCACGGAGGATATTGTGAGAGGGTGCAGGACTGCCAAGATTTGAGAGAAGAAGGTGATGACGCTTAATTACCGTTTTGTTCCCATGCAACGACATTGACTAAAATACACACGTTTGCACATGCGTTCACAGGCTTTTCAGCTAAACTGTGACAGTAATGCAATGCAACGCTTCATGCTGGCAAATATTCTTATGTATTTTGTGACTAATCATCACGGTAAATGAAATCGTACTCCTCTTTGATCATCTCAGAGCAAAATACAACTTCCTACGTGCATTACTCTCGAGCCGTGAGAATGAATCACAAGAAGGCTATATTTTGAATGAACCTCACCTTTTTTGTTTACTTATTTATTTATTTTTTTGGTAAGAGTCGGCTTTGGGCTGATATTCTCGATTTTGGATTCTGATGCGAGTGAGTGTGCTTTCGAGTCAGGGAGAGGAAAGGAATACTCCATTACAAATGGGTTGATTAAGTGCCCTCTGCAGAGCGGCGTAAGTGGCCTTGTGCTAATACAGATCCTAAAGCTCCATCTCTCTCCCTCCGCCACCCATTCTATGAATGCTCCCAAAGACATTTGTCTCTACTCTCATTTTCTGAGGAGAAATGATTTCTTTCTCTCACTCTCTCTGTCCTTTATTCGTATCTCAGGCCGTTAAGTAGTGAAGCTGCTGGAATTTAGAAGCCATTTTGTATTCACTCCGACTGGCTTATGTTCAGCTGAATGCAGATCTCTTCCTTCACTTCTCAAAGTCGGATACATTCATATTCTTAATAGAAATGATTACGGATTCAGCAGGAATGGGGGCTGTTTGAATAGGCCGAGCTGTAGGCCGATTTCGCTGTCAAAGAGAACAGAGGAGATCAGGCTTTATTGTCAAGACTGACAAGATTAAGCCGTCTCAAAAAGCTGATGAAGCCCAGGCTGGCTCAGCGGGCTGCAGGCCGCATGGAGAATCAAAAGCGTAAACAAGAAGCTGACATTGATGAGGACAGACTGTTTAGGGGGGGAAAGGTGGGTTACAGAAAATGCATCAAAATAATCATTATTGCAGTTAGGGAAAAGCTATTCCAGTCTATCTTTACATTTCCTTACAACCAAAAGGGCAAAAAATAATAACTTACACCAACTCAGTAGGGCAACATGGCCACAAAACTACAAAAATAAGGGACACATATTACTGGAATACTTTTTGTAAATTCTTAAACTGGCAACAAAAGTATGAAACAGCTATAACAATGACATCAATAAAAAATATTTTTAAAAACTGAAGGATTACACTGACAGATGTGCACCATTGTTAATTCTATTATTTATTTATTTATTTATTTACTAGTTTTCTTTAAAAATGCGAAAACACACTATAACTAACACCATTCTAATCAAAGTTGCATTTACTTGATCACGAATACAGTACAGTAAATATTTTTATTTATTAATTCTGATTTAGTTCTTAAGTAATATTTACTGTACATTTTTTTTTTCTTACAGAAAATTCCAAATATGAATTTAATTAGTAAAAACATTACAGTCTGACTTGGATGTCATAAGGAGTTACGTAACATGACATATACTGTTTTTACTATTCAACATACACATATGATGTATGTAAATAAAACATTATTTTAGTCAGACAGGGAAAATATAGAAACATAGTGCCCGTCATATGAAGCATGTGATAGTGTTGATATACCTGTTGATTATAACAGGTGAGATCTACTTTTGTAGCACCACATCAGGCTCTCAGTTGTCATCACAATCAGTGGACCTCTTGTTTCCTGTCAACATGTTTGTTTCTAATTATATTCACTCATGAGAAATGATTTACAGTCCAGATTGAAACCAATCAGTGGCTGGATCTAGACTGCATTAAGCTCACTGGTGACTTTTAAGGTAGCGTTAATTCAGAGAAATTGGGTAACTTTTAATGCTGAGATAACTAAATGGCCCAATTAACCTGAATTCATGTTATTGTCATTCGCATCTGCTTATTAAACAGGACATTAGGTTTAAATCATTAAATATGAGTTTTTTAAAAAAAACACACACAAATGTATATCATTATTTTTTTGACCATTTTGAAATATCAATCTATTCATCTCCAAAATTACTCCTCAATCGAGTTGAAGTCCACCATGCTTAAAAATAGTTGATATTCTCTGCTGACAGTTCACTAGTAAATACAACAATTTCTGTGAGTATATTATTTCAAGAGCGCAGATATTTACAGGCTGCAGTTGTTTTAGATCCAATGAGCACCCTCACTTAATTTCAGTAGAGCACTGTGAGATTTCCACCAAAAAGAAAAACTCTCATTTCGGTCCTAGAGCTTAGTTGCTCTGTTAATAGCTGTCACTTTTAAATTAATGTGGATATTAGTGCAACAGCTGTGAGGCTGAAGCAGAATGGAAGTCGGAATTACAACAGAGCTAGACAATGACCTAATAAAAACACAGCTTCACCAAAAAGTCCCCAATAAAATCCCCTCCAATACCAAAGTGTTTATATCTCCAGGTTTCAATGGCTTCCTTCCCCCTTGTGTTTGTGCGTACTTTTGACGAAAGCCAAGACATAGACTATGACATTAGTCGAGAATCTCTTGTGCAGTCACATATATTACGTTTTAACGGTGCAGCCATGAATCTTGTTCAACATTTTCATCTCCAATGCAAATACAGCCCAGTGATCGTTCATCAGGCGAACGTCTCCAAATGCTTACTGCTCCCGTCCGCAAGCATTAATATTTCATCTCGTGAACAAGTCTCGCTTATGAGGCAACACATTTTCATTCTGCTGGTTATCTCACACTGTGCTGGAATCAGGACAAACGCTCCCTCCATCAAATTGACAGCTCTTAAACTAGACCTGAATTGCGTTCTTTATTCATTTGGCGAGTCAAAGCTATTTTGCAATAATCCACACTTTACTTTTTAACGGTTGTGTTATATTAAGGAGGATTGGGCAGAAATACGTGGTTGGATGTCTTCACTCTGCAGGTCTTCATATTCCTGCAGGCATTTGCATTTAAAACGGTTCAAAACTTTTTTTGAAACTGATAGATAGAGAGTGTAAAACTCAAACCAACTGTTTACTGTGGGTGTATTGTGTTATACAGCGCAGTCCAAAAATATGATACTACTATAAAAATCTGGGATTCAAAATTTGAAATTTCTTCCTTCTCATTATCACAAAATGAACCCCTCTAGTGTAATATAAATGGAAATACAGTGGAAATAAACTCAGAAATATGGATTTGAGTTTCCGCTAAGAGTCAACTACTCCACTACAATGTACAAAATGATCGGCCTCGGAAGATGAACAATATAGCAACAATAGAATAGCAATAGTCTTCCGAGGTCAATGTAGTGCAGTCAATAACTGTGATGTTAGATGCAGAAGTTAAGTTTGTTTAAAACAGCGGTCAAGCAATAACGGATTAAAGTACAGTACAGCTTTTGCTATGGATGACAAATATTAGGAAACATCTGACTGCTGAATGCCACGTGTCCAATCAGAATCAAGTATTTCCAAGAGCATGCTACTTATAATGTCATATTCTTGTTTAATGTTATCATATAAAAGACACTGATCAAATCATTTGTGACTTGATTTTCCACAGTCTAATGTAGATCGTCCCATCTTGAATACTTTAAATATCAAATTTAAAAAGCCAAAATAATACCTGTAGAACACACACCAAAAGACATACTATTGCACATTTGGATTGTGCTGTCTCAGACAAACACCTCAGTATAATGAATGAAATGTAATTAAATTCCTGCTCTTAATCTTGAAGTGCCAAACACTCTCTAGAGGTTTTACCATTGCTTGTAAAGAACCGTGGAGTAATTGAATGCACCTGCTTTTATTGACAGGCTACACCATTACCATCTGATCATCTTAAAATGGAGCTTCAGCTACAATAACGCTTGCAACCTCTCACAGAATTTACATGAGTCCTGACCCGAGAGACATCTTCTGTCTCTGAAGCAGGTGTTTGGTTGCTGAGTTATTTAGCGTGTTACACAAAGACACGGTTTCGACGGGCTGTCATCACACTGATCGGCGCGGTATTACTGGCCCCGCGGTAACACACAGGGTGGAAACTGCCAATGGCGCATTTTGTCGAGCCCCCCTTAGGGCCCCATAACTCACTTAGCAAGTTGGCTGACAATTCGCTAAGAAGCCAAGCACAGTTGAGACGGGATAGCCTATGAATGAAAGTGAATTAAAACATCAAAAGGACACCTGATCAATGGAAATGACAGGGTATTTTGTACTGAATTCATGTAGGCTGGATTTTCACAGCACTTGAGTGCATACGGTTTAATACTACTGCTTCTTCTTCTATTTTTTTCTCCCCTCCAGTCAAAAGCCAACAGTAGAAGTAGAAGGCTTACAATACATTCCTGTATATAGAGTAAAGAGAATCTGAAAATGAATGGTACTGCCTAACTCTCTTTCTAGGGAACCCAGAGTCAATGAGCTCCCTTCAGAATGCAGACACCTGGCCCAGTAATGAACCGCAGCCCAGAAGGGATGAGCTTAACTGGAGCAGAGACTTACAGTGGAGCCTAGCGAGGAACTGTGTCATCCATTGTGTTACTATAGTGAGGAAGCACTGTTATATCTGTATCTATGTCTGCATTTCAAGTGCTGCTCAAGCCTTTTTTCCCCTCTCTTGATTATTCTACATCTATTCTCTGAGTGAATAATCTCTAATCAGCCGGTAAAAACGGTCAGAGCGGTATTGCATTTCAGCAATGCATGAAGTTTGAGGGTCAACTAAATATTCAAATGACATGTCTTTTAATTCACCACATCTAATCTGATAATAGAACTCCAATTGTGATTTCACAGCACCGCTACATTACATTTCTTCGCCAGAGTCTATTAACGAAGCAGAATAAGCCAAGTTATTTCACACATATCATGCATACGAATCCACACAGATTTAAACTCATTACAATTCACCGGCACTTATGTATTATCTCACGTACATATTCGGGACGTCCAATGGCGCATTGTTTAATGTGCCGGAACCTTGCGTTACACTCCTGCTAATTATAAAACAGTCCAAGGTGACACGGGGGATTTGGTAAAAAAAGGACGGGGGTGTCAATTCCTCATTTGAGCTACAATTAATTAGGATGTCACATACTACAAGTGTCCTCAGTCTCATTCCTCTTAATTGATGATTGATAAGGAATTTTGAGAGGAAGCAGATACTCTTTAATGAAGACTGGCAGCTGTTATTTTAGGGATATAACTGATCCCCGCGGCCTTCCCGAAGGTCACACGGCTCTAATATGTGATAATTAGGGGAGGTGACATAAGGTCAACGCCTCAAGCCAGGGTCTTTAACTTCTAAAGAACGCCCCGCAGGGGTAAAACGACTATCACCTCAACGTAATTTCTCAAGTCTATGGCTTTATAGCCGCCTCTATAATGATGGCTATGTCAAGCAACAGGCTTTGAACTGTGGGTTAAGCCAATCAGTGCTGCAGTGGCTTGTTTGAGTGCGTCTGATCTCCAGTCATGGTATCAAAAGGCGAAGGTGAAGATAAAGATTAAGTGTACTGTGCAGTGCCAATGAGAGTTTGGAACAATCGCTATCGAGCACACACATGCGCAAATCCGCATAAATACAAAACACACACATGTTCGCTCCACTGCAAATATTCCAGCAGCCAGACGTAAAACCCTACTAAACTCCTAATGACAGTCTCCAAGCAGATTAAAGCTCGCACACTCAAACCCAGCGCTGTGCTGTCAGCAGACAGAGGGTGTTAATCAAGGCCAGGCCGAGGCTCGCTCTCATCGGCTTTTATTCCAGAGAGGGTGGTCAAGTCGGCATCGGCCTAAACCTAGAGCGGGATCAACAGAAAAGACAAAGAATAATAATTTGCTTGCGTTGGATTGGCTAGCTTGCAAGGGTTAAACATGAGTGGATTAGACAGCCAGCACACATCCGTTTCCATACTGTAATCCTCTTAGTGCCCACTCCTAATGTGTTTTTATATCATTCCTATCTCTCACCGAGGTGAAATATCAGATTAGTTACCCAGCTTTGAGTATATCACATTACATTCTTATCTAACAGCGAACGAACGTGAGGGAGACGAGTGAAAAGAAAAAGCAAGAGGAGACCATGCCACCTTTAAGAAATACCTGCAAACGAGCCCCTCCCACTCATCTCCCTCCTATTTTTTTCAGATGGTTATGGGAGTTAATCTCTAAAATAGGTGATTTACTTATGATCCTCAGATTTACTGGTGGATTAGGCTCCCCTACTCCTTTGTTTACCAGCGCTGGCAAAGATCACCCCTGAATTCAGAGAAGTGGCAGCGTGCAACACTCTGGGATTGTTTGTGTATCTATCGCTACGTGTGCATGGGCAGTCATTTCTCTGATGTTCCCCATAGGAAAAGCTGTGCGAGGCAATTCGGCCCTCCTCTCTTGTCCTGGGAGCCCACCCTGAGGCAGAGAAAATCAGCCAGCCCAGAATATGCGCATGCAGCACGAAGAGATTAGTTAAAGCATTTACTGCAGCTCAAAGCCAGATTTAAAATGCTACGGTATCTCTTTTTCAGTCACATCTATCACAAGCGCCACCGTTTCAGTAAACAATGGCGAACGATGTTGGCCTTTCGCACCCACAATTTATCTCTTCTGATGGGGAACAACTACTGTTCTGGCCTTTTTGATCAAAAACTGAAATCACTTTGGTCTCAGTGAGGGAGTACGACTGAATAAAAAACAGGCGCAATTGATGTTAAAGCAAAGACTCTGGCACATGCTACTCAGAACGCTAACAATTAAATGACGTGTCCCTGAGCGCTCTTGTGTGACATTTTAGCTGTGAAAAGAAACAAATACTGTGTATACAGTAATGTGTGTGAATGTATACGACATTCATTCGCCTTGAAATTCAAGGTTTCTAGAAACCGAATTCATCTTCTCTGCATATTTGTGCACACACCTACACATACCTTTATAAAAGAGTACAGGTCACCTGTTCAACTGCCGCTCCCCTTCCTACTCAAACTAACCTTTGAGAGGTGATCCTGTTGACTCATAAATGTCCTAATAGGTAAATGCACAAACATGCAAAGAAAGCTATTCACATCTACTGTAATATGCATGCCAGTGATGCCACAAATTATTATTTACAAGTGGACGTAAACATCAGCCATAGCTAACAACACTCATCATTTCAAATTTATTTTCACAGTATTGCTTCAAAGCAGCCTTACAAAAAAAACTTGTGGCAATGTTATTCCAAAGTTGGCATCATCTGGAGTGTTTGCAAGTGCTAGTGTCATCTGAAATTATCGTAAATGCTGGATCCGAACTGGAGATGGTAGAAACAGGAATGCAAAAGGTGACTCACACCTGTTGTTCGAAAGAACAGTCATTTTAACTTCTATTAATAATCATTATTGATGTCAGAGAATAGGGAGACAGAGCTTAGCTTTTTTATAGCATCACATCATTTAAGAAAAAAATCAATATGAGTACTCTGTGGTAGTGTTTTACACAGAAAAGGATTAAAAGGAGTTTATCCGTGTGTCTGTGAGTTCTTAGAAAGTATTATGTAGCAAAATATCATAGCAGCACAGACATCAACCTTACAAAATGTCACTACAATAATTATATCAAATCAAGGATTCCTGGGGTGTTCTGTCTCTAGAAGGATATAAAAACAGCAGGGGAATGTCTTTGTAACCTCTAGTGATGCCGAGTTTGACAAAATATCTTGTATATTTGGAATATATTCTAGGATGAAACAGTTGACAAAAAAGACAAAGAAACACATCAAAAATTTAGAGCTGTCTTTCTTACTGCATCCGCTCACAATGGGCTGTAAATAACGCTTTTGGTTGGGTAATATGTTCTGAACTATTCTGTTGCTGTCAAAAAAGCACGCTGTTTGGAAAGACAGCCGAAATGTCTTTCCTTTTTATATTGTGTTTGTATACGTGTGCGTGTGTGTTCCATTAGACTCTAGCTTTGGGAAAATTACATATGAACAAAACAACTGTTGACACTGAGGGAATTCTATTCATCTGCACATCCCACACGTTGGGACCCGAGGGTCTCGAAACCCTGTGATCCTCCCTTGTCCCTGAGGGATGAGTAAACATTGGCTGCCACTGATAGTGAAGGAATTCCCATAACCCGAGGCTATCCCATCCTCCCGTGTGCACTAATGCCTGTTACCTGCAAAGCCAGATAATGAAGCCAGCAGCCATCTCCGCCACAATTACCTCGCGAGAGCCAATGTTTACGAATGCACTTCGCCCCAAGGACATGCCTGGGTGGGGTGGACCACCTCAGATAAATAAGCAGGGGATAAAAATAGACAGATCAATCTAGTAAAAGCCAACCCACGACCACACTTTGACCTATTCTTAGTGTGGATATGCACAATGGGACTTCCTACCCTCTTAAGGAGCAAATATATTCATGCATGCTCTATCTACTTGCATTATCAAGTCAAGCCATAAGCTAGTCTTGCTTGTATACCGCTTCTACTGATCAAAGCTTAACAAAAATCTCATACAGAGAGTTTGCGGAGAGGAAAAGAACGAGAAAGAGAGGGGTAGAGAGAAAATGGAAAATACGTACAAAAACCACAATCTGCTCAGAACAGACTTTTCAATACTGGATGTGCAATTAGTGCACACTAAACAGCATGCCATGCCTCTCAGAAGCTATTTCCTTAATCCATACAGCGGGGAGGAGAATGATCCTCCCAAGAAATGAAATCTCTATATCCCTCCGTTTGCAGTACAGCAGCTATCTGCACTGAAAACTGCCACCTTCTCATTGGCCCTTAAAGCACCTTAATAGCTTGAGGCATTATACGGGCTAATTTCCATATTAATTTCTTTCTTCTCCGCCTTCGCCTTTAATTCTCACCCTGGCGTGAGCTTCGTCCAATGGCAGAAGGGCAAATTGCATTGCGGGGTACATGTGTGGAATCTAAAAAGTCAGCCGAGACACCTCTGAGAACAACGCTCACGTAAACAACACAGAAGCCATTTATAACTCTCCTTTGGGTAGAGGGAATTGGATTGACAGTAGTCCCGGCGGACAGCTACCTTTATTGATATCACAATCCAGATAGAAAAAAAACTGCAATTCCTTGTCACATCGTCTGGATGGGGGAGTCTGGCGGGGCCTGGTTGGCAAAACCTCCCCGGTTACAGCACACTACACGGAGCTCCTTTCTGGCAATGTTTGTCTGAGCTCTCTCATGGGTTTGTTGTAAGCTGTTGTAGACAGCAAACATTATGAGATGTGGAGAAAAAATATGAAAAAAGGGAAAATTAATATATGTGGTGGAGTGTGTAATACACCTGTATCACCTGTCCAATATTCTGAAACATCAATATTTGCTGCTATGACAGGAGCTGGCCCTGATTGTTGCATTTAATACATTTTTAATGGCCTCTTTCCTGAAATGTAGGTTTTTCATACACTGCAGGTATGTGTTTGGGGAGAGGGTGGGGGAAATCACTGAAATTGCCAAAGTTTGCTAGGTTAGTAGCAATAAATCTTTGAAATACGAGTTGTGCTTCAAGCAATAAGTAACAAATAAAATAGATACTGCATATTCTACTTTATTTATTTCTGTGAAATAGTTTAATGGCTCTCAGACCAATACTGCTGTGTAGTTTTCTAAATGACTTTTTTTTTTTTGCATTGCAGTCTATTATGGTGGTATTTAATATTTCAGATTGTTCCTTAACCTTGTAAAATATGGCATAATAATAAGAAATATATATTAAATTGAACAGTTTACTGAAACTTTAAACAAACATACAGCAGATTTATATATTGCATATAAATATGTATTTAAACAGTTGTCACTTCTAATAATATTTAAAAAATATTATATTTAAAGGATAAACATTAATGCTCTGTAGTTTTAATTCTGGTGGGGCTAAATATATAACGCAAAACAGTGATTGAGAGATGTGCTAATATGACTGTTGTATCATTTGATATGTGCATTTTATGACTAAAAACCAAAACTGCACAGCAAAAAGTCAGATGTACTGTACCACAACCTGAAGGTTTATATTTTTAGTTTTATATGAAAAGGCTTTTTACTGAAAGAAAGAAAGAAAGAAAAGTGGTTAGAACTAGGACGTAGTAGCTATATTGTGTGCAACAGGTTTAGAGCAAATTTTGCTCATTTAGATGACTTAGAAATTTAACAGATATGACACAGTAGGCTTTATAATGTAAAAACATGACTTTACAAGACGTAGTGCTTCGTGTTTTTACATAATCAAAAAACATAGTCAGTCAGAACAGTTCTATTTGTGTACTCATACCTTTCATTTCATAACTTCCGCAATGCTTCACCAGACAACACGCTTTTGTGTTTTTCCGCTTGTGTGAATATATGGATGTGTTATATAACATCCGATAAAACTTGCACAATCAGTCTCGCCCATCCATGTTTGATAATTAATATACATGACGAGTGATAAGTCCAATGAGATTTCGGTGTGGACGTGGCTACACAGAATAAATAAAAAAGAAAGAAAGAAAAAAAGTGTCTTTAAGATCAGAGCTTGTGTAGCCGCTCTGGACTGGAGAAAAACTGCACAGAAATAGTCAGCCAATTGCTCGCAAATCGCTCTAGCAGTACATTTATGGCATACATCACGGTGACACACCATTGGTGGCGTCTCAAGTTGGATGAAATTTCTAACCATAATGCACTGCTTCAAATCAGATTTCAGTTAGATTGTCGTATGAAGTCAAAAAACACACCTGATATGCAGCATTTCATGGTTACGGCAAGTACACTGTAACATTGCACAGAAAGCTTGTTACTTTATCACTGCATATCTAAAATGTGCTTTCAAAAATGTTCATATGATCTTCTTTAAGTGGGTGGTTTTTGGCAAGAATAAATTTCAAAGTAGACAAGGTTTTATGATGATAGTAAGACTAGGTTTATATAACAGGTGCTGTTTGACCCTGGTGTAAAAAACATATCAGCATGCATTCAAAAAGAACTTTGTGTGATTAAATAGGCTGATTATATAAAGCACTCAAAACCAACACCATCCCTGAGCATAGTGTTTTAATTTATCTAACGATTTCTCCTGACCTGTAAGAGCACACAAACACGCTTCCATTCAGAGCGATGACTTGCACTCTACCCAATACATCTTTTTTTTCTGTGGATTAAGCTAACAATTGACTGGAGAGACTGAAGAAGATTTGCAGTAATATGAGGGATAAAGCTGGCCCAGCTACTCAAAAATATATATTTAGATATTAGATTAGACAGCCAGATTTAGAGAAGGAAAATAAACAACAGCAATATGTCATTTGCTGGTAAGCCCTTGCGAATAAATACACTTGATGTCACATATGTTCTCTACTCATACTGTCAAGCTGTGCCCAAGACCAATTCAAGTCTGTACCCTGTTTTTGATTATATTTTCACCACCCACTGGCTTTCATTTACCTGAAATGATCTAAACAGAACACAAAGACACACAGGCTCACAAAGCTCCTTTACAAACACACAAAAAAATGTCTGAAGTGGCCTAATGGCTTATACTCCGCTAATTTGTCTTGACTACTAGAGAACAGCTGTAAACACACACCCAGGGGGATGAGGGCTGATAAGCTCTCCATCCTGCTGATGCTATCAGACAAAGGGCCGCCCCACCCAGGGCTGCACATTTCCAGGTGTTTTAGCCTACATGCTCTGACATCAATCAGACCCTGGGCTAAAAAAAAAAGGATGAAAAATAATCATCGAATCATACTAACTGACCATAGAACAGGTGATTCCAAAGTCGCACTGTGCCTCACTACTGTATACGTTTGAGTGGTTATGATTATGCGAGGTGGTCTTTGCACTTGTGCTGACTGCTAAACAAAGGCCACTGATTTCTGCGTACAGGGCTAATCAGGGTTGGAATTTCAGCCTCTCATGGTGTATTGAACACATGATTATGCTCATTGTCTGGGTGGTGTGAGGTGAGAAAAGAATGCTAAACATTAGCGCACAAATGAAAGATTAGGAACTTTAGAAACTGGGCCTTTCAGAGGTCTTATCATTTGATGCTGAAACCCTGTGAACTTACAAAAACTGTATCTGTTCCAGGAAGGAATTAACGTTTGAAAACACAATGTGGTTTTCGTGGCTTCTATGCTGCATTCCTTTCAGCCAGGATGTTGGATATTCCAAACTGTTGCTTGGAATGCTCAGAAGATGCATAAGGAAACAAAATGACATGGCAATGCTCGATTTGCAGGTTTTTGATTGTTTTGGTCTCAATTCTCAAAGCAACCTAATTGTGTAGGCTACAGTGCTACGCATGGCTTCCATTTGCTTTACAGGTGTAAAATTATGACTCATTTACACCTAGATCTCTGCAAACAGATTTAGAAGTATACAATGCAGGAACTCTGACTCATGTATGCGATTTATTAGCTTCAAAAGGTAGGGTTTATTAGTTTTTACTCTAAATTCTATCCAAGTAATGTTGTAGATTATAAATTATATTATATTATTTGGCTCTTAAAGAACAGGTTACCCCAACATAAAAAAAATCTGTACTTGTACGAAATAAAATAATTAAAATGTTCAAAAACTCTTCTTTTTAGTTCCACACAAGAATAATATGCATACAGGTTTGATGATCACATCAGCCAATGAACTATTCCTTTAAGTGTATTTTGGCAGAATTTATTGTTATTAAATTATTTGAGCTTTCAAAACTTTACCATCAAGAGGTACATATTAAAAGCCATTACAGCAATTACAGAGACATGAGTCTTACAGAAATTAAATTTACCATAAAGATGGTAGAACTACATGTATTAATTGCTATCTAAATGCTGAAATATTCAAATTAATCTTGCATAAATAGAGCACAGTGCTCTTAAACACGCCATGCTAAAAGCAAATGGGATGTTGGGTTACTAATTATTAGTCTCAATTGCAGCCGTCATAAGTTCCACAATGAAGTGTGAATACAGCTCAATCTTGTTTGGGCCTAGAGTGGAGTGAAATCTAATTGGTTGCAGCTGTGCCGAGTGCCAGTTACAGTGATGAATCCTACGACGTGACTGGCACCACTGTGTACATTTCATCCCTTGAGTATTCCCTCTCCAGCTCGTGCTGATAGCAAGTCTTTGACATTACGGGGGCAAGCTGGCCATATTATTTAAATAACTTAAAATGACTAATTGCTAATTTAGAGTTAATCTAATAGCAGAGTACAAGTTGCCAGTCTAAATACATCCAAACACATCTTAGACTTATTTTTCAAAAGCTATTTAATTTTGCACGTTATTCACAATAAAAATGAAATATCTTCAAAGTACAACATCTGTAAAAACATGACACAGTATACGCTGTTGGAAAATGATGACTAAAGCAAATGGTTTTCTGGTATTGTGCCAGTCTTTACTCAGGCTGTGTAAACAGTTGCCAACAACAGTTAACAGCAGTTTCATTTCACACTATAAACATTTTTTTCTTCCTAATGAAATCTTAAATACAGTCATCGCTAAAACCTCTCAACGCCTTATAATAGCTTGTAGAGGCTCCAGTGGAAACAGTTTTTGCATTTAATGCAACATGTTAATATCATGTACCGATAGTTAAATAGTTCTCCATCCACTTGCACTACCTAGGTGTGACAAAATGAAAAAGAAGGCTAAGCTGGAGAATTATTCCTGTGTATTTTACTGTCAATAAAACATTTAAGGATGTGCTTCAAAGTCCTCATCAGCAATGCAGGGTAGTTCGGCTCAATAGACCAAATCTTTTATCATGACCTCTGCCTAGCAGTTTGTACCAGACACAGCAAGGGGCAGGAGATGCTAATAGTGCTCAATGAGTCCCTGGAAACAAAACTCAATCTCCTAATAAATATATGCATACAAAACAACAGTAAAAGATTTAGATACAGACCCAAACAATGTGCTAAAAATGAATCGTCTGTAATTCAAATCCCTTCTTGGAGTAAATAAAACGACTGCCCTTTGTCACTCAATTCTACCAAGAGACAAACAGCGAGCATTTCAATATCGAGAGCTCCATCACTGATGCAGCAGTGCCCTCCCAGCTTAGCAGGGGGGCTCAGACAAAAAGAGAATGCTTTAAAACAATGTATCAAGGCACAGATAGCAGGGCAAGGCAACGCTGTAGATGGGCCTGTCAGTCATCTTGCTGCCTGCTTCCAGCCATGATCATTAGAAGAAATCAAATGCCTGAAATACACTAAGATGAAGACCATAACGGAGTTGTCCTTTTTGTAGCCACATCCATCCAAAGAAAGAGCCTCCATCTTGTCTGCATTTGAATAAATCACACACACACACTCTTTTCCAATGGACACCTGTAGGTTTGAGTCTCAGAACCTATGCTATTCACTGCTGCACACAGGGTAATAAAGCAGCAACATATCGGCCGAGCTCAGATATTCCTTTCAAAGTAAGCAGAAGGGACTGGCTATAGAAGTGTGCCATGCTTTAGCAGCAAAATATAGCATCAAATCAGTTATTCTCTATGTACTGTGGAAAGTGTTGGCTCAAGGCTTGGAGCAAAAAAGTGTCTTAAAGAAGTTCAAAACCACTGCATGATTGAGTGGCTCCCACTGCACAAAGTAACTTGGGCTACAGCCTGTGAGCACCTTTGAGCTGCTCTACTTAGCAATTCACACAAAGGGTCCTAACAGTTAGAGGGGTATTTGGCTGAGAACAATACAGCAACAGAGCTAAGAAAGTATTGTTCATATGAAAAGATATCTGGAGAGGCAAGAAAGACAGTTCCGCTTCCTCTTCTTGTTTTTGTCCCCCTTCACCTTCATTTCCAAGAACTTCAAAGCATTGGTTTGCTATGCAATGTTATTATTTATTTGAGAGCCACCGCTGCTTTTTTGATGCAGGGTCCATTTTACACTGGGCTGAATTCACTTTGATGGTCATTTCTTTTCCATTACAATGAATGAAACACAGCAAGATTAAAACCACCATCTATATGCATCATTTACTATTGCAGAATCAAAACCGCCAAATGACGTCGTCATATCACAAAGGACATCAGAAAGCTTTTAAGTGTTTGCACAAAAAAAAAAAAAATCAACAGATTCTTCATTTGAGCGTATTTGTAATAGCAGTGCATGCAAGAAAACTCAATCTGTAGCATGATGCATTCTGGTGTGTGTTGACGTTGCCAAAACAGCTAAATCTATTAACCTTGATGTCAAAGTGAAGGTGTGTGTCAAAACCTGTGTGCTCACATGATAACAAACAACATCAACCAGGAGCCCATTTGCACACATACAACTGAATTTTATTCATAAAAGACTAGAGGAAAAACAACAATCATCCTTTTTCTACAACATTAGGAATTTTTTAGAAGGATAAAACTAGCTGTGAAAATACACCTTCAGTATCTTGATTTGCCTTGGAAGCTTGGCAAGTTTCAACAGTCAACAGAGCAATAGGTTGACAGCTGTCCCTAAAGCATTGCAAGCTGGAAACAAACATGAACTGGAATATTTAAAGATGATGACATCTGTGCTTGCTCATGAATATGAGTGTTTGAGAACTTGCACGGCTGCATGGCAAACAAAGAAGCAATGTCTCTGTGGTTAGTCAACCTCATATGACGTATTCAGGAATTTCAAGTGAAACGACACAAGACAGAAGTCAAATCTTATGGATTTTACCCCTTAGGAATATACAGCACAGATTACTTGCATTAGTGTTAACTAACTAACTCAATTAACTAACTAACTAGCCTATCTAAGATATAGGACTAGGCTAATATGTAATCTTTTTAAAACATTTGTTAATTAAAAAAAACAAAACAACGTAGGCTATATAAAATATTTAAGTACCAGTATATGTTTGCACATTTGTATTTTTAATTTTCCAATGTTTATGTCTGGCAAATAAAAACAAATAACAAATAAACAAACAAAAAACTACTGTCTTAATATATGAGGTGAAAGTGGTGTCGACCGCTAGGTGTCAGCCTTGTGACTTTAAACACAATTTACTTTCAACATTCTGTCATGTGTGCACATGACTCCTGACTCGTGCATGTTCATGAGCCATATATTGAGAAATTTAAAAAATATAAAAAAAATATAAACACGCACAGGAAACCAGTGCTATAGACTATAGAGGAATATTCAGTCACACAAAAAGCAAAAGAAGTTTACTAACAACAATAATACTGTAATTATTATTCATATTGTTATTACCTAAATCTAATAGCATTTCATATCATGTTACGTCCGAGCGCGCCTTTATGTCTCCGTGTGTTTGTGTGTCAGAGAGAGAGAGAGAGAGAGAGAGAGAGAGAGAGAGACGGATATTGATATGTTATGGTCGTCATCTGTGAGGGAAAAGAAAGGCAGCTCTGTGGAAGATTCGCAATTAGCGCATGATCCAAACGCAAACAGTAGTGTTTATATAGAGCTTCCATTCTTAGGCACGTATGCCATTAATATTTCTTAACACGGCTACTGCCAAATTTAATCACTAGAACTAGCGCAACACGTGAAAAACCTTTAACATCTTATTAAACCTCGTACAGACAAGTCAATAAATACGTACTTGCCGAAAGTAAACGTGTCAGGCGTATTATGACGTGGATAATATGCTACTCAGATCTGGCGGATCTAAACTTAGGCAGTAACATTCATAGTTTTTTCTATCAAAGAATACAAATGACATTCTGTGTGCGGAAGGATTAAATAGGCACCCTGCACCCAGCGGTCAAGAAAATATCAACTTGAATAATTTAATAGGCTATATATTGATTTTAAATCATTAAACCCATCATTATCATTACCATATTCTAAATTAGGGTAAACTTAAATCTAGACCAAATTAAGTTATGTTCAGAACAAAAAAAGTTTATGGAGGAAACCATGGCAACAGCAGACCACTGGAGAGCCTACTGTAGGACGAACCATTAAACTAAACAAATAAAATACATTCTGTATTTTTAAATAACCTATATCAGTTATGTTTTTTTTTTTGTTGTTTTTTTTTAATAAAAATATATAACAAAAACTTGGTGTTTAAAAAGACAATATCTATATGCTTTGTGAACCTCAACTAAATGCGCCCCCAGCATTTCTCACGGAAATTCCTTATAAAAAGATTACCCTCCCAAAAGTCAATAATTGTATTGACAAACTGTATGTCCAGACATAACTAGAACGGACAACATATACTGTGCGTTGCATGATCTAGAGCTAGCCGGCCGAGTTCATAGCTGTAGTTTGCCCCACCCACCAGCAAATCCAGCTCTCCAGTGTAACCTCTGATTGGCTGTGGGGATTGCGGGTCCTGAGACTGAGCGCGAGACACTGAGCTGTGCATTCGACAGTATGCGCTGAAGATGCGCGCCGTGCGTTTACCTCAGTGAGCAACATTTAAGAACTATATCAAGAACTATTTCGTTTCATCCAGAGGCTGGATATTTCAGACCGGACGCTTTTATTACGGCGAGAAGAGCCCAGCTTTAATTGCAAATGCTTGCTTTTTCTTCACTCATCTTTTCTCAGTGTTTTATACGGATTTAGTTTCTTTCTTTCTTTCTGGACTAAGGCCAGCTGAAATACCTTCATACAAGAAATTTACGCTTGTTGAAAGAAATCTTCAGTGGACAAGGCACCCACCTCTTGCTCGACTGGGAATATAGTGGACTGGACTGATAGCCTATTTTATTAATATTGGTTTGCCGTATTGTTCCAGTTTCAGAGACTGGACTGTTCTCTTTTTTTCTGAAATTGGAATCTCTGTGGTTTCAGTTGGATATGTGCATGGACATAAATGCGGATCAAGGAGGAGACATCCTAACTTCACATTATTATATGGATTGATTGAGCATGAACGATGTTTTAAACTCAATTTCAGTCTAAGTGGTCGTCACGAATCATGATACCGAGAGCAAATATTTTTGAATTGGATCCTTCTTTTCATTCATTCACAAGTTGAGGACCTTCCAGCGAACATTTAGCCTACATTTTTACAGATTTCCCCCCCCCACTGGCTCAAAATGGTCGGTTTACATCTCGGTTACCCTGAATTACGCAAATGTTCTTGTTGAAGCCATGTTTTTCGTTTACAATGTTTTCACGTTCTCTATATGAAGAATTATTCACCAGTTTTCTTCGTTTTTTATCCCCCCAAAATAATGCTAGACATGGGTGGCCTGATAAGATTTCGATAAAGTAAATGGAAGTAACCAACTGCGTAATCAGTAAGTCAGATGAATTTCATCGCAGATATGAACATTTTCGTTCATTTTAAAGGATGCCTACCAGACTGTGATTTTATTCCTTCGACTTGTGGGGAGTTTTTTGTACGTCCGACCGAACGTGCATAAGTTTAAATGTTAATAAAAAATCATGCAAATGAGCGTGTGAAGGCAGACATCAACAGGTACAATGCATTCCAAGGACATGGATTTCGTACAAATGTTTTTGTGCTTTCTCTTGTGCTGGACTGGAGTCGATGCCGTTTACAATTTGAAATACACCGTGGAAGAAGAGCTGCGTGCAGGCACAAAGATAGCCAATGTGACGGCGGACGCAAAAAATGCGGGTTTTGCACTGGGAAACCGACAGCCTTATTTGCGGGTTATCTCCAATTCCGAGCCGCGATGGGTTAATCTGAGCCCCGCCGGACTGCTCATCACAAAGCAAAAAATTGATCGGGACGCTGTTTGCCGACAGACACCGAAGTGTTTTATTTCGTTGGAGGTGATGTCGAACTCGATGGAGATCTGCGTGATTAAAATTGAGATTATCGACGTAAACGACAACGCGCCCCGCTTCCCCACCAACCACATTGACATAGAAATCTCGGAAAACGCCGCTCCCGGTACCAGATTTCCCCTAGAGGGGGCAAGCGATCCGGACTCCGGGAGCAACGGCATTCAGACGTACACAATTACCCCGAATGATATTTTCGGTCTTGAGATTAAGACGAGGGGGGACGGGTCCAAAATCGCAGAACTTGTGGTGGAAAAGACTTTAGACAGAGAGACGCAGTCTCGTTACACGTTTGAACTCACCGCGGAGGATGGTGGAGACCCCCCAAAGTCTGGGACCGTGCAACTTAACATCAAAGTCATTGACTCGAACGATAACAACCCCGTTTTCGACGAGCCAGTATACACTGTAAACGTGCTGGAGAATTCTCCCATTAACACCTTAGTCGTAGACTTGAACGCCACGGATCCAGATGAAGGAACCAATGGCGAGGTGGTTTACTCATTCATAAACTTCGTGTCCAACCTGACCAAACAGATGTTCAGGATCGACCCCAAAACAGGTGTGATAACAGTGAATGGTGTTTTGGACCACGAGGAATTGCCCGTCCACGAAATAGACGTACAAGCCAAAGACCTGGGTCCGAATTCAATCCCTGCCCACTGCAAAGTGATTGTTAATGTAATCGACATCAACGACAACGCGCCAGAAATAAAACTTTTGTCAGAAAACAGCGAGATGGTAGAGGTGAGCGAAAACGCTCCTCTCGGATATGTAATAGCCCTGGTGAGAGTCTCAGACAATGATTCGGGAGCGAATGGAAAAGTGCAGTGCAGACTGCAGGGCAATGTGCCTTTTAGACTTAACGAGTTTGAGAGCTTCTCTACCTTACTTGTTGATGGCCGTCTGGATAGAGAGCAGAGAGACATGTACAATTTGACCATTCTAGCCGAGGATAGCGGGTACCCCCCGCTCAGAAGCTCGAAATCTTTTGCAGTGAAAGTAACGGATGAAAACGACAATCCCCCGTACTTCACCAAGCCACACTATCAAGCCATGGTCCTCGAAAATAACGTCCCAGGTGCGTTTCTGCTGGCGGTGTCCGCCAGGGACCCTGACCTGGGCATGAACGGCACCGTGTCCTACGAGATCATCAAATCGGAGGTGCGGGGCATGTCCGTGGAATCTTACGTTACCGTGAACTCAAACGGCGAAATATACGGCGTTAGGGCTTTTAATCACGAAGATACGCGGACCTTTGAGTTTAAAGTCTCTGCGAAGGATGGGGGAGATCCACCTTTGACCAGCAACGCCACCGTGCGCATTGTTGTACTGGATGTAAATGACAACACACCTGTGATGACCACCCCGCCCCTGGTGAACGGCACCGCGGAGGTGTCCATTCCTAAAAATGCTGGAGTTGGTTATTTGGTTACACAAATAAAAGCTGATGATTACGACGAGGGGGAAAATGGAAGGTTAACGTATTCAATTTCAGAAGGAGACATGGCATACTTTGAAATAGACCAGATAAACGGCGAGGTGCGAACCACAAAGACGTTTGGGGAGAATGCGAAACCATCCTATCAAATAACCGTGGTGGCGCACGACCACGGCCAAACTTCTCTATCTGCCTCTGCCTATATTGTCATTTATCTCTCTCCTGATCTCAATGCTCAGGAGCAAATCGGACCCGTCAACCTGTCTCTCATTTTCATCATTGCCCTGGGTTCTATTGCAGTCATCCTGTTTGTCACAATGATCTTTGTGGCAGTCAAGTGCAAAAGGGATAACAAGGAAATCCGAACATACAACTGCAGGTACCCAAACAATTTTTGATACGTCTGTTTAAAGTTAAACACAGCTAGTTCAGTGTGCGAATTATTCACTGACCTGCACAGGGGTAACCACAAAAACGAACAAGAATCAAGAAAAAGGCCTAACCATAAAAGTCGTATTGCGCAAAACACTTGCTCACGAACAGAAATTGCGTTCGCCTGAGTCGGTAACCATAGCAACAGCACGTTATTGGCGGTCTCGACGTCGTGGTCAGTATAGAACATTGGCAAAACATAAGTAGGCCTACTGTTTGTAGCATCACATTTAACATTAATAACTTTACCAGAGTGTTTACATATCATAAAACAACAACAAAGAGGTTGTTTATTTCAGTCATTTTATGTTTACTCACTGGTAGCTAGTTAAGAGAAAACCAAAAAACAATTTTTGTCCTAAGACAGACTAACCTTTAATAATTGCACCTCAACAATTACTGACAGAAACTGATTCCCAACATTGTTTTATAGAAAATGTAAAATTTTAGGTAAATGTAAAAATGCATAGGCCTAAAAATATTTTTTTGGTTTTACTTGTGGAGATTCAGGCCTTACTTATTACGTCAGACCTCACCAACCCTCCTATACAGTAATTCGCACCCTGGTCTAGTTATCAGGCATAAAGTTATATTTCTACCGGAGATTAATCAATGTTCAGCATACAATGATAAAGACATAAAGAGAGAGCATGTTTGATGTGAATCTTGGCTGTGCACGCGCTGTGTCTTCAACTGTGCATGTGCTTCGGGCCTTACTCTGCTGCTGTCATTGCTGATAACAGAAGGAAACATAACAGGAGATCATAACACTTGTTCATTGTGATTATTATGTATATGCTATGGTAAATATTACAAAAAGATAACATATATTCATCAATTATGATGATATATATGAGGAGACCCTTAAAATAAATACATGGCACTAATAAAAATTCAGATATACTGTAATAGCATAACAAAACAAATATTTTACACCACTAAAAATGTCACAGCAATTTGACATTTTTAGTTGATTTAGAGTTTTCAAAGTTTTAGTTTAGCTGTCTTTATAATCCAAATTAAAGTGGCAAAAGAAAAAAATTAAATGAGCTTAAATTTAATTGAATTTAAGTTGATTTATTTGTTGCTATTATTTCTTTTTACTGTCATGTTGCCACTAAGACATCTTTTTTAAGAAGTACACAAGATAAAAATAAAACCAAATTCTAGAGTCGTCTAAAATCAGTGAAATTAACCATTGCTTGATGACTGAAGGGTAAGCACTTTCCTCATACACACTATCTGCACTGAGACTGGTGTTTGCATAAATTATTGGTGTAATTTTATGACCTTAAGGTCCTCTCTCAAAATTGACTCGTTGCTCAAATTTAGAGATTTTATTTATGATTTGGCAACATATTATGGCTGTGATCGTAGAGGTCACTAAATCAAAATACAATAGCAAGGCCATGGCAACCAAATGTTACTGTCAACGATCACGCTATCATAAAAATAATTACACTCGTAAAGGGTAAATTATGCAAATGTATAGCACGATAATAGTCTTTGACACATGGTGTGTAGGGGAGAATATTATTTTGTTAATCTACTGTAGTATGAATACTTATCAATCTGTAACATTGGCCACTGTGTTGATTTCCCTCTGCTACATTACCACTCAACATTTCCATATAAATTGCTTTTTCAAATTTAACCTGAAACCATTACCATATTTTTACCACAAATTGTTGTTGACGTTTCTGTCTTGTAATGCAACAGCATACAGTAAACGATCCATCTTAACAGAGACGTATGTATGTGAACATTTTCAAGAAGGCTACATCGTGATCACGATGGTTAGGCACGCAGAGTATCTACCTCGCCATGATCGGAAGATGGTTAGAGATGGCCTGTGTTTAGATTGCTGTCGTTAACATTTATTTTCCTCTCCAGATAGAAACCTGATGGAGGCTTTCAGCTCTCCCAACAGGGGGTTAGTGAGAGTGCTTGATACAGTTTTCTTCAGCTGTGCTCACTGACTCTCCTTTCTGGCTCAGCTGAGATTCTTTGGATTGTCTTCACTGTGACGAGAGCCAATCACATATGACCAAACAGACCATAGAGACATGTGTTTATTAACACAGTTAAATAAAAGACACTGGTGCTGTTGCAGTTTACAAAAACAAAATGTTTTTAATAAAGCAACACAGACAACGACGTCCAGTAATATTAGTTATGATAATTAACATCGTACTGTACATATATAGACTCATTATCAAGTAACCGGTCTTCTTACATATTTGCAATCTGCTTTGTCACTATCTCTTTAATGAAAGAAACAAGCTCACTATTCCTTCAATGTCATAATAATAATTTTTTTGACCAGCTATTAAGCATGCCTTGGACTGCCTAACTTTTTTTTTTTTTCTGTGCTTCAACTCGCACAGAGTAAAAAAAAAAAAGCTTTTAGATGCCTCCTAAAAAGATAAGGTCCTGCACCGTTATCATTTTTCCGAGCCAGAAAAAAGTAAGGAGCAGGGAGACACAGCCTGAATCCAAATGAAAAGCACAGAAAGAGGAGCTTTGTGTTTGTGCAGGCAGAGTGAGCGTACTATTAAGCCTAAGCCGTACGTTAGGGCGAATGTGTGCCCTTCAGAGGACATAAAAAGAAATAAGTGTAAGATTGTTTCAGGCTATAAGATCTAATGATCCTCATGGGAAAAAGCGAGAGGGGTCAGTGGGGAATAGCTAAGACAAAGATTGTTTACTACACCAACTCTCCTTATGAGCGCTCAAATTTAAGTTTAGATTGCAACCCAAGCATCCTTTGGGGCAAGATCTCAAAGTTTCTCATTTACTGTGATTAGAATCAAAACCCTCAAATCAAGTTAGCAGTAGCCACAGAGCGTAGCTCAGAGAATTGAGATTCACAACCCACCTGCCAGCGGGCTTGTTTGTAACACGAGCGAAAAAAAGCAGACGAACGCCAGCCTAACTTTGAATATTATTACTAATGCTCGCAATGACGCTTGCTATCATTTGTCGCTGTGTTTGCTTCTGTGGTTTGGCATGTTTGCATTGTGTATGTGTTTGTGACAAGTCGAGCCGCCGAGCATGGAAATACAAACAAATGAGGGACGTCGGCTCCATTGGCGGCTGGAGAGTCGCTCAAATGTGGCCGCTCTCTCTTGAATATGGGTCTGGCACCTCAGCCCGAGCCAGGCCAGGACCTGGCGCCGGCTGTGCGTGCAGAGAGGAAGGTAGAGCACTGCTTTATTGAGTCTGTTCAGTTTCTTGTACCTGCGCAGGGTGGCGGAGTACTCCTACGGCAACCAGAAGAAGTCCAGTAAGAAGAAGAAGCTGAGCAAGAACGACATCCGGCTGGTGCCGCGGGACGTGGAGGAGACGGACAAGATGAATGTGGTGAGTTGCTCGTCTCTCACCTCTTCGCTCAACTACTTCGACTACCACCAGCAGACTCTGCCGCTGGGCTGCAGGCGCTCCGAGAGCACCTTCCTCAACGTGGAGAACCAGAACTCCAGGAATGCCGCACCCAACCATGGCTACCACCATACCTTCACAGGGCAGGGCCCTCAGCAGCCTGACCTCATCATCAACGGCATGCCGCTGCCTGAGGTGAGATTTGCTCCAGTCTGCTCCATCCTTCAGCCTGCCACGGCTAACAGCGGCAAGGGAGGGTGGGGTCGAGGGAAATCCATCGCAGGGCCGCTAACCCAACCTGATAGATAGCTGTTACTTTCACTGGAATTTTGGGTGATTTGTGGTTGCTGTTTTTTTTAACTGCAAGATAGGAAAGCGGAAATACTGTATGCTTTCTTTTAACTAAGCCTTCAATGGTGCTTACATATCCATGCTTACATGCATTATTTGTCAGTGTTGGAAACCTAGGAATAGGTGTAGTAAAAAAGTGAGCAAGCCGCCATTGGACAGTTGCCAAAGTGGAGTATTTGGCCACCTCTGTTTTTGCTCTCTCTTTTTCATGCTGAGCAAAAGAGCTGTAGCCTGAACATCTGCCAAATGCACTGACCTGGCTAATCGGTAGCACTGCATGTAATTTTAGGTGCAACCATTAAGAACAATCACTGCCGAAACAACGATTTGCACCTAAGTTCTTGATCTCCATAGGTGGCATGCAGTAGCTTGTTACGGATTTCTGAAATGTAAAGGCAATGTTACATCTGTTTGCAATAGGCTTTATCGCAATTACAGTATAATCTGTAGTGACATAATCAACCAGTCAGGTTGCTTTAAAACCTTAGTGGCAACTCAACAACAAAATAGGTGCTATGTAAACTTTTTATAATGCATCTTATTTTTTAATGCTAAACATTTTTCAGGTTCTTACAAGAGAATGATTTATCATTTAGAAAAATAAGATGGATCATGAAAATTTTGTATTTTGTTTATTTATTTAGTACTGCCCTGATTAAGCTCTCAAAATACAGATATTATTTACACATTTTCACAAGACTGTTTATGAATAAATAAAACAGCATCTACACAACTTATTTCTTCTGACAGTGCAGCTTCCTCAACGAGTAGGTGTACACTCTTAAAAAGGATGATTGGTTTCACTTATTATGTAGCCTTTTGGAAAATAAATGTACTTTGATTGAACTGCAAGTCACTTTAAATAAAAGCGCCTGCCAAATGTATAAATGCAAATGTCTAAACATCTTACACAAATTATGAAGGGCGATACTAAATAATAAAGACTTTATATTTACATATATCGCAACTTGCTCATTTAACTGTAGTGAGTGGTATGGCTGTTTGAATTGTCAGGTGGTATAAACAAAGAGACTGAGCACAGCACACATAAGGAGTGTCACTGCTGGCAAAATGAGATGTTAAATTTGCACCGATTCATTGATTGGCTGATCTCCGTTGTTTGCAAAGCCTGTGGAAATCAATGAAACACAGTTAATATAGCACTTATATATTAAAGCTGTCACCAGATGCTCAAAGTCGTATCGGAGATATTTACAATGCAACTAGTTAATGGAGGAATATTCACAGGAACCATTATCTAGTAGGTCAGAGGTTACCACAAGACTTAAAGCTGCACGCTGGCTGGACAAAGGAATTACGGTGTGTAACAGCAAATGTAGTAGCTAGGCATGGTAGCGTAATCCTGTAATAAAACTACCTAAGCAGCAGGATTAAAGAACATCTATTTTTCTCAACTGATGAAAAGACAATGAATTAACAGAGGGGGGTGGCGTGGGCTGAATAAGCCTGTAGATTGAGTGTGATAGTGCAATGAACTCTAATGCAAAGCTTTGTTGTTTCACTGCAGCATTAGGAGAGGGAGAGAGAGAGAGAGAGAGAGAGCGAGACTTATGTATGCATGCATCTTAATGTCAGATGTCAGGGCCCAGCACATTTTCCAATTTCATATAGGCCAGTGATTGGCCTGATAAAGGTGTGGGTTTATTTGTATGCTGGTTTCATCATGCACGGCGCTCCACCTGACATTGACAAACATCTCTTTGACCGCATTTCTGCATATTTCTCCACCAGAGGCCAAAGACGGGCTGACTACAGTCGGCCATTTCCTTTTCCCCTTTGGTGTGACATTTACAAAACACAGTGGCTTCCCATTCAACATGCTGTATATGAAAAATGTTGTCAGTATAATTACGCATCCATTTATGTGGGGCACAATCAAATATTGCAGCTGTTAAATGACCGATAATAGCTCTGTCATGCATTACGAGTCTGGGCTTGGAAGCGTTTGACTCTACAAGTCAGGGTTTCCCAGAGGTCTGCTGAGGACACACTGGTTGGTACACAGTTGTGATTAACCGTGCATCTCCTTGCCCTGAAACATCAAGGCCTTAGGGCTGTTTTCCAGCGTTTCGTGATTCAGACATGATTTTGAGATGTGGCTTGTTTGTTTACTTTACAGTCCCAGTTGGAGCTTATACTCGAAAAGTGTATGTTTGGAAGAGTGCTATGCCAATTTCCGACAGGAGAAGAAATATTGCACAGTTTTAATTAAAATTACACACTGCTGACTTATTGATAATGAAACTGATAATCTAGATAGTGGATGCACAGCATTTCATCTTACTGATAGCATGCTTTTGAAAAGCACATTTACGTGAACCGCACAACAGCAGTGGAAGATACACCTTTCATCTACAGCCACCAGTGAACCAGAAACATAATAAAGCTGAAAACTATTGTCAAAGATTAATATTTATTCATTTAGCAGACATTACTTTACAAATAATACAAATTCCTATGATATGAGAATTTATGCAGTACAAAGAATAGCTACAAAAACTGTAAACGATAAATGATGAGTAGTTTAAGAGGAAAATATATTAATTTTTTATTCACTTATTATTGCATATGTGCTACAAAATAGTTTAGGTCAGAAATAACGTGTTCAGCATAGAATATGCAACATTAACAATTCATTGACTCAAACTCCAATACTCGACTAATGGATTTAAAAGAGACACCAGATTATGTGGCTTATTAATGCTAATGTAAAGTCATTTATTAATGCTAATGTGCTACAAAACACGCAGGATAAAGGATGAAAGATGCTTAGACAAGAGCTAATAAAATAATTATGAAAAAAAGAGTTAATTTACAAATGCTAATAAACTGTATAAACAATACAGTAAAATACATAGAGGGATAACAGTAATTTGTATTTCATGGCTCCAGGTATGCTCTGTGTTTATGATACTGACTCTCTGGAGATGGTTCCGTGGTTCCAGTCCCTGAGGAGCCAAACACATTGTTTTCAGAAAGCCGTGTGGTTAACCTGTCTTTGGTAGTCTCCAAAATAAGGTTCAGGCCGTAATAGAGATGCGGCTCTCTAGCTGATTATACAAGATCAGTAGCGATTCTTGCAGCATAAGCATACATGACAGCCTGCTTAAACTAAAATGAGGCCGCGCTCCACCTGTGACACTGATAATAAGCTAAAATTCCACCAAGTATTGATCTGCTTGGAGAAAGCGTCCTGCTACTTTATGCACTGAATGTGTTAAGGAGAATGTAAAAAAGAAAACATAGTTATTTTACTATTTGTTTTTTCTGTCAAAGAAAACCCCTCTTCATTTTTGGAAAAATAATTTAAGCACTGCTCGTCCAGATGCTAGCATTCTGTTACCAAAGAAATTAGCTCATAAATCCCACTGCTAGCATATGGCACTCAGATACAGTTTAATATTTGAGATCAGCCTGTCAATAAGGATTGGTATATTTGTTTAGATTAATCTCTTATGTACCACAGTGATACAGACATATAAACTTGAGAGATGTCTTTTCATTTTAATGAACCAAAGCTTTGTGTTGATGTTATGTTAGTCCTGTTCTCCAGGGTGTCAAACTAATCTGTAGCATATCCATCATGCACTTACAGCTACACAATAAGGCTTCTCTGCACGAGACACATTTTCATGTCACTTTGTGTATACAAAGCAAAGTCATGCCACATAAACATAACACACATTCGCTTCACATGCTGCCAATCATTTCAGCCACTTAGGACTCTGTCTAATGTTCAGACTCCATTTCTGAAGAGTGGCTGTTGAATACATTAGCCCTTATTAATGTAGTTAAACCTTCGTTGGAGAACTTTTTGTTTGCCAAACCCTCAGATTTACTAGAGCTACATTATCTGTTGTTTGCATACCACTAATTACAATTACCGCGGTTTTCCCCTCCATGTTTGCATGTTTACAATAGCCCCGCAGTCCTAAAACGTCACGCAAGAATTTGAATTTCTTCCCCATCATGTGTTGTTTTGTAGCTTAAAATGGCTTTTTAAAAAGCATTTGTTTCACCTTTCAGGTTAGGGTTTTGAAAATGTTTTGACTTAACTGAACCGCTGGGGTTTTGTGTTTCTCTGACTTTCGTCAGACTAAGCCAATTAATCATTCTAAATCCCATACACGATAAGGTAAAGGCCACAGCATGCTGCCTCCCTGAAGGGCTTTCAGAAAGCTTCACTGAACTGGGCTTGCTCTGATGAAGAACTTGGATTTAGCCACTTTCAATTAGGTGGGGAATTAATAAACAGAAAGAAAGAAAAGAAAAAGAAGTGCAGAAAAAACAACACAGATTGCCAGCTACACCTAAACTATTTTTATCAACTTGAGGTTTCCCGTTCTTTCTTTTATGTTATATGCCAAAGAGCAAAATAGACAGTACGAGAGATAGAGCAGGAAGAAAAAGGATAAGGAAGTGAGAGATACGCCTTATCTCAAGTACCTTGCGATGCGTTCTGATTGGATTCTGGCAGATGAAGATGGGAGTTTTCAAAGAAGGTTATATTTGTAAGCCACAGACTCCGCTGGCATTCTGCCTTCAAGAGTCACCTACTAACAGGAACATTTCCGGATCTAATAAAAGGGCCACAGTTCCATTATAGTACGAATGTTCAGTCATTTGCTGAACTCTGACGTTCAAGTCAGACATTATTAGAGCAATATAGTTGAGCAAACTCATTCTCTTTAAACTGTTTTCTGTAGGCTGCAGATGAGGCATTCGTAGCCTCATCTGGAAGGAGAAAAACCCCTAATGCTATCTTTGTGGCTCCAGTCATGAACCGACATAAGCACGGCAGAATGTCCAGCTTTCATTTAACGTCCGCTCTCAAATATTTAAGACAAAAGATGACTGCTAACGGCTAACATATTAGCCCCAGTTAGGGAGAGAGGAAGGAGAGAGAAAAAATAGCCGCTATATACATTTCTTTTATTTTTTGTATATGCTAGTGCAATAAAACATTCTAGAGCAAATTGTAGGTTTAGGCAATGTGAAGTTATTATTAGTTTATATTTTTTTTAAAAAGTAAACGAGTTAGTGAATGAAAGTGAGAGAGAGAGAGTGCATAAAAACAAAAAAAAGAAGTATGTGGACATCATGCATGTCACATAAGCTACGCATTTTTGCTTGGATTGATTATCTGGCATGGCTATAAAAGTGTTTTATAGCCATGCCAGTGTTTTTCTAACAATTCTATTCAGTCCCTTTGTACATGACTGAATGGTTATTACATATATTAAGATCTCTACACATTCATGTTTGGACTTTTGAAATTAGCTTTGTAGGTTTACTTTGGGGATAAAAAAAACAGTTGGAGAAGAACAGAATTTTTTCACACTCTTGCAAAGTAACACATAATGTGTGATATCGCTTAGATCAGGGCGATGAGATGGAACCTGTGAAAAAAGACTTCTGATGGAAAAGTAGCTGGCCAGATACAGATACAGTTGAGACCCACAAGAGAGGAAAATAACTTTATAAATGATTTTCTCTCTCTCTTAGCCTCATCTCTCATTAACACAGATTTAGCTGCCAGCACTGAAAATGCCTGTGGTTAAATTAATAGGATAGGAAAGGTCGGCCTACATTCTCTAACACAAGGCATTGCCACAGGGAATGACGAACAGACAACCTTCTACATGGTTTATCAGAATACTATAGTGTATTTGTTCAATTATATAGAGATGACAATGGACAAGGTGCACCATTGTTTGTTTATTTTAACCACCAGAATCTGGAGTACTATGAACAGTGATAAACCATATCGAAAGTTGTATGTGCATGTGGACTGACATGAGCAAATGAAGAAAAGAAAATATGAAAAAATCCTAGTGGGTGAAATTCAAACTGGTGGGTTGTATGTGTATGTGCAAAACTATCAGTTTTGTGTGAGCAGATGTCCTTCTAAATATTTTTATACCTACTTGCCAATTAAACTATCAGGGGATCTGCACATGGATAGACCTTTTAGGGAAATTGAATATCTATTTATCTCTGTTTTTTCACGTTCAGCAATTTGCATTACAGTTTAAACTATGTTGTCTGAATCATTTTAAAGTGGGAGGCTATAAATATGCCCAAGCACAGAGGTGGAAAGTGCTTTTATAGAACATGTTCCTTAGTTAAAAACAACATGTAGTGTATTAATTTGTAGTTAACCATCAGTTGATGACCAGTTACTCTGGATGTTAACAGGATGTTTCCTAACCCCAGTAGTAAAGCATTTAGAAGGGATAGGACATTCCTGTGGCATTATGACAACAAAAGAAAAGATCAGCCATTATAAATACTGTTTTTCAAGCTAAAGTCTCAGACGAACACAGACTGACCTTTTGTAGTGGTCAGACTGAATTTGTTTTTCTACTTTTCTTTTCACTCTAAATCGTTATTTCAGTGCCAGGGAGTGAATGCATTATCATAAATTGGATATATGAAAGATAAAAGTAAAAAAATGAAAGTTTACCATAACTGCGCCTAGCTCTTTTATCTAAAAAGTTATACATTACAAAAGCCTGGTGCACTTTGTTAGAATGTGTGATATTGCTTTTTCGGTTGGTTTTTGCTTCTTTATTTTCACAGATTAATATCAGAACATGTAATTGTTTATGTATTGATCTGCGCTTGCCTCACTTTTCAGTGTCTAATACAAACTTCTGATTTATCGAGTCAATTACATATCAAGAACTCCTCCTTATTACTTGCCTCTGCTTTTCTTCTATTTATGAAAGGGAAAAAAGTCTTTCTTGAGAGAAAGCGAACAAGAAATTGCATCATATATCTGCTGAGATTAATTTCTGCATTCACTGGGTTTACAAGAGCAAGAATAACCAGCCCCTTTGTGGGTCTATTGGCAACTGGGTTATTTGTCTAGGTAGGCAGGGTGTGCTGAGTGTGTGGTGAGGTGGCTTAATGAACAGCAAGATTGTTGGCAGGCAGGCCGCTGTATAGCTGTAGCGCTGAGAAAACAGCAGGCCAACATAATTGTGCATTGTTCAGCCATAGAACAGGAGGCAGAGCATGTAATGAGCTGTAGCACCCGCTCGCGTCTTTCCTAATGGGCTATGACCAGGTTCATCCTTCCAGGGGCCTTAGCCACTCCAATCATCGCTATCGCCCATTCCCCCTCGACTTTCTTTCAAAGACCCCAATATCCCCCTCTTCCTCCCTCTCACTTCTGGCTGTTCTTTGTTTGTCTTAAAGGGACAGTTCATCTGAAAAGGAAAATTCCGTCATCATTTACTCGCCCTCACGTCAGTCCTGACCTGTTTTCTTCAAAGAAAGAAGCTCATACAGGTTTTGAACGACATGAGAGGGAGTAAATAAAAGCATTGACACAGGCCAACAAGATTCTTGGAAATAAAGTTCAAGTTTAGTAAGAAATATGTTGGATGTTATTTGCAAGATGCTGTGAGAATTTTCCTCTGGCTAGTTTTTTTTTTTCCAAAGGGGTTGGGTAGGTTTGATCCTGTTTTGCATTTTGATTGCTGTAGCCTCCTGCATAAATGGGATTCCAGTAGGCCTACTTCACCGATTTGTTGTTTCTTGATGTTTTTTTTTTTTTCAGTTTTACCTGAAAGCCTGAGACACAGAGCCAAAAGCGCTTGAAAACCCAACAGACCAAAATAAACATCAGCTAGTGAAAAGCCCCTGAAATTGAATGGCTGTAATGCAACACAAAATGCAAAAAGATTTTAAACCACCCTTTTTTTTGGAGACCACTCCGCAAGACACAATGAAAGTTTGCTTTGACTCTCTCGTCACGTCCAGCATTTGATGTCCTGCAGCCAGAGAGCCAAAGTTAATGAATGAGATTGGTGTGTTCTGATTTGCTGCTCTGTTTCTGGGCACTGTGCTCTCAGCAGGGGCCGCAGCCTCTCTAACCACATTTTGACAAGACAGCTGCTCTGAAAGAGAGAACGATGAAGAATGTGAGCAAACGAGAGACTCGAATCGCGCAGGGTTGAGGAGTCTTGCTCCACGACTGTAATGATACGGATTTAGTTTGTCCTTCGGGGTGCAGGTCACTCCGAAGATGTGCGTTCAGTGGCCCGAACTTTTGAGACGTCGTTAGCCTAAAGCGAACCGACAGAGCCTGTTATAGTGACGAAAACCCACAAAAAACACACCCCTGAACGCACAAGTTGATCTGTCACAAATATCGCCGGAGGGGGTGGTGTGTGGAGGGGTGTTATTCTCTGTTGGTCTCTTGTTTATTATGTCTTGGGTGTTTCATATAACAAATGGAGAGAGACAGTTTTCTCTCAGGGGTTCTTAGCTTCTCCCCACAGAGCGTGATTAATTGTTATTGTGGTCTATTTTTATGTCGCGTCCTGAAATACGAAGGTACAAGAGAGGTAGCTTGACAGTGTAGCTCGGGGCTCTCGCTGACAGTGTTTGCTTTATGGTATTTTCATATTTTATGGCCCCTGCTGATTTAGTTACTTCAAAACATCGCTCGCCATTAGATAGAACACAGGTACTGGCCAGCTATTTCTGCCATCGATAGCCCTGCGGTCCTGCGCATGTTTTATAGACGCGCTAATGCACCACCGACAAGCACGGCTGACAGATTAGGGGACATCGAAGAAACTCTCAGGACCCTCTTTCATCTGTTCGTGTCTTAATAATGATTACTCGACAGGCTTAAGACCAGATTTGACCTTGTTGTTGTGCCCGAGACAACTCACCCTGGTTCACAAGGTTTAGCTGCTAGAACTACTAGACTGCCAGGATGGAGAATTTGAGACCGTGGGCAGGCAACCGCTTGCAGACAATAGAGAGATGTTACCTGGGTGCTGCATACTGGGCTGGATAGGGAGAGAAAGAGAGACAGGGCACGTTTCTAATTATAACGCTCCAGTCACAGTACTGTGGTGGGCTGTAGCTTGCATGAGCAACCGCAGAAAGCTAACTTTTGGTTTAATTTGGAAGACTAGCAATAATCCAGACTAAATCTCTTAAAGCTGCAGCTTCCCCTCTGTCGGATTAAGGGGCAGTCTTAAAAGGATAAGAGCTGCTTATCAGTGCTTCTCTCAACACTTCCTAGTGGCTTCCGAAAAAGTGTATATATGAAACTGGTTCCAGTCAGATAATGTGGCCATTTATTAGCGATTATGTGCCACCTAGAATGCTCAGACATGCAAGCAGAAACTAGTGAGATCATGTAATGTTGGAGAGAATGAGTAAAACAAGCAGTAGTGAGCTATTAATTCCTAAGGCGGGAAAACACAGTATGTTAGGAAGCTTAAAGCTGTTTTCGTTTTAACTACGTTCTCTAAATTTCCTCTAAATATAAATCCGTTTTACATTGGTCACATATAATCTAGCCTCTTGCAAATCAGTAGGACACATTTTATCTCTCTGTTAATATTTGGACATTAATATTTAACTATTTCTAATTCTTAAAGAGAAGCAAAAATCTGTCACACTTTTAGCACATTTCAGAACAAAAAAGGTTGAGCAAAATGCTGTACAATTACAATATTCCATTAGTATATTTTCAAAAGCAACAAGTAAGTTTGAAGTGATTTAAAAGCATGTTTTAAATGTTTTTGCTCCTACAAAGAAAGTCAATGTACTCATTGACTTTTATTTTATGGATCAAAAATATTGAGCCATTCTTCAAAAAGATCTTTGTTGATGTGCAAAAAATAAGTCAGGATTGAAACAGGTCCCTTTAACTAACTTAAGAATATAAGGGGGAAAAAGTCTGTTAATTTTGCTGTAGACATACATTTAAATCCATTTTTAATTAAACCCACATGTTCATTTCTAAATAAAGGCAACAAAATAAAACCTTTAAAGGTGTGTTTTAGAATAAAATCATCATTTTCATAATCCCAGACATAGCTGTTTTGCTATGCCTTTATTTATTTATTATTTATTTAATACCAGGGAATGGACTGACAAGTGAATTGACAGGAATTCATATGTACACCATCTCAGTTTTCACTTTGAATACAATTCTTATTTGGAACGATAGCAAGACAGCTGGAAGTTTTATTTACTCGCTTGATGTAAAACCGCAAAACAAACATTTGTAAAGTGGATAACTCTTAGATCTGGAAGGAAGTTGGTGAACAAAGACTGCGGTTGTCATTACTTGAATTATTTATCTTCTTTTTTCTTTTTCTGTTTCTTTTTTTTTATTCCACAGCAGTGAGGCACAGAGCAAAATGTGAATGCATCCAAATTGAGCCTGTTTGTTTAAAGTGCCGTTAATGAAATGTAACTTTTTTCTGTTTTGTTTTTGTCTGTCTCACTGTCAGGGCTGCTAGGGGAACAAGCACTAATCCAGCACGTCATGATATGTGTTGTTTGAAATTGCATGAAAGCGAGAGGCTGCCATGTGTCTCACAGGGGTAAAGAGTGAGAGAAATAGGACTCCGCAGGGGCAGAGGCAGAGAGAGCACAACCTTTTTGGTCTAGAAAGCGAGTATCCAGTGGGGAAAGAACCACTTAGGGAGCAATGCAAAAATAGAGGTGCGCGTGTGTAGATTCTTGTTTACAAGGTGACACATTTTTAACCTCCTATTAACTGCATGCTCCTGAGAGCATCTGTTCTCCACTGGGAAAGGCACGTCACTTGATTCTTTCCCTTTGAATTCACCTTAAAGTTACTTTCTGGGTGTTAATTAATGACGAATCCAGCCGTACTAACCAGTCTGTACAGATTTTCATGAGAAAACCTAACAATGTTCAAGAAATCCATATGGTCGGGAATAAAACGTATTGGTTTTGTATGAACAAAAGGAGAGATGAATGTTCTTTCTCTCTCTTTTTAGACGCGATAGTCTTGCTGTATTGTTTAGGCTGACCTCGGCTCTAGTCTAACTAATGATCTCTATTAAAGCGGGCCTGTTAACCAGGACAGTAATTATGTCGCATTTATCTGAGGGGCTGTTTGCCAGTCTTGGCAGGTTTGTCAAGCCACACTCTCAGTAAGAAAACTATAAAGGTAGACAGTTGATTGTGATAATTATAATGAGAACAATTGTGAGAATAACAAGGATTTGACTCATTAAAAAGTAAAAATCAGCTTCATTTAGTATATTAGTGCAGTTTGTTGGCATATATGGACAAAACTGGAATAGATATGTGGAGCATATTTTTAAATAAGAGAAGGAATTTGAAGACAAATACAGTCAAAGAATAAAATTGTGTATTTTGTGTCAATAATTACCTGAGCGTAAGCTACTAAAATCTCCATCAAATTCCCCCTGTAGATGTTACAACCCCATTTTAAAGACTCATCTTCAAAAAATGTCTTAAATTGCTTATTAACCTACAGCCTGGGACCCCAGGTGTCAGATCTCCTCTGTTTCTGCTAATCAGGGGAAGTGTTATTTTTCAAAGCTCGAACTGAACAAAATTGGAGCTGTTGGAGAACTCTTAGGTTGGCATTATTCTCGTGTAATGAGTGTAAGAGAGCCCAATTATTCCACTTGCCATCAAAACAGAGGAAGATTAACTCTTCTCCACTTTGACACTCTCCAGCAGTACTATCTTTTTATAGATGTTCGCACTCTTGATCTGTCTATGCTGCACTGATGTTATTTCATTTCTTTTCAACGCAACCACTACTTGTGCACATGTGTGTGGCGTTCCTATGCTTTTTTAGTGCTCGATAGCTTTATCAACATGCATGCCACCTGAACAAAAACACAAAGAGAATCCTGCAGCTCCTCATGCAGAATGGCTATGACTTGTCATCCTTCTCTGGAGAGTTGAATTAAAATGCTAAATTAGACATACAGCCATGCTGCGCATATGGAGGGCGAACCATTTTCGCCCAAGCTTAGCTTGAATCCCAGTTAAGTGTTGGGTTTTGAAGCTTAAATTGTCCAACTGCAGAGGGATTTCACCACTTTTAAAAAACATCTTGTAGATTAAATGAAAAGGCCACAGTTGGAGTCCTCTGAATAAATAAAAAGAGTCCAGCTCTATAGGCTATCGCATTCTTTATCATCCTGCAAGAAATGGAATTGGCTTCTAATCAGGAGGAGCCGAATAACAAGAGATGAAAAAATAAAATTCCCTACAAACACAAATTCGCACAATCGGACACACAGTCAAGCTTAAGTTATGTTGGGTTTCGAAAAATACATAGACGCACACCCACGTACACCTAGACAGCTTTGATAAGAGACAATTAGCACGCATTGTTTACGGTGCAAACCAAATGATTTCAGCTCTTTATTTCGAGGAAGTCATGGTGACGATAGTTTAACTACACCGGCTCAGTGCCCAAATACAAAAGTGATCTTTATCTCTTTATCAGCAGGAATGCAGATGTTTAAAGCACACAGGGGGTGATGCACTGTGTCATATGCTGTTGTTGTTTTTTTTTTGTCCACGACCCCTTTGCCACCCTCCCCCCAAACCTGTTTTGGTCTAAAGACGGTCTAATACAAATTAAATTAAAGAAAGTCTGCACAGATAATCCTGGTGTGTTTCAGCTGCTGTGGCGGCGTGGGGTCAAGCCCGCAGCATCTGGCCCTCCTCGCCACAGCAAGCCCACAAGCTGCTCCACTCTCTCTGGGAGCCTGAGCAGAGCAGCACCCCTACTGGCCCACTTAGGAGTGTGTGTGTGTACACATGTGGTCGGGCCCAGGATGTGGGAATGTAAAACAAGGGTGTGAGCCTGTCAACTCGCATGTAAAGTGTATGAATGTGCGGGTTTATTTGTTTGTGCGGTGTTAAAGGAGTGTAGGAAAGGGTGTTAAATAAATGTCGTGATGCAGTGGGGAGGAGGTTTTGAAGCAAATTGCTAATTGAAAATCTGAAGAAATGTATGCTCGAATTAGCCCCATATCTGTCGGCAGTCCCTCGTGTAACGTGAGGGGACGTTGTTGTGCGGTGGTGATAGCAGACTGTCAGCACCCTGATTAACATCTGCTCATCGGTCTACAGATGAGCCACTGATGTGTGGCGAGGTAAAGCGTCGCTCCCGAGCCTATGCTGACAGCTGCTGAAAAAGGCCATTTCAAATATTAGAAGCAGATGTGTTCGGCGTGGCTAAATCTGAGCGCTAACTACTCTTACAGTATTGCATCATGAATTGTGCTGATTGGGTCAAGCTTGTTATGATTACAGTGGAGTTTTTATCCGCCCATCTGTCCATTAGGGCATCACGGGACTGTCCAGCCACTACTGTGTCTGTCGTCCAGCAGCGCACAGTAAGGTGGAAAAGTGCAAAAGGGCATAAACTGCAACAAGAGGTGTTTAGAGAGAAGGGTTGGTTTTTTGCATCTTCTGTGTTTTGTTTTTTTTTTTTGCTAGAAAAACAGAAAAAACATTGTAATAAATTTTATTATCAATAATGTTAGTAATAATAAAAATGAGTGCTGTAAATTGTGATTAATTGCCTCCAAAAAATAAAATAAATAAAAATGATCAAAATATTTAAAATACACACACATACATTATATATTGAAAATATATACATGTACATATTTATATTCTTATATTTTATATTATATATAAATATATAAACATAATATTTTTTTATTTAACATTCAACATATATATTTTTTTATTTTTAAATATAAATGAGCCAAGTATTAGCAGAGCAGCTTTTAAAATAAAAATAGTAGTAGTATAAACATAAAGCATTATGTAATATAAAAGATTCTTTTTCAGGTTATTTTTTTTTTAAATAATGAAAGCCATTCTTCACAAAAACGAACTGTATTGTCAGTAGAATTACAAAAATATGAAACATTTTAATTATAAAAAAAAAAACTTATTTAAAAGGTTAAAACATTTACTCAAAAGAACACAAAATAAGATAGATAAGGACTAAGGCTCTCAAAAACATTTAAGGAAAAACAAAGCTGCACAAACGTCATGCGTTCATTGGATGATATTTAAAAAATCCTTATGAAACGCAGTTAGATTGTTAAATACTGAAAAGATTGAGAAGCCTGAGTCTTTCAAAGCATCTAGACCGTGTGCTAACTGCTACACCGTACCTCGGGAGCTTGGGATCCGAAGCCAAGAATGCAGTAAACATTGTTTGTTTGAATAAGTGGGGAAGGTTGGAAGGATTAGTAAAAGATGATGAAGTTCCGCCTGCACCCTACCGCACCGCTTCCTGTTTGCACATTGCATCACATTGCATCTCCACACACACCTTCTCATCTGTTAGGGATGTCAATAAGGAGATGTCAATAAGGAGGCTGGCTCAATCCATCTTAGAGAGGGGGGAAGAGAGAGATGAAAAGACAAAGTGAGAAAGAGAAAGTGCACTTGAGGCAGAGACAGACAGGGAGTATATCCGGGGAGACTAAGAGTCTGTAATGAGTTGCTGCAAATTTCCATCCACAGGAGAAAAAAAAAGCCTGGAAAGATGCCTTTGTGCCTTGTCATTGTGAAGAGAGGTGCCGTGTTTTCAGTGGGGGAGGTGAATGGGTTGAAAGTGTTGAGGGGGGAGGGTGGTACGGTCTGTTAGACATTTCAGTACGCTGACAGATATTTGGGAGAACATACCCCGAGATACTATGTCATTATTTTGGATCAAAGTGTCAGGCGGGTATATGATTTACACTCATAACAAAAGCAGCATCCAGAATGGATGAGTCGGCACTCCCTGCTGGAGCCCAGTGCTGGATATTACACTGATGTAAAGGTGTTCACATCGCTCATCTCCACTCGCTCCCGCTGAATGAGTCTCTGTGTGTATTAGTGAGTGTGTCTGTGTGGGAGAGAGAAACAGAAAGATGCATGACTATGGTGTAAAATGGCTCAATGGTGCTCATCCTGAGCTGTGAATATACCAGGCGAAGCATTCACTCTCTTCATGTTCAACAGAGCAGCTAGAGTCATTTGGCATCTATCTATCTATCTATCTATGATGAGCAAACCTACAGTTTTTTAAGAATAAACAAATTTTGCATAATTTAAAACACTAGATGTTACAAACAGTGCTGTTTAAGTAATTAAATTAAAAGCAAAAGCTACATTAATTATTTGAAAATTATGTTATTTACACAACCATTCAACAGTTTGGGGTCAAATATCAACACGTATCCTTGCTTATTCAGCAGGGATACAATAAAATGATCAAAAGTGACTGTAAAGACTTTCTATTCATCAAAGAATTCTAAAAAAAATATATTACGCAGCTGTTTTGCAGCAAGAAAACAAAGACTCTACCTGAATAACCTGTGCGTGTCACATCCATTTATCTGAAAGCTAGCGAACCAGCACAGGTTTGTATATACTGCCGTTATCTTGCGTCAAAAAGACTCTCCTATTCCATCCCAGGTGAGGCCAGGTGGATATGAGGAGCCGTTTGAATGAAAGGAGTGAATGTCTTTTAGCCCAGGCATTTGAATTAGAATAACATCCCACAGGACTGACTTCTGCTAGTTGCGGCCATTTGAGTTTCATTAGTTTCTATGGCTAAATTGTCCTTTGAAAATGAAATGCGATAGTCAAGGCCCCCCACCCACGCACTACCACAGTCACAAACACACACAGGCACACACACATACACCTTCTATTATGACCAGTCTGCTTCCTGTAAAACATCCAAGCAGATTGTGAATCTATGAAATGCGCACACAGACACACACTGCAGGTTGAGAAGGATATCATAACGTCGAAAGAGCTATTTATAGTGGACAGAGTATCTGATCAATTCCCAAACACCACAGGCCAACAACAAACAACCCAAGTCTTCTTGTAAAGGAGAAATATCAAAGCACACACACACACACACACACACACACAATACAGTAGATCAGAAAGGCACGTCACAGCAGGAATGTGGCCTTACATTAGCAAACAACACAAGAGTACGACCCTCCTTGCAGGAATGCAGATATGCATGATAGGAAAGGTTATTTAAATCTTTTCATCATGCTAAAAGGCAGAGAGTTTTGACATATGATGACCGTATGAATTATTAACATAGTTGCTACTAATGTATGCATAATTAATCACACACAAAGTGAATGAATCTTATAGTCCTTAGTATATGTAGACTGAGTCTTTTACAGGACCAAAGAGAAGGGCATTTTCTTTCTCTCTTTTTGGTTAACGGTGCAGCTGTTGATCTGGGAAATACCCGTTCCTGCTTTGGTTGTTTATGAGAGCTTTGTGATTGTTTTCTTAAAGGAAATATATCTGCTGCAGTTCGCAGGAAAAGCAACTCAGAATGAATGAGGTAGGGAAGCGTATTGTGTTTACTCATTTGTAACACACTGTTTCGTCCCCACGGAGCACTGCTTTAGTTAGTGGAATAATGCGAAGCCGGGTATACAGATGTAACCGCAGGATGTCGACTTAAAAATTATTCCTTTACCTATTTTTTTCTGCAATTGTTTTTAAAAAAACAAATCGCTTTGGACCAACTAAGTAAAAAAAAAACAAAAAAAAAACAGCCAGTTTTTAAAGCTCCAAAAGCGTTTACCCTTGGAAATGGTTCCCTTTCATAATAAGATAGATTTGAAACGGCCAAATTGAGTTGAGTGTGAATTGACAGGTGATGAAGTGGAATGATCTCGAGGATATGGCAGCTTATTTGTCACATGGGCTCCCGTAGCGATTGATTCGTTATAATTTGTGTTTGTAGGTAGCCGGCCGCTATTAAACGTCAACAAGTCCTCATATTCATCACGGCTCCTGCCGAAGAGGCAGAAATAGAAAACGTAATCTCATCCCGATGCCAGGGCGAGCCCGAGGCGCTCCTTCACCTCCTTTATACCGTCGAGCCTCCCCGAGGGCTCACACGGTCTGGAGGAGAAGGGGAGGGGGGGGATCTATAATCTAGCAGATGGCAGAGGATCTATGGGAAATTCTATAATCAGGGGTTGGAAACCTAACACCGGGCTAAGGAGCGCCGTGTTTCTCTGAGCTGGGGAAGGAAGGATAAATCCACTCCTACCAGGTGCGGAGATGAAGCCGAGGTGGTCTGTTCCTGTCGTCATGGGTGCCATGTGGTTTAGAGATGCCGTAGATCCACCAAAGAGATGGTGTGGTGAAAAGAGAAGGCTTTGAGGAAGCAGGAGTCAGGAAAAACAATGAAAATAAAAGTAAAGGAAGGCCTGCATGTCACAGGGAGAAGAAAGGGAAAGTGCGTGATGTCTGCAAAGAGCGACTCCATGTTGAGATTGGCTTTCAGTGAGCCGGCGGGTGTGAGACTCCCCTGCTCTGTTCACACAGTGACATAATTTCTCTGCAGCCTTACTGCAGCACTACATTTGTAGACATATAGACATCTCCTAAGCCTCCGTGGAAAATGCCACCCTTGCTACAGGCTCATTTCTGCTCCTATCACTAAGCCCTGCTCAACAAAGCCTGTCTCCATTTTTTCTATGCACTACCTGCCTTTGCCTTATGATAACCTCTCCTCAGTAAGCTCCTTGTGAATGGAGGTAAATAAACAACAGGACTCATTATGAGTACCGATTTCCTCCCAGCACTCTGGGGACTGTGTAAATAAGCCTTAAGATGACTGAAGATTTAGCTTCCGAATAATACTGAGCACCAAACTGCTATTAAAATGAGTAAATGGAATGGTTTTATTTTAATTGAGGTCCTTCATATTGCTTTTTTAGTACATGCAATACATATTGCTTTTTAAAAAACAATTTGTATTTAGCCACAGCATTTGTATTCATGGAAGCGCAGTGAGAATACGCTTTTCCGCCTCTGACTGTGACATATTAGGAGCATTTGTACTTTAGTGCAGTTAGATAGAAGAAAAAGGAGACTCGCTTGATCTTCAAAACACGTTTTTCGTCCCCAACCACTCCCTAAAATGAAAAAAAGAAAATGCTTCAAGCCTTAATTTAACTAGTTTTGTGTCCTGAAATCAGATTTAATAGGCATTTTATCTACAGTTGTGAAAAAAAGGGTATAGTCTGGCAATTATTAATTGCTGCTATAGCGTGTAGCTTGAATTACTGCATGATTTGAATGTGTAAATTCAAGTATGGGCTGATGTATAATCTCAGAAGAGATAATACATAAATTGCAGCAGAGGTGTAACAAGTGTTTTTTTTTTTTTTTGCCACCTGAAGAACTCCTGCTCCGTTTGCTCGGTGCATCTGGCCCCCGTACAATGAATGCTATCACATCTGGACTACAGAACCAATTGTCACGCTGAGAAGAAGGCAAATCAAATCTCACAGTGGCAACTAAGCGAGGAGATTGCTTTTCCTCTCCGCTGGCTGAAGTTGGAGGACTTAGATGGGGAGGGTTGTTGGGGTTAGAGGCTGCGGGTTAGAGAGAAAGAGAGAGAGAGAGAAAAAAGAGCTTAGGGTCTCGTTTACCGCCCCCTTTCCATTACTTTCCTATCCAACCCTTCCGCCTTTGTTCACAGAGCTCTTACGGTGTGATTTGGACCACCGGACCCTCAAGTATGTGGGAAGAAACACAACAATAATTAAGGGGATAGGGTGACACCGGCCGCCAAACTGGGGCCGCTCGGATCATAACAACACATTGTAGAACCTGATTAAGTAGCCATTTGTGGCAGCTCGTCTGTAGTTTAAGCAGCCCTCATCTCCGAGCCTGAAACCCGACCTCTGTGAAAGAAATATTGATAGCCCTTATGATTTGATGGCGGTCAGCGGTGTAGGCATACAGTACATTACTTTACAGGAAGATTGCCACTAATGCATGGAAGCTCTCTGGCATAAAGACCTCTAAGGGCCAAGGGCGCCTCTTAAATGCCCTCTGGCCATCAACCTGAATTAATGAAAAACACAAAGCAGTGTTGCGCAATATAACTGATGTCCCTTTTTGGGTGAAGCTTACTAATTATGACGATCCATTAGCGAATCATCACCGCACATCAATAGATGCTTTTGTTGTGGAATAATGGCACTTATCTATCACGTTCTTCAAAGAACGTGTTGATATCTGCTAGAATACGGTAGTGAAGCGTGTTTCGTAATCTCCAACAGTGAGATGTCTCTGTGGAACAGCAGCCGCATTTGCATAACTGAAGCTATTACTCCAATTAGCCCACTCTGATATAAGCAGAGAGATCAAAATGTCAACAGAAGGAAATCTGCTGAGATGACTGAGCCTGCATCATCGATAGCGACTCTCCTCGTAAAAGGGTCAGCGATCCGCGCGGCATAACTGCATTTCAACAGGGCTCTCATTTGTTTTAAGTGTCGCGGCCGAGGAGAGCGAGAGCAAAGCTTCGTATGTGCAGACGCACAAGAAGGACAGCCTGGAATCTCGCTCTCCCAGCAGAGCTCCGAATAGCGCCGCTCAGAACCAATTATGGGCTGGCCACACGGAGGCAGATCATTTGGAAATTTGTATACTGTCTTTTTTAATGAAGCTTTCCCCTTGTTACTCAGTCCATTGCTGTTCATTAGTCTTTTTGTGGACAACCATGGAGATGGAAAGGCTCTGTAATGAGTTCTCACAGGGACTAAAGTAGAGCACAGGTGGCATGAAAAACTAAATTCTCTGCATACATGTATATATATATATATATATATATATATATACATACAGTATATACACCTGCCCTGTTAAGAGTACTGAAATAATTGCTCATGCCCATTACTTTGATATTAATGGAGTCAAGCCGGACAGGAACAAAGAGGCAAATAACTACCTTGTGAGCTGCAACGAGAACAAACAAAAGTATGTTCCAAATTGAGGTCTGCTAATATAATGTTAATTAAAATGGCTTTTTACAAATTATCTACTTGATTACAATGACTTAAGGTTTAATTAGAGCCATAGTAAACACCCACACAGGCAACATACACACACCCCACACGCACACATACACATACACACAAAAGAGAGTGGGTCCAGATTTCAACAGCCCAAAAATCTCAATTAGACGCCTGGTCAGCCGTCACTTGTAATTAAAATATTATCTTGCATGGTGGTAATTAGAGAGTGTGGAGGTGAGACAGTGTGCAGCAGCTCATTGGCTGGTGATGGAAGAAGGTCTAAGGTGGACAGTGATGAGCATTGCTACTCTGCAAACCAAGAAAGAGTTTGTGAAAACAGTAAAAGATTTGTAAACGCTTTTTAAAATGACTTTCACTAACATGCCACTTGTAAGTGTTTACAGTTGTTGACGCGTACATCTCGCGCTGTAGGGATCTCCTAGCCACTGTTGATATACACAGATGGGGGAAATGTGCATGTGTTTGAGATCATAGATCTTTATGCAGACTTATTCCATCTGTGATTACGATAGCTTGTATCTGTCTCCCAGCAGCTAGTCTGAATGTCCCTGGCTGGCGGGATAATCATTGGTCGTGTTGCACTGTCTGCATTAACCTTCTTATCGTCTGGGTGACTGCTGTTGTCAGAGGGGCTGATGGCTAGACATACCCCTGGAAGGAAGCCTTTGACTTATTTTTCTCTTTAGGTTTAGAATCACATGAAGTTGAAGCTGAGAGAGGAGGCAGGTTTCCCCCCATGGAAAATACCTGCATGTTGAATCTAAGTAGCCAGTTAGATTACAAATTACAATTACAAAACTTAATGAACGTAGGGAATAATATTTAATCACAATTACATGCACCAATAGAGCAATAATCATTAACAGCAATAATTATTTACATATGAAGAATTTATTTTCAAAAACAGATAGCTGCTTTTTTTTATTATGTTACCATGTTTTCATTGTATTTTATTGTGTTATTTTTTAGTTATTTTTACCTAATCAAAATAACCCAAATGCAGTTTGAGTGAGATTAATTGAAACACAACATGAAAAAACATGATTTTTGAAAACTGTTAAAAACAACTATTAGTAATACTATTTGCAAACAAACTTTTCAGATATTTGTTAGCAAGTAAAACTAAATATGAAAAATACCATTTGGAGACCTTTTGACCCTGCCGAAGAATCAGAGTTTTAGAGTTCTGATTCATTTGAAAATTTGAACTGATTGATGGAAATAAATTAAACTTACATTTACTTAAGAACATGTCTGGATTGTGAAATTAGTCATGCTGTTTGCACAGTTTAATGGCCAAATATAAAGTACATTAAAGTCTCTGCATAGTTTATTATTTTGCTTAACTTCATAACACTAATAAGTAATACCACCGCAAATATACTGTGAATACTCTATATATTTCACCCAGTTCTACTGTGTACTACTAGTGATTTATTCAAAAAGCACTGCTTTTCAGAAGACTCTGAAGTCTCTTTTTCAGTGTGGGTCAAAGAGTCATCCTATGCAGATCATTGAGGCCTTTTCATCTGCATTTGTGAAGTTAAAAAATCCCCTGGCATGCTCTTAATTTTCTTCCTCCATTTATTTATTTCTTTGATATGTTCATATTAGCATCCTCAAAAGTGGTGTGTGGGGAAAGCAGCCACTGGAAGAGAGGAAACTTTCTTCTCTAACTCCTCCTCTATTCCCCTATCTGGCTTAATGACATTTTGAAGAGCGTGATCTGACTAAGGATGGTTTTGTGGGTGGGTGGGTGGGTGGGTGTGGGGGGGGGAGGCTGGAGGAGTGACGACAGGAGCAGACTCACTGCAGCAGAACAGGCCACATGTGCTTAGAAAGAGAATGGGAGAGTTTGCCTTTGAAAACCCAGGCAGCTAACTAGAGTCTTTGTGTAAAATAACATTTCTATTGAAAGGCAATTACTGGTGACATTATTTTGGTTGCTGCATAATTAAATTCATTTTTGTTCTCTCTCTCTCTTTCTTTTTCTTTCTTTCTCTCTTTAATTCTGTCTCCTTCCCCCAGACGGAGAATTATTCCATTGACTCCAGTTATGTAAACAGCAGAGCACACCTAATTAAAAGGTATGTCTTTATAAAGCAATCAGATTAACTTATCTCACTTATTTTGAAGCATTCCAAAAACGGTCGGATCATACCTTTTTAACTGTTAAATGTTCTGTTTTATGTTGCTCACCATTTGCATGTGTAATGAGCAAAACAACTGATGCACTAGGCTATTTATTCTGCTTTCTCTCACCTTGATTGGAGGGATAAAGTTTTTATTGTTTTCGGGTTTTTGATGTTGGTTATTTCAAAATGAGGTTTTTGCATATTAGTTTCAGTTCATGGACATGGTTATAGTACGGTACATTTGTATCTCACACAAAAAAAATTTAAAATAAGATGACATTTGTCATTAACATTTTTTGTTAAAAACACTTAGGGGTTGGTCACATATAGTAGGAAATATATTAATACTCAACATGTTTATAAATGGCCAGTGTTAAGCTTTAATAATTCAGTATCATAAGTGATTAAGCACATCCTCATCGGGTAGTTCTTCTTTCTTCCCACCATGAATAATTTCATCAAATCCCTGCAAAAATGTGTATACATATTACATGTTAGAGAATATTAAAGCTGTAGCCCAGAGCAGAGGTTTGGGCGGTTAAGCTTCATCTATGTAGATGTTAATCAGATCTACAAGAATTTAAATCCCGGAATTCCAGAGGATTCTTCCTCAGTACACACAAGGAGGGCTTTGTAAGGCCACAGAGATAACGAAAAGGTAACCTTTTTTTGCATTGTGGAGGAAAAGAGCAAGGACAATAGATCCTTTGTACTGGCAGGACTTGGCCTGCATTCTTCAGTCCACCTAAAAGGAGGCTATTGACTGACACAGAGCATTGGCATGCAGACATCCTTAATGAAGGTCTTTGGCCGCCTGGGGCCTGGCTGCTACAGATGTGCACCGGGACCGCAATGACTCTCATACCTGGGGCAAAAAAACATTGGAGTTTACCTCAGTACTGCATTTCTCAAACCAATTACAGCAATTTTATCTTCTGAAAAAAGCACTGCTTATGTTTACATAAACAAAGAGTATTCAAGTGTCGGCTGTTTGGCTCTGCGACACTACAAAGAAATCCCCTCTGGAGCCTGTGGGCGAACAGACTGGGACAGGTGCAATTAGACTGATAAAATCAGAGGCTGCACTACCACCATTCTAGTGACATTGCTAGAATCCTTCTCTCTCTCTTTTTTCTCCCTCCTGTCTTTCTCCTTAGAAGCTTTTGTCTATGTATGTCAGTGTGTGCATGTGTACACATGCGTTTCTGATCCTCGCTGTTGCTTCAGAGGCAGAATGTGTTCCACTGGGCTAACTATCAAATTAAGGGAAATCAGGCTTGGGCACTGCAGCTGTCAATTGGCAGATTTTTCCCTCCTCTCGCTCTTTTATGTCAGTGAATGAGGGTAAATAGGGAAAGCACAGTTTGCGCAAAATGTTACACTTCAACTTTGTGTGACCAAAAGAAATTCTCCTTAAGACGAAGTGACCTGATTTTTTCAAGCATTTGTAACTTTTTGTCAAAACATAAAAGTCTTTCTTTTCCAGGAAGATTAACTATAAATATTAATAGTTCATCTTGTATGCAGTGATTTAGAAGATGTCAGATTTTACATATAATTTTTTATATTAATTCCAGGAGGTGAATTTTACAGAAATTTTAAATACATCATGGTGACAGGTGACTGATTTACTACAAGTATTCTGAAGCCATTAGATATCACAAGAAAAAGAGTCAAGTAAAAAATCAAAATTTGAAAATCAAATATGTTAGCACTGACTACTTATATTATCATCATGACTAAAATTTTTGACCTCAAACAAAGCCACAAAGTCATATGGACCACTTTTCCTTTGCTCATTTTGGACTTTAACAGGCTTAGTCAATTTATTTTTGTTATAGAGCAGCCAGGATATCTTTCAATAGTCACATTTTGTATTGAATTGAAACGAGTTTTATATTAGAGTGCAACATGAGAGTGCTTAAATTAGGACATAGTTTTCATTTTTGGGTAAACTATCCCTTTGATGCATTGTTGCCAAATCCCTGTTTTTTCCATGGAATTTGGCTATTGGGAATACAAATTATGTTTTACTATTTAGCCCCTGAAATGCAACTTTCACCAGTTGAACCCCACCAAAAAACTTTTTTTTTTACCTCCTGAAATGCGGGATCCCCTCCTGAATAGCACTTGAGGTAGTTTTGGGCTAGTTTTGAGTAGCAGTTGGGCAGGTTTTGCTGTGAAAACCTGGTAACCCTGCTTTGATGTTTCTTCAACCAACATATGTCAGTTTATTGACATAGTCCATATAAAAAGATCTTTGACCACAGCAACACATAAGAGCTCTGCGCAGCCATAGACTAGTCACCCCGATCCTTTACCCCACCATTTCAGAATGTGAGAAAACTTTACAGCTTTACAATCTGTGCAGCTAAGAACTAAATAAAAGTAGCACTGGGTGAAGAGACTAAAAGAATGATGAAACCAAAGTTGACAGTTAAATAACACTTCCCTACTTTCTCTCTCGTTTTTTCTACTTTACCTGGCTATAGCACGTCAACATTCAAGGACATGGAAGGAAACAGTCTAAAGGACAGTGGCCACGAGGAGAGCGACCAAACCGACAGCGAACATGACGTTCAGAGAGGGCACTACGTCGACACAGCTGTCAACGACGTACTGAATATGACCGTACCCCCCAACAACTCGCAGCTACCTGACCAAGGTAAGACAGAAAGGTCTCGACTAGCTGAAAGCATAAAGAAAAAAAAGTATCAAGCAGGCAGAGTCGGCCTTGAGGCGCCTTGCTAATGCACAGGCAGCACTTCTCTTTCTGGCGTGTCTTTGATACGAGCCCAGGAACATTATTGACGGATGTGAGCCACGTCTACAGTCGACTGCAACACTTCAGATCCAGACCTAAATGGCAGCAATTAGGCTGACAAAGGTTGAAGGTGGAAATCTACATATCATGCAGTCTCCTCATGCATAATTCACGCGGATCATTTAGCAGGGAATTAATGTTGATGTTTCTTTTTTTTCGACTGCCGTTAAAGACATCCGGTACGTTGGCAGGAGTCAGTAGGAGGTCATGTTCACTCTCAGCTACTGCCACTCAGCGCTACAAAGTTATAGAGCGACGAGTGGCAGCGCTATAGAGAATCAAAGCGCAGAGAAGACCAAAAGAGGGCTCCGAATGGTTTTATTACACCGATTGTTTTGTGTTGTCATGCTCAATCAGCCTTTGATCTGTATAATTTAGAACAATGGAACACCTCCAGCGGGCGCTAATAGTCAATAGCGAGAACTCTATTCTTGTCAGACGGAAATTAGTCAACCAATTTTCTGAATTACAATGAGAGCTTGACATTTGCTGAATAGAAAAAAGAGCAGAATAAAGAGCATTTCTGAGGGAGACGAGGTCATTAAAATCGGCAGGACGGTCTCTCAGATTGGAGTTTAAAGAACATGAGGCATTGTGGCTTGCCTGCGATGTGCAAAATCAAGCCTGGCTGCGTCTGACTCATAGTACTGCTTACAGATCTCAGTGTCTTGCTTGGGGAAGAAGAGCCTAATAAAAGAGCTAAGGAAGAGAAAAGACTGAGTTAACGGCTATAAAATAATTTAGCTTGTTCCTCCTCATTGTGTTTTTTTTCCCCTCTGTAAAGCAGGAGCCTGAATTATGTAGAATTGGCAGGTGAACCAATTAAGATCTCATTTGGTCCAGATCGTGTGCTCTATGGCTAATTCCAGCAGGCTAATTAGCCGGTTTGTTCTCCAGATGAATCGCAAGACGTATGGCTACCTGGCAACCGGAGAGGAGGAAACTTCCTCCCATTTACATTTTATATGTAAATGCGTCAGATGCATCAGCAGATTTGTTTGAGCGTCGTTAAGCTTGCCGTGGCGTTCGCGTGTTGTCTGAGCTATGGAAACCGCTGAGAGGAATTACAAGCCTCTGGGTTTCCATGATGGAGATCTCTCTGCATTTTTTCCACTGCCAACTTCCTGTCAACGTATAATGAACAATGATTAGCGAGTCTCGTGACTACAGTTTAAGCTGTTGTAGACGTCTCTCTGTAAGAGAAATGCATATATAGGACTCATAAAATGCACTCTGACAAACCCTCCAGCTCGGCACTCACATAATTGGACACAATTAGAAAGATGTACACAGAGAATGTTACAAGTAGATGAAGCCTTTCCAGGTCAGCCATTTTATCATTAGCAAAGCTCTTATCTGTTCATGAGAAGCAAACATTGAAAGTAAAGGATAGCAGATAAGCAAAATGAGCAAGCACTTCAACGTCACTGTCATCGGTTTTAACCAAAGCCATTAGACGGTGACAAGTATCAGATACTAATGTCATTTTGAGGCATGTCTTCTATCATATTATTCTGCAGCAGCTACACGCCCTTTGTCCCCAATGAAATGCAGTGAAGTGGATGTACAGCTCTCATTTGAATGCTTTAAATGTCTTTAGCCACATACACTGCCCTCCAAAAGTTTGGAAACACCCCTGGCAAAGTGTGGTTTGGATGATACCACCAATAAAATGTTTTCATAGTTTGTGTTGTCCCTTATCAGTGCAGAATTATCACAAATGAAGAAGTATTTATGCCAATATTGTTCAAAACCCCACTTTTCTAGGGTGTTTCCAAACTATTGGAGGGCAGTGTATGTTGTCCATTGTCCTTGCATATCCAGAAGTTTAATGGAATTCATCTTCCATTATGATCTCAGTTGTTTTATGTGGTGTGACAGTCCCTGAAAAAAAAAATCTGCCATTTTCTCCGCAAGGTCATTGATTTTTAACAATAACCTCTGAACCTTCAAAGACACACGTATTTGGTTGAGGTTGTTAATCGATGATATATGCTTTTGTCAAAAATCATCAGCCTACATCATCTGTGATTCATCTCGTAGCTGCTTGGTTTGGTTAGTGGCTTATAATGCTGCTAAAAAAGTAGGTGGGCGCTGTTGTGCTTTAATAAGTTGCTTGCTGACTCACTGACTGAATTGACCCAAAACACATTACCCAGGATGGGAATTTCAATCCCAGGACGAGACTGAGAAACCTCAGGTAGACCGTTTACTGAAAAATGTGAAACCTCCAGTGTTTGGTGACTCTTTTGCCTTATTTTGTTAGGTTTTGTTGCTACACTAGAGTCTGGTGTTACTGTAATACATTTAGACAATCACAGAATAACTGAAAACCAACATGAGGCAGAATTTCCAGCTAGGAAACAGACACACTCATTCACCAGGACACAGAGGCATATAGCGGTTATAGTGGGAATACCTCTGATCTACCGTTTTACTGTTCTAGTACAGGGAAACAAGTTTACTACAATTGCCAAAGGACATAAACAGAGACTCAGGATATAAAGACTTTTCTTTGTTGCCCCGTTTTGCTTTTGTTTTCATGTTTTCATGTTTTTTCTTCCTGGAAATAAACAGAGGCAGGAAGTTGAGGGATGGCAGGCTCCCTCCCGTCTCGTTCCCCAAGCTCCTGAGCAGTGTAAATGTTTATGATTCACGCAGCTCTTTGAAAAGGTAACGTTTGCACCAGGGACACAGTGTTACCTCCGATTTAAAATGGCTCCTCCCCCAATTTCTCTTTCCATTGTGAGATGGAGTGTGAGAACGGAGGGGGAAAGCCCTCTTAGGACTGTATTCTCTTAACACACAATACACCAACACTTCCTCAGGGGTGCTTCCTTCATAGCCTTTAATTCTATTACCAGGATCTATGTCTCTTTCCTGTAGTTTGTGCTCCTTTCTTTCAAGAGTACGGCAATTTATAGTGGCTTCTATGGCACAAAACATTGCACTTATTGGGAGATGGCATGTCCTTGACAGAAAATCGTGGGAGACGGTGCTAATGCTACTGTAGCAGGCCCGTGGTGGTCAAGAACCAAGACAAATGATTGCATTAGGGCAGAATTACCTACAGTGCTCAGTGAAACGGTGATGAATGTGTTACGGTGTGGACGTCACTGACTGAACTCTTCCCTCTGTGTTTAAAGCCTGAATTGTACATCAGTTTACTTGCAAAAGACTCTTGAGGATGATGGTGCCTGATATATATATAGCATATAAACAGGAAAAATACTTGTGTGTTTACTTTCCGCATTCCTTCAAGAGCATTTATAGGCCCAGACGAATCTCTGAATCTCAAGGACCGACTGTTGATTTTGTTTGTTCTAGGCCAGAGGTCTGGTTGAAGGCTATTTGTAGAGTTCCCAGTCCCACCAGACAAAATGACAGTCACCATTAAGCTCTTCTTCTCCTCTCTTTTTTCCCACCCCCCGAGGAGATTGAGGAGCTTTGGCAGCTCAATTTGCAGCTGCTGAGTTCCAGCATGTTCCACTCAGAGTGTCCCCGACCCCGGGAGTCTTTTATTCATCAATTCCTCTGTCCCCGTGGGCTTGTATCTCCTCCCATGCCCCGGGATTTCACACTCCCTCCACCACCCAGTGCCCCATCAGCCGACTCCGGCTTCTAATTGATTTTGATGAAATTGATAAAAGAGTTTCCCTTTTTGTCTCCATCACCCCCCCATGGACCCCCCCACCCCCCATCACCACCACCTATTACAAATCCCTCCCCCTCAGTCATCCTCTCATTCTTTCCACTCTGCTACTGGCAAGATCTATATACGTGCCCGTACTGCTTAACTTCCTAGCTAGTTTTCTTCATATTAAAGGAATTGACAAGTATAAATAACAGTTTTTGCTCTGCAGTCTCACCCTAAACTTTTAGGTGAACATTCTTTTTTTTTTTTTTTTTGCGTGGGGGTCTCTGATCGCCTAATGCAAATGCTGACAGATGTCAAAATAAAGACAGGTACAGAGAAAGACAGAGAGAGGACTCAGAGTCAGGTAAGCAGGGTGCAGAGAGCAGGTGAAGTGATGTCTTTGACAGTTTGGTAAGGTTTTCGCTCGACTCTGAACTGAACTGCAGACTCAAGGGTGCATCATGACAGCTGACTTCCCCTAAAAAAACTAATATTAACATTTGACTGAATCAGACATTAAAGGCTCACTGAATTCCTGTCTGTTATGAGACACGTACCTGTATATATTTGTAAAAAAAAAAAAAAAAAAGCTATATTATTGGGACTTATTTCACTTTTAAATAAATTTGTGTGGCTACTAAGAACTTAGAACATTTGAGAAGAAGGGTTTTGAAGGGATGAGATTAAAAAAAAGTGAGCCACAATAATTAAGCAATTTCAATGAAAACACACTGTTGATGACTGCTTTTTTTAGCAATTAACAACATACTGTTGCGTTAGCAAGTCACTGGCAAATCATTTTGAAAGAATACTATTGATTAAAATAATGCAATCTTACATTTAAATGTAAATACAGATACAAATGTTTGAATATTTATCTTTCTATTTCTTATTTTCAGTAACTATAATTAAAGGACCAAGACTAAAATAGTAATTTAAAAAAGACACTGGCTATGTGTGATGTGTTCTAGGCAGAGCACAATGGATCAGAACGTGTATACTGGCCAGGTCCATTTGTGTAAAATAGACTAGCGATTAAAAAAATAGCACAGATTTCCTGTGTGAACGCCCCCTTAAACGTGCTGTTTATTTTCCTGCGTTCAAACATTTTTCTCTCTATAAGGTGTCAGAGTATTACTGCAAGGTGTTGGAGCTTAGCTCTGCAGCGCTTACCTTCACAACAGTGTGTAAAAATGAGGAAATTAATCGTGTTTTTATTCAGAGCTTTCATGCCGTACTCTGGCAGGTAGGCCTTGAGGTCGTTCTCTTTGAAGGTGTGCCTTCCTCTCAAAACATAAAAACATCTCATACAATCACATAACTCTGAATAGTGCTGCTCTGCCTTGAACCTCCAGTCTCCAAAACCCTTCTTCTGAATACTCAGAATGGGGTTTAATCAGCTCAAGAGGGGGCTTCTTATCTTTCTGCACTTGTTATGGGTAGCTTATTGAACATATCAGAGGGGGAAAAAATGAGCGGTTCATTATTTCTAGGGTTAGCTATGAGGCTGATGTATCTCATTGCGAACCCTCGGTTGACAGCTCATTTTCCAGACAATCCTGGCTTTGATTCAGAGAAAGTGAGAAAGAGAGAGCGGGATGGTGAGGAAAAGAGGGCTCAGAATTTCATTGCTTATTCAGGACCAACGCTTGTGGCTGTGTGTTAATAATCTCCTCAGAAAACAGGCTGAATCCCAATTGTTTGTTGAACACGTATGTAACTGGGTGCAATTCTGCGCAGATAGGAATGCTGGGAGATTGGCCTCGTGCTCAACATAGAGGAGAAGATTAAGGCAAGGTAAAGTGCTGTTTGATAGTCACGGTGAGAAAGAACCGCTGCTCTTCAATCTCAAGTCAATTTAGGAGACAGAAAGGAAGGAGAAATGAAAAAGCGTGCGTCTAAGGGTTAATGAGAGAGAGATTGTAAAAAAGGAAAAGCATTGAGTGAGGGTTTTAGCCGGAGAGACGGATAGGTCAGCTGAAATGCGGCGCCACACCGTCTGCAGTGTGCCAAGTTGCGCTATCCTGATTGATCTGTGTTTTTGGAGAGTTGTCTTAAACTACCCTGGATTTCTTGCCCACCCACCTTTCATCCTCATGTCCATCTGCTCCCTACCCTACTGGCCCTTCCTGACTCATGGCCCTCATCCAAACCCACATTACTTTCTCTCTCTCGCACTCATGAAAATCCACAGGTAACAAAGCCCAGGGGCAAAACATCCTCTTGGGTAGAGAAGGTAAAATGAAGCTAACCACACCGCATCCTCAGCTGTGCTCTAACCGGAACGTAACTAATAGTGAGGTGAGACAAAGTCCATCCCAGTGGAGGGCTCTTGCACCCTCTCCATGCGTAATGGGCTCATTGTAACAACTGCTACTGGGGAGCCCAGGTCTCCAAGTTAGCATTTATTGTATCTCGCCCCAGATTCTTCTACCCAGGGGGGGTAGAGGAATCTGGGGGTAGGTTTTGGGGTCAGTGAAAATATTGGCAGAGGCAGCAAAAGAAAAATAAATAAATAAATGTGTTTGAGGGGGTCACGTGAATTGCAGATCACACACAGAGAACTAGGAAATTTATTATTTCAGCAAAATCTCATCAGTGCCGATGCCGAGCTGAACCAGACCCTCATCCTCACAGCCGCTCTCTGTTTGACGGGGATTGGATTGGACTGTGTGGCGAGTGCTGCCAAAAAGTGAGCCGCGATCGGTGGGCAGGCGGTTTAATAGACGGTAGGATGAGATCCCTGCTGGCTCGAAGCCCACAGCACCCACAGCAAGCCCCACTCAACTCCATTAACTCCCATTAGAATAGCTTAGCTCGCTTCACTAAAACTCGACATTCCTGATCCACGCTTACGGACAAAAACTAAACGCGTGTCCACCGAAATGCACGCTGATTAAAAGAGCGAACCACACTCACAAAACACACCCACGCTTATACAAACATGATAATCTACTGCACACCTTGTTTACTTTAGCAGATGTCAATTGTGTACTGCATTTTGTTTCTTGGATCGCCGGTTTTCGGTCACTCAAGGAAAGATTACGAATAAACTCTGCAGCGGTAAAGGAAGAAAAAAAAAAATCAGCTGTCTTCTGACAAGTACATTGTACCCGGCAGTTTTCTGTCCAGAATACAAAGAGACATTTATCACTGCAGCTGGGTAGAAAAGAGAAAGGGAGGTGTGAGTGAATGAGAGAGAGAGAGAGAAAAAAAGAGAGGAGAAAAAGATAGAGGGAAAATACAAGGGAGAACCGGCTGCTCTGTCACTGCGGCAGTGCGAGAATTTCTCTTTTAACCCCCTTTATAATAACGCAGCATGCATCTGAGTGCAGAGAGTCTCTACACCATTCCCTTTCCTTGCTATATTTCTGGTTTTTGTCTTCATACAGCCCATTATGGCATTCCATTTTTCCCGTATTGCGACTCATCCTGAATCGCAACAGTAAAATGACGCCTCCTGCTCGTCTGAGGTAATTACAGCCATTACGAAAAGGTTAAAACCCTGGGCAGCTGGCCTTTCTGTATCCTGCCACTCTGATGTATATTCATTTGCCCTGGTGTAAACATGAAATGATGGGCTGATACGAATACTCACACGTATCATCAAACAGCCAACGACTGACAGAGTTCACAGGCATGCCTTCATCTCCTCACCTCCCTCAGCCCATTGCAGATGATCTCAGTGGGTTAAAATTCAGTATAGTTTCCTCCTGCATAGAAATGACTTCATCTGGGCAGATTATCAGCTATTGATGAAAGATTAAAGACAGGAACTGGTGAGTGAGATCAGTTACGGCCACAAACCCTGGGAGCCTCCCCACCTTGCCCAAAGGCTTCATCTCTGTATAAAGTCAGCTTCACAACGTGGAAAACCTCAGCAAACCTTTTACGTGCAAATACCTTCCTTTTTTCCTTTGAAAGCGGTCAGCTCTCCCCAGAGCTTAAGCAGTCGTTTTCCTCAGAGGAAAAAAAATGTGGTGTGCATTCTGAGTGTGCCACTGCAACAGACTTTGTTTTCCTCCATTCTGGCCCTACGGTCTGATTTCAAGGCTTCCAAAAAGTGAAGATTGAACTTCATCACTCTATCCTCTGGGTAGCCAATTAACCTTCATGGTTTTAGGGCTCTAGCCCCCCAACCCCTTAAAAAGGAGGATAAAAACTAATGGGGGAGGCTGGCTGTTAAGTTTAATGGGAGACAAGGAGGCCTCAAAATGGGTTTTTTAATGATGCTCCCCTGCTCTCGTGCACTATCCATTAAAGAGTAGGCTGGAATGGGCTGCTGCACTGCAAGACTGGCGATCAACACAATCAAATGGGCTAAACATCGCAGCAGGGGCTCAGACCCTTTTTGTCTTCCCATGTTAAAGGATTATATCCAGTCTTGCTCATTATGTTTGTCACATTAACATTGCAAAAGTTCTAATATGTCTCCATCCTAATCTGAGCTGTCATTTACATGATTCTCATTGGTGATAGATGTCTCATTTAATCTCAGGATCATTAGCTCCCATGTCGAGTTCCTCTAGTAGGCCTCGCTCCTGATCCTGCAGAATGCTACCCTGTTGTGAAATACAGAAAACCAGAATTAATTAAATGCGCAGACGGGAACAAAAAAAAATTTATTAATGGAAACTAACTTCATTCTCAAAGTTTGGGGTTGGTAAGATGGTGGTTTTCGAGAAGAAAAAAAAAACTATGCTCATCAATGCTGCATTTATTTGCATCATTTTCATGGGGCGAATAGTATTTTAACAGTTTAGTTTTCTATTTTAATATATTTCAGAATCATTCAGCAGTCATTATTCCAGTGTTTAGTGATTCTTTAGAAACCATCCTAATACTGTATGCTGATCTGATGCCCATGAAACATTTATTATTAATATCAAGTGTTGTAAGCATTCATGTTTTTGTGGAAACTTTGAAAAACTCTTACAGAATTCTTTAATAAATACAAAGTTTTCGAAACCCAAACTCACTGACCCCAAACTTTTTGTGAAAAAGTTGTTCAGAAAAGCAGTTCTGCTAGCATCATGTATTTGCAGAGAAATATTTTAATATACTTAAACAAAAATACATATCTTTTAAGTGTGATTCAAGTGTCCTAATACTTTTTGCAGCCACTTTTTACAGCATAAATCCAAGCTGCTTACCCCTGCAGTCCAGCACCGGCCCAGTTGAGCTGGAATTGTGAAAGAGCATGAGAGGTGACTGGGGACCGTCAGTATGGCTTCTTAAGACGAGTGGCTTTCTCTGTACTCTGTCTTATTCTTCTGTCATGGATAAGGGCATTTAATGTCACGGCCCTGCATGTGGCCAGGAGTGGGCACCAGGGAAATCCAATTAACTTCAGCCACAGCAACACTGCCCACATTGTGCCTTTCGCAATCCCACCCACCCCTCTGGCACAACCGGGTGCCTTCCATCGCCAATGACCCACTAACTTCCTTTGACTCAACTCGAGTCTGACATTCGTCTATGCTGTTTTTCTTCTTGTTTGTGATCTCAGGGTTTTCACTGAGGAATACGCCCCACTGCTGAGTCTCTGCTAGCTGCATGACTCATGCTTTCTTTAAGGTAAGCTTTCGCAGCATATAGATGAGCAATCACATATGTCCCCTCCCCACCTCCTGGCTGCGATTCAAGGCAAGGTCTGCTGCCATTTCAGCTGCAGTGCCGATCTGCCTGTCAAGTTTGCTCAGTACTACACCGCGAGAGCTCCTGTTTTTGGGTCTGTGGAGACTACTGAAATACTAATAAAAAGGGAGACTGTAAGTGTCCATAGGGATGTGAAAACAAATTGGGGTGTGGCATCCCTGGTGAGAGGCCAGACGGTTACCGACTTGCTCGTCTATAGCGCACCTGAACCTGGAATTCGATGCACCTCGGCGCCACTATAAGCATCAGGTGAGCCAGCAGGACTCCTCCTATTGGCTGCCAGCTCCTGTCATGCCGGGCAATGACGATATGATGGGAGGCAGTTCTTCCATAACAGGTAGCGCTTTCCCAACTGCCTTTATATGCGTAGGTAAATCAACTCTGAAAAATAAAGATGAATGGGACGTTAACAAGCAGTCAGACTGTGTGCAGTCTCCCTGAAAAGATAGAATGTGAAAGAAGGAAAGATTCAGAAGGGGCACGTGGGAAATAATGAGGGAGTCGGTAAAAAGAAAGTAGGAGAAAGACGCAGACATGGGCATGAAGAAGAGAGTGAGAGACAAAAGAATGAAAGAAAGCGAATGAGATAGGCCAGCTTGAAAAACAAGATAAAACGGAATATAAAACGCATAGCCAAGACTGACACAGTGAACATGCCTGAATGAGAAGGCACACTGCATTAATTATGTAACAGAGTCTATGCAAGCAGGCCGCTCGCACGCATCTCACAGGGAATGACAGTCTGGAGATATTAGTATTCGGCTGACGCATTTGGGCCCAGCTGTTGAAGAGAAGACACATTGATTTTAGGCACTCAGGTTGCATTGTGTCCAGGTGCGTTTGTGTCAGTCTTAGCTTGACAGGAACAGGGCATCGGCTTTATTCCCTCTGAATAAAACAAGATGCTTAAAAACAACCTAAAAACATTTCAGTAGCACAATGGGAGGAAGATGAAGCAATAGCAATCTGTGGGAGGGGAAGTTAACTCTTCTTTTGGGCTTTAAATGGCCACTTCCGTTTTGGTCAGTCCATGAATCATTGATCTTTTGATGATGTAAATATGTTATATACATTAATACATAACACTTCTAATTATATAGACTACCACTAAAAACTTTGTGGTCAGAAAGATACTTTAACACTTTTATTCAGCAAGGATGCATTAAATTGATCAAAAGTGACAGTGGATACATTTACTTTACTAAAGAATTTTTCTTTTAGTTTAAGTTTAAAATATATTGAAATAGAAACCAGTTATTTTAAATTTTAATAATTGTTTATATTTGTCTGATTGGAAATGTGCGATTATAATGCCTTTTTCTTTTATCTTTTTCTAAACTCAAATTGCATGCAAGCATTAATTGAATAAAATAACTTAAAGCAAGAAAGGTCAAGAGGAACAGAATAAACAGAAGTAAAACTGTACATTCATCCACCCACAAATCTATTTTTGCCACTCCTGCCCTGAAGCCAGTTACATTCTCTAGGCTGGATGCTTTATGAATAACAAATAAAGCCCTAATAGAAGAATATCTCATAGGCTTGCTTCAAGTAAAGAGACCGGCCTGAAGATTTCAGAGGGGGTTCACTGACTTCGGCAATGTGCTTCTCGCAGATGATTTAATTCACTGCAGCCAGTGAGTTTGCGTCCTCCATTCAACTCCCCCCATCCAAACCCTCAACCCCCAAAGCCCAGCCCGTCCCCTTACAGATGTAATTTACTGTCTGCTTTGTCCCTCTCGCTCTTCTCAGACTCAAGGGTTTCTGAGTAAATTAGCTACATTGCTCGGTCAAGCTTAAACACAGAATGCAGCATTCGTAAGAGTATTTAAAGATGTCCTCTACGAACCAATCCTTTTGGAAAATAAGAGCCATCTACTGCGACTGGCTGCTGTGGTGTGCGTGCCTCAGTGGGTGCCAGATCTATGAGTCAGGTTAATTTTAGGGTCGCCATTATCGAGAACTCAGTGGCTGAGTACCACTACAATGGCCTTCTCTGTGCTTGTGCAGAACTAATGAGCTAATCTGTAATTTCCAAACCCACAGACATAAAATCCTGTTTTCTGTCAAATATTTTCCCATGTTTTATTTCAGTGGCCTCTAAGAGGTCGCTTGACCCTGTGTTAGCATGCTATCTTCTTCTCAGGCCATGACACTATTCAGTGGAGAGCTGTAAGGGTGCAGTGGCACGGCAACAGGGAGATGACGTGGGTCTCTGGCTTTCCTTAAGGGACTCTAACCCTTTAGTTCACTTCAGCTCCACATAGTCCCTCTGTATCTTTGGTTTTCTATATAATATAGAGAAAAAAGATTGTGGAAGTTACCATGGAAAGTGTTCATCCTTCATAATCAACCTTTTAATTTCAATGGTTAAATTAAATCACTGCAGACAGTCATGACTAAAATATGCTTAAGATGCCTTATGCACAAAATGGTTCCATGTCATCACACACTAATTTTTTCAGCTTTAAAAATTTCTACTGCAATTTGATAGATTGAGAAAGAAAAAATGATAATTCATAAAATATAAATAGTCATGCAAATAAACAGCTGTTAAAGTGTTAAGCAGAAAGATCCTGAAATAAAATATGAAAACATATAATAATACTATCATTATTATCATTATTATTATTATTATTATTATTAAATTAATTAATAAATAAAGTACATAACTGAACACTGTTAGTGTTTCTGCTTTCTGATCAAACTAGTCTGAAACCATTCATTAATTAAAAAATAATATATAATATTATTGATATGAAAATATATATTATATTATATTAAAGGAATTTAATAATATACTTAAAGTAATATTTTTTATTATTTTAATTTTAGGAAGGGGGTCTCTTGAAAGCAGATCATTATATTTGGCGGCCTATGGTATCAAAAAGCTTGAAATCCCCTGACTGAGTTCATAGTAAATGTTGGCAAGCGATGACTCGCAACATCTAGCTGTATATAAAATGCATCTGTAACAATTACGCCATAATGCTGTTGTAAACAAATAATGCTACTAAACTGTCTCTCACCATAAAGTAAATAAATAGAATGTACCTGTGTGAAACACATGCTCAGCTCATTACCACAACATCAAGCAGTCCATTTGCCAGCCTCCACCTTCCTCTTTCCCAACATAAAGCGGCTCATTTTTGCTTCAAAGTGATTCATAATACAGCATCACAATGTCTTTTTCCCTCATGCAGTTACACAGCTGTTAAGCAGATACTGTTTGTACCAATCTACGGCTACCACATTGTTTGTCAGCACCAGTTTAGAAATTCATTCTTTAACTAGGACCAGCCACAGATGGTCTGATGGGGCGGGAGAAGAGGTGGGGAGACATATTTTGGAGCTGTGGCACTAATTCACACAAAGGCAGCGGTCGAAAAAGAAGGGTGCGGTGGTAAACCACAGATATAAGTTGAGCTGTCAGTGTGCGTTTGAGACTAAAGGACTGCAGATGGCTTCACTGAGGAGACTGGCTGTCAGACACACTTACCAGAGCAGGATAGACCAGACTCTGATTTACTTCCTGATAAATTGACTGGTACTAATGTTAAGACACAGAAGCAGGCACAGGGAACCCTTGATTTGCCATCCGTGTGACAGTCCATAACAAGGCTAAGCAGCGAGTATAATATGCTCAATAATTAATAACCGAGCCAAAGGAAGACGGAGAACGTCAAGGTCACTTTCCTGAAAGAGTCACAGAATTGAGGGGATAAGACAGAGAGAAGCAGATGTACAGGGGTAAGACAGAAACAGACTAATCTTCCGAATGGTGTGAAAGAGGGAGGGGAAAAAAAGAGGAGCGAGCAGATGGAGTGAGAATGCTGGAGAGCTGCTCTAGATGGCAAGGTCTCTGCACCGAGTGCCGTCTTCGTGGCTCAGTGACGCATCCTCCTCCACTGTTTGTAAAAACAAGACCATCACACTCCATCTTGTGGTCCCGCAGGGCTGAGGGCTCGCGGCTGATTTATGGTGCACAGACTGAATTGCCTGGCTGGGATGACAGCAGCACTTGGACTCTCCCTCGTGGGAAGCCCCCAGCGTCTGCCTGGCTTGTCGGAGCCTGTGCATGGCAGCTTGCGATAGTGTTAGAGTGGAGACAAGGTTCCCAACATGACCCCCATCCTGGACCGACGCGCCGCAAAGCCACCCAGGACCTCCCGGCCACTTCCTCTGCCTGCAATGAATGACGTGAATGAGATGAACGATGCTTGCAAAACATTTATTCAAATCTCATATATCCAAATAAACCTGACTTGTGGTTTAATGGTTCATTTATTACTGAGAACAGGCAAGCGGCAAGGTCCAGAGATACTGTAAATAGATAGATGAACAATAATAACAATAATAATAATAATAATAATTCTCACATTCTTTTCTGAAGCATGTTTGGAGATCGGTTTTATTATTAATACAATTAAATTATTTATGTTGTACAATTATTAATAACAAAAATTACAGAATTTTACATTGTTTTTGTTTAATTCTGCCTTCTAACGGCTGATTGGAAATCAGTTTTATTATTAAAATAATATAGTATAAAATAAAATAAAATAAACAAAAAAATGTAAAAAAAAAAATATATATATATATATATATATATATATAATTACAACTATTTTCTATCAAGTTATGCCAATGTTTGCCCCACCTGCAGTGAGAAGCAAGAAATAAAGTGAACGGCAAACCCTATTATTTCTCACAGGAGCCGGCTGCAGCTGTATTGTTTCATCAGTCTACACAGAACAACAATAGAGAGACTAACAAGAAGAAAAATATACTTTTTGACGCAGAATGTGTCTAAATATGATTTATACGATCTTTACGCTCGAAACCGCATCAAAACACGTTCACATTTAATATAGTTAATCTTTAAACCGATGCATCATTGTGTAGCTCAGAACGGTTTGATTTATTAGGAACGTCTTGCTTGTTTCTTCGGCTGTTTCACCTTGTTCCTCAAAGAAATGACGTTCTTTCCCTGAGCCCGTAAATCCAAAGTGACTGAATAGTGTCACTGTGAAAACTGCAGGGCCCCGTGGTTGCAATTACATCCCCAGTCGCAGAGTGTGTTTGAGAGGATGTGAGTGTGCCCACTCTCCCTCATATACTCTCTGAGCCCGAGCCTATTTAAACAGGTACATTAGCAGCATTTTCTCTGGCCCTCTCCTGCATTACATCAACACTGCAGACCTCCAGCACTCGTGCCTGTATTTTTGGAGAGAAAAGAAAGTGTGTTTTCCAAGGAGAAGCATAATAGCTTCCAAACAAGATGAAAGTCTGGCAGTGACACAAAAGATGTTCAGAATTTTTTTCCAAATTAAAAGCCATTCCTTTTGTTTGGGGTATGCAACACTCAGCCCACCCACAAATTTAGCTCATTTAGCCATATTTATCTTAACAGACATTTTTAATGAATTAAAACCTCCATTTATGGAGCAGTGTTGTACGAAATTTAGAGTTCAGGAAGCTGAATTATAATGATTAGAGTTACAGGAAGTGGAACATATTGACTTTCTGCTATTCAAGGTAATGAATTCTTGGAAATTCCATCCTTCTATCTATCCAAACTTGTTTTTTAGTTAAGTTAGTTTTATATTTTTGAAAGAATTTCCATTCTACTTCCACTTAAATGACATCCTGTTTGCTGTATTAGTTGAAACCAGTTAAGGCCTCATTAGGGGGCAGATCTGATTGGGCTCCTCTATCATGAAGTAAACTGATGCTGTTCTGCTGCAAGCTGACAGCATAGGTGGGGTTTTTTTCCGAAGAGAGCCTTTGCATCACAAGTGGCACTATTCATTATTTTTCAGCCTTGCAGAATGCAGATTGCGGTACACATATTTAAAACACTTTGTGCATTCTTTCTTCCTCTCGGTGCAAAAATGAAACCCCAATATTTCCAATACGTCAGCACTGCTGTGGGACTTTCATCTCTGGGACATTTTTCATTAACTCTGCGTTTTACTTACAAATGTGGAAGAGTGAGAAAACATAGAAGCTTCCGCCTACAACCAAAGCCAGGACCATAATTAGTAGGCTTTAAATCCTAGACAGCAAATGTTCCCTCTGACATAGTGCTCTGGACTGTATTTTAAGTCTTTTCCCGGAACTGATTGGCAAGCGTATTTTCCTGATGACTTTCAATAGACATTCTCCGTAGGAGGGCCGTCTGCCTTTCACTGCTCTCTTCTGCACAACTCAAAGATCAGCTGCATTGAAGCTTTAATTGCTCCATTTGTTGGCATTATATTTCTATCTCTCATAGGACAAAGAAGATAGAAAGAGATTCTTGTTTTGTCAGGGGTCGACAGGCTGTCATGTCTTACTGCAATTTGTTATGTGGTTAGCACAGACCTTTGAGAGAAACATCTGTGAGTTTTGTGGATAAACCACTGACAGGATGCGAGAGAGAGCTGTTAATGGCGTTCTGCTTTCACGCCGATGTAATTTGCTAAAGAATCGCACTACGGGAGACCCCCTAAAGGATCGCGACTAAAAAAGACGACAACATTCAATGTATGTACGTGTCCCTCTCGTCGTAAGGAACGGGAATTGGAAAATGCGTTCTTTATTTGAGCGTTGCCCATTCAAGAGGTGAACATGATTCGAATCTTGTTAAAGTGCCTCCTATTGATCCACAGGATGCAGATAAATCCATGCTTCTGTAGAAAAGCAGATTCTTATGAAATGAAAGCAGGAATTCTGGGTAGGCAGACTGCGCCTTGGCAGGTGTGGTGTCCTCGGCAGTCACTCGCTGTATATGTGGATAGTGGTGAGACTCATCCTTGTTGCTATGGTGATAACATTGACTTTTGGTGATGAAAAGCCCTTTCAAGATGTGGACTTGTGTGTGTGTTCACAGGGCTTGGTAATTATGGGCTAAATTTGAGCCACTTGAGATACCGTAGTCGATCCAGAGCTTTACTTTCCAATTTATTTTTTACTTTTTCAATTTAATTTCTCCATTCTCCCTGCTGCTCACCTGAGTTTTAGTATGTGGAAGCATGCGCGTATGGGGGTGTGGATGTTGCCGTCTATATATGTGGGTCAAACCTCTCTCGTAATGCACCGAGACACGAATACACAAACACACAGGAGCTCTCATCTTCTCACATGTGCCGCAGGAGATCTGAAGTGTCCCCAGACTTCAGTCAGTAATCTGTCAATCTCATCAGATCACATTTTAAAAGAGTGACAGGTTTGGCAGCGGAGATCTTGGAAAGCAACACTCCAATCTTTAAATATTGATTCAGGGCCCAAAGCTGTGTTGTCCCTCGGAGTCCTGAAAGAGCAGGAAAAGCAGATAATTAGTGATTTTAATTGGATGATCCGTCAAGCTCGGAGTGCCAGATGTAAATGTGTGAATCCTTCCCACAATCTCTTGCTGTCACTGAGGGCTACGATTGAGTAGCAAGGTCTCAACCCTTGGGCTGATTTACCAATAGGGAAGCTGACAAAACCTGTCAACAAACATCTGTCTGGTAGATTCTCCAACTATTTTTATTGACGGGGTGAGAACCTGTCATGCAACAAATCATTTGGCAACAATTAATCAACAATAACAGGTGTCCACTGGCTTTATAAATACTGCACGTTCTTTATCTACATTCATCAATTTGTCTTTGGAATGTCATGCTTAAGGAATACACATATATAGCATCGTAACAGTTATTTACTATCACACAATATGGCATATACTGTATATAAGACACATTTTATTCTTTTTTTAGAAATGTTGAAAAGAGTTTTTCTGCTTATTGTTTAAAAAAAAAAGAAAATAAATGAACATCTATTTAGTAAACAGATCAAAAGTAACACTAACAATGTTAACAATTTTATAAAAAGATTCATATTTCAAATAAACAATTCAGAAACAGTTCAGAAATTAACTTTCTGTTAATTAAAGGCTTCACCGTTTTCATATAAATATTAAGCAATTTTTTTTTACATTTATAGTAATGAGATTTCCATGAAGAGTTTTTTTGCAAAAACATAACTTATTTTTTTTTTTTAATTTAAATCATGTTTTTTATTATGTTATGGTTTTATTATGTTGTATTGTGTTAGCTAGTTTTTTAATTTTAGATTTAGATTAATTAGAATGCACAATGAAAAAACATGATTTTTGATAATTGTTAAAAACAAAGTTATCTATTTTTGCAAATGAACATATAGATATATATTTAAATGTTGTGTTGCCTACATTCAAATATGAATTCAGATGCCTAAAACTACACTTCAGTGTGTTATTGTTTATCAGCAATAACATTAAAAATAATTAGTATTATCGTTCTTGATCTGAATTTTAATAACAGTGAATGCATCATTATTCTTATAATTGCTCTTATTTTTTATATTTGAGTGGTGCATGTGGAAATAGCAATCTGAAGAAGCGATTTTGTTATGCAAATGCCATTTGTGTATATTAGCAAACATTTAAGCAGTGAGAGTGCCCTTGTCGTGCTTGTCTATCCAGATGGCCAATAATGAAATATGTATGGAGTCAAAAGGACTCACACAGAAAGCTGTTTTGGGCTGACTGCTAATAAAAAGAGAGCTGCCTTGATTATTACAGATGCATCTCTTTTAAATAAAAGCGAAGAGAAAGAGGCAGACAGCTCCTCAACTTGAGCGAGCAAAAGCCCGGCTTTTTTGTTGTTATAATGATACAAAAAGCAGCTTGAAAGCCCTTCCCTCCAACACAACAAAGGACAGATCTGTATTAATACTGGCTCAGACAAATCTTTCTTTTTTTTTTTAACTCCACAACAGCTTTAAAACATCATTACATATTTATAACTGCCAGCTAGATGACAGAGACGTCGCACAATGTTCAGCATTTAACAATGAGGCTACTTTGCCTGTGTCCCTTACTGTGAAATCTCTGATTGCACCGTCTAAACCCTCCTTTCATCAAGCCTGGCAACAGAGTGAAACAATTACTCACAAGATGGGGATCCACTTTTGATTTAGCAATGCACCCTTTAAATGCTTTATTAAAAAGCCCTCGAACATTCTAGCATTAAAACTTGTTGAAACAGTAGAGCCAGCTTTCGAAAAAATGGAGCCACAGTCTTTTTTTTTTCCTGACATGTACTGAAAAGATGAAAGCTCCAAAACAAACTGTGCCTGAAATCCATGAAGGAAACCGCAAATAAGCAGAAGCTGTGCAAACGGCACAATTTAGACAACAAATCTAACTCTTACTCTCTCTCTCTCTCTTTCAGATCAGTCCGAGGGTTTCCACTGCCAAGATGAATGTCGTATCCTGGGCCACTCGGACCGCTGCTGGATGCCCCGGGTGCCGATGCCAGCGAGAGCGAAGTCTCCCGAACACGGCCGCAATGTCATAGCTCTGTCAATTGAGGCCACCACAGTGGACGTACCTCACTATGAGGACTGTGGCACCATCAAAAGGACTTTTGCCACCTTTGGCAAAGACGGGGCGGATGAGGAACGGGCTGAACAGAGGGGCAGGCGGCAAACGGCGGAGCCGGCCGTCTGCAGCCCCAAGACCAACGGCACCGTGCGCGAGGCTGGAAACGGCCGGGAAGCCGTGAGCCCCATCACCTCCCCGGTGCACCTGAAGAGCCCCCAGTCCAAACCACCCTCCACCTACAACACGCTGAAATGCCGGGACGCAGAGCGCATAGCCAACCACAGCCTGCTGCGACAGCCAGAGGGGAAGGACAGTGAGCCGGCCATGCGGGAGATCAACACGCTCCTACAGGACGGCCGTGAGAAGGAGTCCCCCGGCAGCAAGCGGCTGAAGGACATCGTGCTTTAACCGGCTCCCGCCTGTACACAGAGCGCATACACTACTACGAGTGTGTGTCGACGTGTGCGTGTGTGTGTATTTGTGTGCTTTTGCAAGCGTCGAGCCGAACGGGCCTGGGGAAGGGAGACACATGTGCAGCACAACGTATTCTCCAGAGACAGAACAAACGAAGCTGAAAATGTGTCTGCGAGCTCAGACTGTTATTGTGGCTTGGTAGTAACAGCAACGCTTGTACGTTTGTCGCAATTGTCTGCCCGCTGTGGACAGGCTGGTAACTGTGTGCTGCGCAACGCGCTCCACCCTGCCCTCACGTCTTACCCTTAAGAGGAGAAAGACCTTGCAGTGCACTGCTGGTGACTCCCACGTACAGTCATGCCTTGTAGACTCTAAAGAGACTTCTAACTTTCTTCTAATGCCTTCTTTGGTATGCAGTTTTTGCTTCAGCTGCCAAACCGCTCACTGTTCCCGAAGAGGATGTGGGTCTCTCTGACGCTACGGATGGCGAGACACTTCCCGTCTAACACGAGCAGTCCGACCGATCGCGCATAGGAACACTTCTGCAGATCTCATTTCATTTCAGTGGCTTCTCACTGGTCTGATAAGACAACCCTTCTCTGTTTCCCTCAAGACATTCCAGTGTCAGCAAACCATGAGGTCGTTACAGTGCTTATTTTTTATCACAGATGGAACTAAATGAAGTTGCGCTATCAGCTCAAGCTCACCGAAAAACTGGAATAGGGAGAGACCGATCCCCCAGACTTACAGCCAGATATAAATATATATATATATATGGATAAAAAGAAGAAAAAAAACATCAGACTTGTTGCTTTTGAAATCTCCTGTGCCCTTTCCTGATTGTAGCCAGTGGAGCGCAGTTTACTAGAACTTCGTGCTCTGGTCTTGTACTTTTTTGGATTTTGACTATGGGGCTAGGATAGAAGGGGTCGTCACTTACGTCTTGCTATGTGAAACTCTGTTTAGGGTTTACTACTATCATTTTTAATAATCTGTTGTTATGTGACAATCCCTTTAATGTTTTGTTGCGAAAGTAAAAACTGAAAAAATAAACATTGGTGTTCAACTAAAGCTACAGTAGCGTTTGTACACAAACACAAAAAGGAAAAAAAAAACATATATGCCAAAATATATTTTATAAATAATTTAAAATGTATAATGAGAATATTTAATGCTGTGTAGTTATTTTATCAGTAAGTTATACTTGAAATTAACTGGCTTTTTTTCTTTATTTGTCCCCTTTTTATTGACTCTGTTATTCTTTTTTTTGTTTTTTTCAATTGATCTTGAATTTTTGTTCACTGTGTTACCCCTGGCAACTGTTGATTGCAGTCTACCTTGTTGTAAAAGAGTTTCTTATTGGTCAGTTCTTGTGCCATCAAGTTTCTGTGTGGGCAAAAAAAGCGAAAAAGACAAAAAAAAATTACAAAAAAGAAAAAAAAATCAACACCAACAGTAGTGTGTCAGTACAATGAGCTTAGAGTGAGATAGCAAAAGAAACCAAAAAACTGCGACAAACATTAAACTTTCAAGATAACAGGTTGTTGTTTAATCTTAATACTCAAGTAAGGGTAAGAGTAACACTACTATTTCAAGTCACTCAAGGCAGTTCCACTCATTTCTGAAGTGTTTGAGAGGCGGTAAATGGATATAAGTTAAATGTAAAGCAAACCCAGATGCTCTGAGACAGACTTGCTTTGCTATCTATCATCAAGTACAGCCCTCCATTTTTCCAGATCATTTAAGAACGTTGTACCAAGCCCAACCAAACAAGTTTGTTTTTTTTCTCTAAGAAGGAAAAAAAAAACAGATTTGGTGGAATTGCCATAGTGGGGATATTGCAAAATCAGTTTCTTTGCAATACTTGTTTTATAATGTGGGAAGTACAAACAGCAGCAACGTGTGAAAAAGATAGATCTAGTAGCTGAATGTTTTTGCTGGTCTCACCAAACAGCTTCTGGCAACATGAAAAACGGAATTATCACTGAATGTATACTGCAGCTTATTATTAAACTATTAAATGTTCTCCACTTTGTCTCCTTGTCTAAATTCATCAGTTCTGCATGTTTCCATCACACTCTTTTTAATTTGCCATCAAATGGCTCATAATGGAATAGATCCGCCTCAACTGGAGAGGAAGAGAGCGAGACGGCATTGTTGAAAAGTAATGAGCGCAACCCGAGTTCAGCATACAGCAATTATCCTTTCTTAAGCGATCTTTTGTCTTGCCATAATTCATTAAAATCTATAATGTGATATGAATATCTACTGTTAATTTTCCTTGAAAGTAATATGCTAATGTGCGTGGCAATGGCGGCTGCAGCGATGAGAATCAAATGAAAATTAGTTTTCGTTGCGGGCCAATCTGAAGAAGGCCTCAGTACGGAATCATTCCGCGACATCGTTTTTAGATATCCTGATTCTGGCTAATTGCAAAAATTAAAAACAACAGCAGAAAATACACCTAGTGCTGCCAAATAAAGCAGCCGTTTGGGAATCATCCAACTTCAGAGTGTCAATTTCAAATGGCTGATCGTTCTAATTTGCTGAAGTGGATGATGCGCGTGACTGGCCAAGTACATCATTGTTTGGATTCATACCCAGTGCAATTCAATGCGACTTATCTGTCAAAACAACAACTGACAAAAGATCCCAAATAACGCTGAGAGAGGGGTGCCCCATTACAACCAGTCCCCTTCGCAAAACTCAAATGCAACTGACTGGCTATAGTGAATGTACTACTCTAAATTATGATGTTTTAATGGCATTCAGAGTCAGGGTCACTCAAAGGACATTACACTTAACCTGAGGCTTAAAAGTCAAGCATCTAATTCAAAAAGGCTTGTAGGCCTCATCATTAGTCCTGCAAACAAACCCAGTGTAATGACTAACAAATGCATTCTTCCTTCGACTGCTAAATCTGTTCCAATGGCAGTGCATACTGCTCTGAGCTACAAATGAATTATAAGGCATGCCTAAATGAGCCTCGTCACCTCATGTTTAATTACTCTGGATTCCTGTTGGTCAGGGTGAATTCTTCCCATTATACAGAGATTTATCTCAAAGGTTACCGGGACACACATCCTATTAACGTCCTATTAATGTTTCAATTATCATTTTGCCAAATGGTGGAAGGGGGATTCAGAGAACAATTTAAATGATTTATTCCTGACACTGACATGCAAAGAAATAAGAGAGGGAGGCAGGGAGGGGAAAAAGAGGGGAAGGGTGCTACTCTTTTCCACCGATACAAAACAGTTTGTACCTTATTCCTTTGAGTAGGCCCCTCAATCAGTTCCAGCCATCTCCATTCCTGAATTGACCTCATTCTATCAAAAGGACCGCAGCTGCTCCAGCAGCAGGGAAAGGGCTCATTGTGACCCACTGTTCATTCAGGCCAACCTCTGGGACCAGTTCTGTATCTCATACCCACCAAGCAATGGCTGGAGGGCAAACTGGAATTTCCGGAGAAGAAGAAAAAAAGGACTTAAAAAACAATTATCTTTAAGATTAGAATGTAAAAGATTAAAAGCTTATTATTATTACTAATTTAAAAAATGATATCAGAAGCAACCGCTGTGCTTAATAATATAGACATACACTAAACTGCAGCCAATAAGCTCTTGGACTGTCAGTACTGGGCTATAACCCAGTCACCCTGCTGTGCCCTTTGTGGGAGTGCATTTTGGGACAGGGCAATAAATCTCTGGGCCAGGGTTCTTTCTTTATACTCTTAATTTGGATGCTAATTGTGGAACACATCATGGCATAGAGTTGCAAATAAGGGCTGGGCCACAGCGGGTGCACTAACAACACAGTAAAGTCTTAAAGAGACATTAACCCAAACATTTTAATTCTGACATACAGTATATTACTCACCCTCACATTGTTTCAAAAACTGCTGAACAGGAAACTAAATTAAGAAACAATGTTAATTTTTTGCATGCACTGGAGACTAAAAAAAATTAATTTTTGCTCGTTGAATCAACCTAAATTAGGTTAAAAAATAGGTTATAGCAGAACTACCTCCTTAAGATAACAATTGCAGATTATCAAGTTAGAAATTAATTAAATTGCCCCTATTATAGGTTATGATAGGTTCATAAATTGGTTTTGGGAGTCAAAGGATAAAAAAAAATAAATAAATAAAAAAAAAAACACTTTCATTGTCTTGTAATATGCATTTATTTTTAGCTTATTTGCTAAACGACTCCCAAACATTTCACTCAAAGATTCATTTTTCCAAACATCTCCTTTATGCGACTGGTCTCATTTCCATTGCATCATGCCTGTAATGCCTGATAAGGCTGCATTTATGAGGTAGTGCTGCTTTGTGTACATCCTTACCAAGGAAACAGCTAGTTTACCCTCCAAAAGCGGCACCTAGTGGCAAAGAATGAATTTGCATTTACATTCAGACCAACGAAAACACCAACAAGTGGGTGGGCAATATGCTTATGTTTCATGTTGAGGTCAACATGAAAGGGCTTGGGATCTATTTTAAAAATGATTAATTTCAATGGTGAGTCAACTCTTTCTTTTGAGAGACAATATCTTTATACACAGTGCACTTTCAGATTTAAAACTTTTCAGGATGATTTTATTCACTTAGAGCTATGTTACACACTGAATAAAAGGTCATTTTAAAACATCCATAATAGGTGCACTTTAAGATGATTGTTGTCAAAAGAGGTTAAAATGAGGTTTAATTCATTAATACACCAAACTATTAACAGAGGAAAATTGCAAATGTTTTTTTTTTTTGGACATTTTCACTGTATTGCTTCAGAATACTTAATAGTACAGAAAACAATTTATATGAACAACTTTTATTGTTTTTCAATTATCCTTGAAAATCAACCCCCATAGTCCCAAATTACTTTCACTGTAACGGTAAGAACAGGCGTGTGTTTTCCACTTAATAAAAAATCAAAAGGCTTTAGAAAAGCATGAGTGAGTACACAATGACAGAACTTTTATTTTTGAGCAAACTAGCCCTTTAAGTCTGGCAAGAGAAGGACACTATATTAAACTCAATAGCTGGCTCTATCTCTGCAACACTCTATCCTCAATAAAAAACAATGTCACATTATTTACCATCAGCAGTGCAGGATATTGTCATTTTAAGTGCATGTTATATACTGATGTGCTGCTGTGACCGGCTACCTTTCTAGCCTAGACACTTTGGCCTTGTGCAGAAGACCAAGGAGGACTTGTCAGGCATATAATGGCCTCTCCTAAAGATCCACACCTTCAGGCAAGGCCATTATCCTCACCACAGGAGAGTAATCGGATCGACCTGAAGCCAGCACAGAGCCTACCTGCATGCAGCCATACAGCCCATCTGCATGAGGTGCAGGGATGCCTGGGGTGCACAGTAGGCTAGAGGAGAAGTGCCTCTGTGCTGGAAGGTCAGACTCATTTGAAAGTGAAGAACACTGGGAATTGTGGTATTAACAAAGAACTGAGAAGCCCATGTGTGATGTGAATGAGGATACAAATCAAAGGACTAAAGAAGCAGAGGTGACTCTTTGTTTGATCTATTGTCTGACTCACAGAGCTATGTACTGCCCTGGCCTTGCAAAGTGCTTCAACAAGGAAAGACCTTGCACCTGCACAAAACTTGTGCAACAAACTGAGATCAGATTTCTCTGCTCTGAAGACTATTCATGTTAAGTGCCTGCTCTTCTCTGTACTCCTCTTATAACTCTTGAGATTCTTCAGGGGAAGGATCCGGGAGTGTGAATTGCAGGATGTCAGAGTTCATTACAATAGAGAATAGGGTTATAGATTTACAAGTTGCAAAACAATGGGTCCAAAGAGTATGGAAGGAAGGAAAAGATTGTCTGCCAGGAAATGTACCCATATAATGTGGCCAATACTAATTCAATCAGTTGCTAAACTGTAGCCAGGTTTGAAATCCAGTGCCAAAAATGAACTGCACATTGTAATGAGATAACTTGTCTCGCAGGCAACATTACATATGCCAGAATTGTGCAAACTGCTGTTTATGGACACTTAGAGGTCCATCTCAAATGGCTCGGGGAAAAATCCTGAATTGTGAGTAAATAAAGTATATACATACATCAAAAATGAAATAGCTGACTAAATAAATCAACACAGCAAGAGAAATAGAACCAGGGGTGCATTTCCCAAAAGCATGGTTAGCCCACTATGGTCGCAAGTTCCGTCGTTACCAGCACAGTTCAATGATTCAGTGTTTCCCGAAAGCATAGTTTAAGCGAACGTTCGCAGTCAACGTCACAAAAGTACGTGGTTGGAACTACAGCTTTGGACCTGTGCTTAGAAGCATAGTTTCTCGTTAGTAAGATATATGGGCTTTAATAAATATGCTCTTGGGCACAAGAAGAAAACTAACATGCATTACTATATTTATCTTCCATTCTATCTAAATATAAAATGCGTTTTAATTATGTATTTTTGCACGTCCATTCTAAACGCTGTTTTTGAAGTGCGCATGTGCACAAATGGCTAAGGGAACCTCGGAGTATGACGTAAGAGGGAACCCGCGATGATGCAAAGATCAAATTAAGCATAAGTGAACAAAAAATAGTAAATTAGTCAATAGGTGTCATGTTCAATGCAGCAACATCTTGGAGATCTCTAATTAGTTAAATAAGTTATTCCTCCACCACATGGAATTCAACATTCTGGAAAAGGAAGTGTTCTACTATTCTGGTGCAAAAATGTATAATTAATAAATATCAAACTTTATGTACTGGTTTGAATTTCAATTAATTTGACTCTATAACATTACCAATTAAATAACAATTCTGCATACTGTTTTCTACTTTCATTCCTTGTACCTCCAATTCATTGTGAATGGCACACAATGCTGAAAATATTCATATATATATTAAAAAAAAAAAACTGCAAAGTTGAGAGTGTGGGAAGATCAACTGGAGTCTGCACTAATCCCATTTCCATAGTAACAGCAATTTTTCTGATTGGATGATCCCTCTTTATGATGATGTGTAGGTGTAGTATTTCACTATGAACCTGACAATTAAAACAGATTTATTTTAGGGCCCACAAACATCAAAATTGGATTTTTTTTTTTTTTTTTGTTTTTTATAAAACCAACCAAACATGACTCTACAGGGCCAGATCTATCTTCTACAATGAAGACATTATTTAATGTACCAGACAAACAAGTTATACAGATATGTACTTATTTGTAGTAATGCAAAGAAGTGAGAAGTTATTCTAGCGAGGCTAAATGCTCAGGCACATCATTAAGAGAAGCATCACAGGGGAATTTCCACTTTGTTTACACTCCAACAGGACTTGAGGTCGATCATTACCGTCAGTCACAAGGCTGATTAGCCCTTCCATTTCTTACCTACCATTACAAATCTGACAAACGCTGCCTCATCTGTATGTAGTCCCCACAATATAACCCTAATCAGCCCTGCAAATGAGAAATGACACACTGTTTTGTGTTTACCGCCGGCTGCCCAGATTCATTGTGGCACCGGGAGGAAGCCACCACAAAGTAATTGGGCTAAAGGCAGACAGATGATATCATAACCACGCCTGATTCCGTGATAGCTGTGACTCCCTCAAGCTTGGCTGTCTGAAGAAAAGTGGCCTTTAGAGAGGCCAGTCTTGAGCTGGCATACTCATCGACTGACCCAGGCCACTCCTCTCAGTCCAGGGCATGTAGGACATGGGCCAAAGCTCCTAGAAAACAGCTGCCAATGCCACCTCTCGAGAGGACAAAAGAGCCGATAGAAGAGCTGGAAATTAAAGACTGGCCTTTCACAGCCGGCATTATCCTCCACGCCAATCGGTGTGATGCATCTCTCCCGCTAGTCCGGCGAGCATACAGTACGGAGGGGTTGATTAGTTGACCTAAACTTTCTGCATGTCAGTAAAATACTCTGGCAACATATGCCACACGCCTGGTATAATCTGAAAAGAAGAGAGAAGAAAAAGAGGTGACTACATTCTCCCGGCAGCGAAAGAATAGATGGCAGATATGCCAGTCCGCCTTGTACATAGAAGAAGAATCACACACCAAAAGAACAAGAGCACCTGAGGCTTTTGTATTGACAGGGATCGAATGATCCTGTGAGATCTTTTTCTGTCTTCTCCGTTTGAATCAAAGCTGTTATGTTCATTTCTTGCTAGGCCAACAGCCTTTTATAAAAACCCAAAAGTGACAATGGAGTGGGCTGAAAAATGATTGGGACTATTCTTTCAACATTATAGTAATTTGACAAGATGGATTGCACTCTCAAGCAAGATCAGAAATGTGCAAAGGTTGGCTAAAATCACAGCGCTTCTCATTGAACCATCTCTCAGCTGCTGTATGCATACAGAGAGGATATAAATTCAATAAGAATATCATTTCATTTGATTTCATTAATTAATTTATTTTTTATTATTTCCAAAATATAATTTATTTTCCCAGGTAGTCTCAATAAAAACCTTAAATAAATAAAATTGTATATATATATATATATAATGTATATATACATATATATATATATATATATATATATACATAATAAATCTACACAGTATAAATTCATATATAATTCTCACAAATACTTCTGGATGTGGTTAATCATGATTAGTTGTTGGCCAGCACTAATTTATATGTATATAATATATAAATATATATTTATTTATTTCAGGTATATCACATGATCAGTTATCATATATCAAATTTCAGGTTAGTTCTAAAATTCCTAAATATATTCAAAGGGATTTCTTTGCTGATTTATATACTGTATACACTTAAAAAATTAACACATTCTTGAATTGTCATAAGAGGGACTGTTCTTCTCAAACAAACAAAGCCAAAAATGTAAGGATCACACATCATAACTAAATAATGAAATAAGCACACACTTGCTTGGACCAAGTTCGTTGTCACCCTCTAATTCTGTGTAAATGTGTTCAGATTACCATTCTTTCCTCCTCCTTTGTGCAAATGAGTCATTACAGCCATGATGACTTGTATTAATAGCTTTTCTCTCTATGTTCGAGCAAGAGGTCTTATTCTAGACAAGGTTTATTACACATCTGTTTGCCATAGTACTGGTAACAAAGCCAACATAATTCACACTGCTTGGTTATACTTCACATTAATTACCCTGTTCATTACAAGGGGACTGAGGTCTTGAGTTGGCCCAAGGTTAGGACGAGCCCAGGGTGTATGTGATACAATACGAAGGTGAACAGTACTGGGTTGGGGAGATTTGGATGGCACACAGGGTTTTTGGCAGGGTGTTAGAGCATGTGTTAATGGCTGAACACCAGGGATAGCTTATGTAAGGAATGATTAGTATTCACTCATCCTGAGACTAGATCAAATGATTAAATGCACCTAAAACAGTCTACACTTGTTTTTCATTGTAACATTGCATTATCTCTTTGATTGAATAAATGATATGTATAACAAATTATTTATACAAAATCTTTTTAGGTGGTTATGATGCCTTGAAATACAGTATGTAGGCAGCTCACTAGACTTTAGAACAGAGACATGCATTCGATTGCATTTGTTTATTAAAACAGACAATGCTGCGAATATGCTCTCCACACTACAATGACTTTTAAAGACCTCATGATGATAGTGCTCAAAGCACTCATCTGGTCATTTTGATAAAGATTACAATGGTTATGCATGATATAATGAAATAATGATTTTCTCCCAGGGCATTCATTTTGTGAAAAGTGAAAACACACAACATACCGAGCAAATATTTCAGCATTTTGTTATAAACTTCCAGAGGAAGGAAATATCTCCCTATAGCGACCCTGCTGCCCTAAGAAGAGTAAACTCGCTGTGTTCTTACTCAACATCTTGAAGTCTCGCACCAGTGGGAAAAGCATTCTGCTCTCTGCAGCCAAAGTTTCTATCGCAATGTTGAACTGCTGCCGATAAACTAGGAAGCTCAAAGAGAGAAATCCATCTGTAGGAGAGCAGAATGAAGCAACAGGGATACAGAATATTTTGACAATGCCAAACAAACAGCTTCTCTGATTTAAACAGTAAACAGATGAAACACTGGCTTGCCCACTAAGATTCATATGTTCTGTCCAGTTTGTTTTCTAATTAATTTTCTGGTTCCAGCCTCAAATGCAGCATTTTTTTTTTTTTTTTTTGCCTTTAGCCGTCTTTAGCTTTGTTTCACATCCAAAGAAAACATATCAATAGGAAGCGGTTTGCTTTGATGCTCAGCTCACATTGGTTTTGGATGAGCTAAAAAATGCAGATTATGTTACTAAGTAATGTGATGTGACATAGCCTGCATTAATCATGGCACAGCAAAAAAAGCAAGTAAATCTACACAGTGGGAAACTTTTGGCCAATTTGAAAAAAAACAAGAAACCTTTTATTATTTGGGAAGACGGTGTTTGACGTCTAATCTTTACCTACAAGACAGATCGCCAAACTCATTCATGTTACTAAGCAAAAAATCGGAAAACTCAAATGAAAGGAAATCTGCCATCTCATCTTAGATGCATGTTTTCCCCCCTCCTTCACAACTGCAATGCCTCCCTGTCATAGAATAGCCTGATCAACAACATACAAATCTATAGCAGCTGACGTCTCTGACTCCTACAGATCACGCATTTCAATGAAATAGTCCCTGAATCACAAGCTTTTCATCACAAACTGAAGCTTTCCACTCTCATTGGCATCTAAACGCCATTCATCGGGATATGGAAATCTCATTCACTAATCAACTCCAATCAGACATTAGCAATGTGCATTTCTCAAGTGCAAAAAACAAGGGTGCAATTAAAGGACAAGAATTGTGGATGCCAGAGTGCACAAGACAATAACATGCACCTGTTAACAGGCACTTAATGGTTCCCATTGTGGTTTTTGGTTTTCTAACCATTTGTAACACACTTCATTTCTTAGTTTTTCCTCCACTTCATAAACAATAATGAATAGCTATTTCTATTCTTAAGGTTAATGTTACAAATACTTATAAATCCATTCAAACACATTTAAAAATGTATTAATAAATGCATAATTAGGATTGTTAGTTCATGATACCGGATGCATTAAATAATCTTAACAATTAAAACATCATAAAATCTTATCACTTATTTAATATCAGTCAGAATGACATAACTGAGACTAAAGAAATTTAATCTTAACTGTGCGTGTATATAATACATTTGTTTGTGCATAGTTTGAATTATGTTAATAACATAATAAATAGCACTACTGAAGTAATATGTTATGCCTTTGCTGGCACAAAATCTGAGATACCTTTTAAATCGAAATGCATTTAAAGCAACTGTAAACACAAAATCACTGACAATTAACAAAAGGAATATATTTCCATGGTAACCCACATGAATAAATGAATAATATAACACAGCGCATTAGTGTACTTTGCAAGCGAGTGTGCCAGAATGGGATTAATTCCATTTGAGAGTAATATTGTGGTCGATGGAAGTCTCTGCTGAACTGTGTGACATCGCACTATTTAGTGGTGCATGTTACCTTTGTTTTCTCAGTTGTTAATTAAAGGTGGAAACAAAAAGCTGAAAATGAGCCCAGAGCTCAGAGGACAGGTGTACGGAGTACAGCGGGAGGACTAAATTGGATTTTGTGTCTCTTGAGCCTGACTTGGGAAGATCATCAGAGGTAGAGCTGTATTAAAAAGAGAGAAGATAGTTGCAAATTATACAGCAGATTACATTTATAGCTGTATTGTTGTCGACTAGTACACGGAGAATGTAGTCTCCCATTAGACTGATGTTTATTTGTGCTCTCATCTAATATTTCAGCAGTGGCTGTCTGGCAGAAGAACCACAAAGGTCTATAATCCATAAACGACTTTACCACCGGGACATTTCCTTAACCTTGTAGGGTATGGAGTCCGCCATCAGTTTACAATGACTGAGAGCCCACTCTGCCATGTTTATTTAATCACGGTGGCCAAATCATATGCTAAATTCAAAACATCTCAACCGCCAACACAAAGGTCGCAGGTTCAATCTACAGTTTGTGGGAAGCGGGAACTGTAGAGCTACTGAAATCACAATAATGCACTGCTGCTTTTGTGCCTTTATTCACCTAACTTGAAGTTATGTAAGGTCTCTACAACTTCTTTCATGACGATGGCAAATAACTGCAGTGCAGAGACTGGAGAAGTGTACACCTGCTCAATCTCCATCCAAAACTTATCCAACTTGTTTCAATTGAACAGGAAGACATACTTATATTCAGATGACGTGAGTGAGTTTCAGTGCAACGCTGCAGTGCCATTACAGTGGACCCTGAGGGGATTATGTGATCTACGGCCACTGGGTTTCAGTTTGTGCAGACAGAGGAGCATCAGGAAAATACATTTCACTAGGCTACTACAGGAACCGATTGAGAGGAGCAATTTCCTTGCTTGGCTGAAAGAGAAAAGATAAGTGGAGGGAAAGGAAAAGCAAAAAGGCATGAAGTCACAGGGATCTAAATGCAAAAGCATTGGATTCAGCTCAGCCAAAGGCAACCGTTTATTTCATCTTCCTGCACTCTGAAATCTAGATTTAAGATGCTGTCATTTCAAAGAAAACGGAACACTGGCCTGAGAAGCAAGAGCTTTGTGTTAGTCAACATGCACGCTAACATAATTAGAAACATAATGACAATGTGGCCATATCGACAGGAAAATACATTATAAGCAAAGACAGTCAAATGCAGCCATTCTTTTAGAAATAGGCTAACTTGATTTCTCTGAAATCTGCAACGAGGTCAAATGTTTTCATTTATGCCATTCCTGGTTGTATTTAAACTGCTGTTTAAAAGAGTCAGTAATAAAGTAATACTGTTATTCAGCAAAGACACATTAAATAGAACAAAAATGACAGTAAAGAGTTTTACATTGTTACAAAAAATTCTAGTTCAAAGTAATGCTATATTTTTGAACTTTCTGTATTCAAGTATTTACAAAACTATCTATAAGAGTGTTAATACTGTATCTTTCTTGAGCAACAGATCATCAAATTAGAATGGAAAGTCATAAATGACCGTAAAGAACTAAGAGAAAATCGGATGTATGTCAGATCCACACCAGTTTTTTTTAAAGAGACAGCACAGCTTTTAAAGTGAAACCTCTGCCTTCTTTAATTGATGTGAATCAAATAACAAAAGAAAAAGACAAATCATTCATTTCTCTGCTCGCTGAGTGTACATTAATCTTAATTCAATGTATAGTTTATGCATTTACAATTTATGAGGGCTAAAAGCGAGGGGAAAACGCATTTAATAAAGACGTCACTAAAATTATGATAGTTCTAGTGGTCTTCATTTATAATAGGATACTTTGCAAAAAGATGTAATTATGCACATATTTGAAATATACCATCTACATGTTTTGTCTACATTCATTTGGAGATTCTATGTGAAATTAGGACAATATAAACATGGTAATATGTGATTAATTAGTTATTTTTTAACCGATCGAGAGCACTAATATACACAAACTACTCTTAAAAAACCCAACAGAGAGGTGCTAGAAATGTACTTGCACAATTTGAGTCCGATAAGGCATAAAAAACTGCATACAGTGAATACGGCAAGAATACTAACTGTACCCGGTCCACAATTAATTATTCGCACCTCTTTAGATTAAGGACAAAAGCCTAACACAAGCATAGACTTCACCAATCCGAGTGGATGCTCTCTGAAGCCAAACCCATTCCATCTGTTTTTATGTGCCACCAACCACAGGCCAGCAACAGGGAATGAGGTGTCCTGCTGACGTTGCCATGGCAATCCAATCTTTCCACCGTTCTCAGACCAGAGTTAGTACATACTGTACTTGGGCACTGAATCCAGCATTATAATCTCCTCTGACACACATTCAGGTATAATGTGGTAGGCTACGGCATCTTAGAACAAATCTGAATGCCTCCACTGCCGTGTTTTCAGCAGCGGTGGCATTCAAACATAATTGCGTTCCCCCCGAAAGAAGCAGAGCAAAATTTGTCATGAGGATAATACCTACAATAATAATGATTATTATGGAGACATCAATCTACAAAATTATACCACAGTCTTTCCTTGGAGCAGCACACTTTGTTTTGGAAACAAAGGGTGCTGTGCGAGGCTGATGAAGGCCTTCATTATAATTGGTATTTGGAATGATTAATGTATACCTCAATTAGGAAAGTGTATGGGTCCCACTATAGAAAGCCGTAGACGCAGGCTTCTGGAAGGAATGGGTGGTCTCAGCTCTCTCTACAAAACTTATTCTGTCACATCCCATTGTGCTGCGAGAGAACGGCTTGCTGCCTGCTCCCCCTGATTAGTTATTTATTTCGTTTGCGCAAGACTGCATTTATTTATTTATTTCAGTCGGATCATTATTTTCCCATTCTGCAACCATTTCATCAAAAAGATAATTTATCTCTGCCCGCTTTAATGAAGTGATAATTTGGCGATAATTAACATAATCTTGCACCAAAGCAAATTTGCCTAATGACTGTTGTTTTGATAGTCAGAGTCAGAGAAGGAGGGTCCGAAGCAGTAAGGCAGCGTGCCAAATTTTGGGGAAAAGTGCCAGGAGAATCAGAGAGACGAAGACGGGAGCTTCAGGGACATGTAACTTTGTGACCTTAACTCTCTGGAGTAGCTAGGAGACATCAGGCAATTGATTGGACTTGTGTGAGCGATGAAGGATTTATAGGTCACTCCGGCGCCCATTTCCCCTGAACAGAGTTTCAGATAGTTGCAGTAAAAACTTGGAAGTACATGAGGATAAGAGAAAGTGGGGGAACAAAAAAAGGTGAGTGATGGTTTGATGGATCATCAGGCGTGGATTTCTGAACGAAGTACTGTCAGTGACATTTCATTTGTGAGAGATATAATCTCAGACTTTCTATCAGGTGGTCTTTGGCTGTTTCATTTCCCTTTCAGTTCTATCAGGTCAGATTAATTTTCTTCAACTTTGCATCTAAAGCTCTCTCATTACCTCTGTGCCCATCACAGAGCTTACAGTATATCATCCACTGCAGGAGCTTTATTGACCTGATCAAGGTTGATGGGACACGTAAACGCATGCTCCTTTTTCTGATTGCCTTCAAATTTACAAGCAAGGCTGAACTACCAATTGCAGTGTCCATTTTCCACAAAGTGGACATACTGAGGGACATTAATGATGCCATTCAGAGCTGTGGTTTCATCAGAGAGACATGGAGCAGAGGCCAGGGCAGACCACAGCCTCAAATAACTGCAGCATTATCTAGCCAATCAAAACCTATGCAAGCAGTTTTTCTGTCTTTGTGCTAAACTGCCATGCCATAAATTGATGCTCTCAGCATTTATGGCAAAGATAAGGCTGTTGCCTTGGACTTTTACTGACGCAGGTGACAGAATAAAATGTTTATTTATATTTGTTAAAAGTACTTTTCCATTTGAAAGCAAGTTTAAAATAAAGCCTCACTGTGAGATATGAAAGTTGCAACTGTGAGGAAAAAAATGAAATGCAAAATTTAAATTCAAGTCATGCTGGAAATATAAACCAATTAAAATAAAAAAAAAGATGTAAATGTGTGATTAAAGGAATAGTTCACCCAAAAATGAAAATGCTGTCATTATTTACTCACCCTCAAGTAGTTCCAAACCTGTATGAATTTATTTGTTCTGCCAAACACAAAGGAAGATATTTTGAAAAAGCAATCAAGCTGTTTTGGGTAAGCATTGACTCCCATAGTAGGAACATAAAAATGGAACTATGGAAGTCAATGGTTTTGTGTTTGGCAGAACAAAGAAATATATTATATGAAATATATATTATATATATTATATGAGTAAATGATAACAGAATTTTTATTTTTGGGTGATCTATTCTAAGTCAAAACAACCACAATTTGCAAGATTTAAAGTTACAGCATAAAACAGATATAAGAATTTTGGACACTTAAAGTTGGTCTAATTTTCTTTTACATTTTTTTTCTCCATTTAATTTTCTCTAAAACAAAAGAAAGAAAAAAAAAACATTCAGTGCACTTTTAGCATTCTGGATCTTGTTAAAACCTTGTTAACCCACAACATTCATTCTTCATTTCAGTCATGCCAATTTGGTCAGTACAGTTAAACAGCACTTTGAAGCAATGGCAAAATGCATAAGTTATCTGACCTCCCTATGGAACATTTGTCAAAAATGATTTTTCAAACATTTTGCCTGTGTTTCTTTCCTACAGATTTCACCACCCACCCCATCTCCTCTGACTCCCTCCATCCTCATTTGCTCTCCTTTCTTTTCACAATGCAGGTGCATACAGCTGGCTGAGAAGGAGAATGTGTCTACTGTCCTTGCAATGCTACCCATTCACATTTCATTATCAACAGCCCTTCCATCATCTACTCATATTGACCCTCCTAGTGAGACAAATACATTCTGTATGGCAGCAATAAACTTCCCATGGAGAAACTTGACAGCGCTGACTACAATGAAACAAAGTAAGCAATAACTGAGTAGAAAGAAGACAGGACAGTGAGCTTTCTAGAAGGTAAAAGAACATGGTTTAGAGTAAGGGTCAGAGACAGAGAGAGAGAGAGAGAGAGAGAGAAAAGAGCACACAGTGAGAGAGAGAAAGAGGGTGGTGGCCCTTGGGGGAGGGAGACAAAGAGCCAAAAAATAAACAAGTGAATGGGAAAACCTGGATCCAAAGGCAATAAAACAGACAAAGCAAATAAAACCTTATGTTTGAGAACACTGTTGACCAAAGAGCTTTAAACGCATTATGGCCTGTTTCCTTGAACCATCTTTAGGGTGGCTCAATTCAGCATGTTGCTGATTGTCCAACAGACAATGTTTTAAAACATGGTGGTCCCCATTAAAACCCACCAATTTGTAAAGATAACAATGGCATTCCAGCCCATCTCACCTTGCAGTGCCAGGCAGCCATAGTGCTTTCAAAAAGTCTAAGTATCAATTAAGAAGCTTGCAAAGTTTCCTCTGTAAAACAGACTGCATATTTAAACAGCTGGGGATCAGCTCCTATTAAACAGGCTGCCATCATCGCAGTCCCATTGTGCTGGTGTTTAGAAGATTTCCAGCCTGTTGGATGAGCAGAGAGGAGGGGATTTAGTGGAGGAAAGTAGCCGTGCTGTAAAATAACACAAACACACAGTTAACTGGAGGAGAATTTTACTGCATCTCATTCAAGACAATCCTAAAAAACACCAAAATTTAAAAAATAAATAGTCGAGTCCAAATGAAAAAGATGACTCAATCAAACATCAAACATTCAGTCGAATGGAAGCCTTGGCTTTGTTATTAAAGCATATTGTAAAATAATATGCTTTATTAACAAGGGGAAAGAACCTCAGAGGATTTTAAACTACCTTGAAAACTAAGAGAAAATGGGATGAGGCACAACTTGAAACCTTACAGTTAATTGAAGCTTTATGAACTTTGTTCAAAGATAGTGGAGGAATGTTTTTCCACAGGGAACATAAAGGTCCCTTACAATTTTATGATTCTATTCTTCTCTTCTTTAAATAGTCTATGATGAAACCATTTTAATTTGACCTCCAATTTCCTCTGTGAATCAGCTCCTGTGAGAGTAGTAAGTGTTTTTTTTTTTTTTTTTTTAAATAACGGATGGTGAATTGATAGGAGGTCTGAGGTAATCTTGAGTCAGAATGACAATTGTCCACAATTGTTTAATTTGCATATCTAAATAATGACAATGAACGAATAATAACAAATGTATCAATTGTTAGAGCAAACATTCCAACATTGACAATTCTAGTAATAAATCAGCATATTAGAATGATTTCTGAAAGGT